>CM073126.1:1828840-1897817 GCA_037039145.1 Fundulus diaphanus
TATATTATATATATATATATATAGTATATATATTATATATATATATATATGTGTGTGTATATATATATATATATATATAATATATGTGTGTGTATATATATATATATATATATATATGTGTGTGTATATATATATATATATATATATGTGTGTGTATATATATATATATATATATATGTGTGTGTATATATATATATAATATATATATGTGTGTGTATATATATATATATATATATATGTGTGTGTATATATATATATAATATATATGTGTGTGTATATATATATATATAATATATATGTGTGTGTATATATATATATATATATATATTGTGTGTATATATATATATATATTATATATATATATATATACATACATACATAGTTTCAAACGTGGGCAGTGAAGGAGCCTCTCTTATGTGCAGGGGCCGTTATTCTATAACTGAGGACCAACAATAGAAAAGCCTGCATGGATCAACGTTTCAAGGAGTTGTCTTGACATAAAGAATTTAAAATTTTAGCAGCTGCTTTAAGTGATAAAAACATGATCTAACAACTGCTCTGATAAGACCAACTAATTTAACATCACTGTCTGACTTAAAAGCCAAATCAGGGACACCTGGTTTAAAATATGCTGTCAGGGGTCCCAGATCAACAGTACTAGAGTCACACAGTATTACCTCAGTTTTCTTATTGTTAAGATTTAAAAGGTTCAGGGCAAACTGTCACCCTGCTTCAGGGGCAGATAGAGCTGATAGTCGTCAGCGTAGACATGGAAAGGAACTCCATATCTCCTGGGATGGAGCCTAAAGGCAATAACAATAAAGAGCAGAGGTCCTAAAATTGAGCCCTGTGAGAACCCCACATGATAAAGGAGCGCAAGATGATTCAGTGTTTGAAAAGCTGACAGAGACAGATAGATCAGCCAGGTAGGATCTAAACCAGTCCAGAGCTGTGTGTTAAATGATGTAGACGTGTTATTAAAGGAGAAGTCCGGTCAACAAGGAAAAATCAGTGGATCATTAGCTATAACTAAAACTAATACGTTTGTGGTTATTTAATTAATTTAGCTTTTTATTTTCAATAAGAAAATAAAAACATCAATTGTCGTCTGGATCACTGTGTATGGGGGTGGCCATTGCTGCCCAAATATGGGCAGTAAGGGCCCCCTGACATCACATCCTGTGACGTGGAAAAGCGGAGAGCCGACAGCGTTTCTCCGCACTTTCCAAGCAAAGTCAATAGGAGCCGTTCTACACCGCTGCGATCATCAACAATTTTTTCGGATTTCCAGAGGACTTCACCATTGAAATTCGCGAGAGCTATTGTTGAAGCAACAATGCCCACGTGCATGGCAGTTGGATGTAACAATACATCGGGTAAAAGTGGAAAAAACATTAGTTTTTTTACCTTTCCGATTCATCATCCACCATGGACTGTTTTGCTGGATTACCTACTTGAAGAGAGAGGATTTACCATCGTGCTTCTGGCCAGAGAGAAACGTCGTCTGTAGCCAACATTTGGAAGAAGACTGTCTTCAAGACGACATGAGAGCGAGGATTTTCGGTATGTTTTTCTTTTTCATAATGTAGAATTTGCCGGAACATTTGTTTACCGACCAGAGCGGCGGAGGGATACGACACACTTAAGGCCCGTTTACACGACACTTTTTTAACCGAGCCGAGCCGAGACCAGTCCGAGCTTGGATCAGTTAACCAAGCTGAGACGACCGTTTACACACCACACTATCCCGGTTCCTTGGTTGCTCCTCGCCTCCTAGTGACGATCTGCGGTACTGCTGCTCTCTGGGATTGAAGGCGGGACTGAGCAAATCAAAATGGCGGCGCCCGTAACATACAGGATGTTATGGTTAGACAGAGTCGGCTTTTGGGACGTGGATGAGACAAACGAACGTCTAATAAGGATTTACAGACGCAGGAAACAACAACAGACACTGAGGTTCATCACACTGCTAAGCAGATTAATCTCTGGAAACCGTGTGGCACGGTAAGGAAGCTAGTATTATTATGAATGTCTGAAATTTGTCTGAATGGAGTGTGAATCGGGACGTGCAGCCAGACACGCCGGAAAACCCACGGACAGTCAGCTGACTGTAAGGGGATGACGCGGTCTGCTCATGCGCTCTTTATCAGATAACCGGGATAAAAAAAACCAGGCCGAGACCTACCCAGGAACTGGTCTGCATTTAGTGCGGTCCGGTTATGTGTAGCTCGGTTCAGTTCAGTCTGCTGACTGTTTACACACGACAGTTATCTCGGTTACCGAGCTCGGACTGGTCTCGGCTCGGTTAAAAAAGTGTCGTGTAAACGGGCCTAGAGAAAGCATGCTCACTGTTGTGAAGCCCACTTATTTTATGCGACTTTGGTCTTATTTTTTCTAAAGTCACTTGTATATTTCATGAGTTGTGGGGTTGCAGTTCTTTTGGGTTTGTTTCTGAAAGTGAAGTCGATTGTTTGGGCTCTAAACTAAGTGACGATGAAATATCCCTCCGCCTCATAACGCGCTGCAGCTCATCCTCACAGCAGCAGAGAGTAAACTCAGAAGGAGACGCTCTGACCGTATTTTCTGCAGTTTACGGTGCAATAACTGATGATAACTGCTGAAAGTAGATTAGGCGGTGCAGATCACCATTTAGAGCAGAGATTGGTTCTAAAGATGAGTTTTATACTCATCTTATAACATTGCAGAACCCAACCTATAAACCGTACTTTAATGCTTATTTGTTGTCTTTTTATGTCCCTAAAATGTAAAATTAGTATTAATTTAAATTTAAATGCTTAATACCATGTCTATCTTTGTTTAAGAGGTTAAAAAATATATTTCGGCATGAAAACGGGTATTTATTTACAAGGGGACAGATAGGGCATCAGGACTTGCTCTACAGCCGATACCGTTACGTCACAAACTGGGAGGAGGCAGTACTGTTCTTCACCAAGATGGCTGCCCCCATAAAAGGACCTTCAAATGAAAATTACTCTTAATTAAAAAAGCTTATCATTTATTGAACAGTATGTAATAATTTTATATTTAAAGTACTTTCAGCAGTTTTAATTCTGATTTTGACCGGATTTCTCCTTTAAGATATTCTGGTCAACAGTGTCGAAGGCAGCAGTTAGATTAGAACCAAAATAGGTACCAGAATCACATGCCAGCAACATATGATTGACAGCTCCTAATAATGCTGATTCAGTACTATGACGAGCTTTAAAACCCGACTGAAAGGTTTCAAGGATGTCATTTTCATCCAGAAAAGATTGTAATTGACAAAAAACAATCGTCTCTAAAGTTTCTGAAACAAATGGCATCTTAGAAATGTGTCTATAATTGTCCATCACGGCGTGATCTAGCCCAGGTTTCTTAAGAAGCGGTGAGATTACTGCATGTTTAAGTTTAGCAGGAACCACAGCAGCGCACAGACTGCAGTTACCAACGGTTAGGACATGTTGTGCAATACTGGGAAAGACCTCCTTCAAAAACGAGGAGGGACTGCATCTCGTGGGGAGCCAGACGGCTTAAGATGCCTAACCAGGTCATTTAAAAAGAAAGAGTCACAGGTTCAACCTGCCTACAAGCTGCAGAGAAGGGGCTGAGAGAGGAGGGTCAGAGTCAGGAGGGATAATCAGACTCCAGCAACCTTTTCAACAAAGAACTTTAAAAAAATCATCACACAAATCAGCCGATGCTTCTAAACAAGGGTTCTGAGGAGGGTTAAGAGCAAAGTCAGTGGTGTTGAACAACACGAGGGTCATGTCTGCTCGATAATCCCACATTTTCCAAATAAGTTATTTTTGCCTCCTTAACAGTGTCCTGATGCTGGCGCCAACAGCCCTTCATGATTTAATGTGAAATCTGCAGTTTGGCTTTTTTCCAAGTCCGTTCTGCTCGGTGACGTTTCCTTCTGACAGCACGAGTCCTCCCATTAAACCAAGGCTCGCGTGTGTATGTATATATATATATATATATATATATATATATATATATATATATATATATATATATATATATATATATAAACACCACTACGGACAACAGCTCAGACCTCCTGCACCACAGGGCCTAAGTTATATTGCACATTCGTGGAGCAGAAACTCTGATGTCTGGTTGCCTCTAAGTATCAGTGCAAAAAGTCAGATTTCAGAGACATTATCAATAATCTTCTACTTGTTATTATTGGAATGTAAATTAACAGGATGAGGGCAACAGATGTAAGATAACACAACTGGATGTGTAAATGACAGTGTTGTCAAAAGAAAAGATTAATCAAAGCCGTTTATCAAAAATTAAAAAGAAGGAAAATAACTAATAGCCCAAAAAACGCTGTTTTTCCTCCACGTTTTGTTCTTCAGTTTTCTTTGGAGCGTTTGGCAAACAAGTTAGTGCCTCCAACCAAATTCAAACTCACTCTGCTCAGGTAGCGCTATTAATAGGAATATTTATTTATTTACTGTTAGCAGAGCCAGGCTAGAAAGATGCTGACGTATGTGAGCTAAATTATTATTATTATTATTATTATTATTATTATTATTAAAGCAGATTTAGCTGTTAGCATTAGCAAGCTAGGCTACAAACAGGAACAGGTTTCATAAATTGTAATAAATTAATAAATTTCTCCGTTAACTGTAGAGGAACCAGCCTCCCCGCAGCTGGGATTTAAACTACCAACCGTTGGTTAGCGGCCGACCTGCGGGGTAGAGAGCAGCGTCCATCTTGTCTCTGCCCCCCTGCAGCTTCCAGCGGCTGCTGGGTCCGGCGTCTCCGCCTCTCTGGCAGCTTCTCCTCCCGGTGTCCGCTGAGCTCCAGTCCGCCTCCCGGTGCCGCCCGCCGGCCAGCTGCTGCTCCCTGACCGGGAGGAAGCGCTGCTTCTTCTCCGGGATCATGGCGGGTTGGAAACAGCAACGAGGTGCAGACCGCCCCCTGCTGTACAGGAGGGTAACAACATGTTTCCTGTTTTATTCTCTCATGTTTTTTTTTTTTTTTTTTTGCATCTGAAAAATGAACAGTCCTCCTGGTGTCTTTGATCTTTAATCCAGGTCGCGTCTCCTTCTGTGATAAATAATCCTGCTTAATCCCTGCTTCCCTAACTGTATCAATAGCTTTCAGCTTTCTAGTCCACAATAATGATCAGAATGTTATTTACTGCCACAGTTCTCATATGTGTCGATATTCCTTTTCTCTGTTTTATATAATTGTTGTTTAATTCAATTCAATTTTATTTATAAATTAACTCACGTCATGTCAAGGCTCTTTATAAAGTCAGATTCCATGATTAAATCATCAGAATCAGAATTAGGATCAAGTTTATTGCCAAGTAGTTTTGCACTTACAAGTAATTTGACTTGGTGTTGATGGTGCAGACAATATATATATATATATATACAGAATCTATAGCTATATACACAGTAGAAGGTCTGGAGATGCTACGTTGGTGTAGCTTGTAGGTCCTGAACGGGGGAGAGAGGCAGTGTCAAAGGTCATCAGGATGAAGATTAGTCAGAAAGTTTCCTCTCTAAGGAAACCCAGCAGGTTGCATCAAGTCTCTCCAAGCAGCATTCACTCCTCCTGAAAGAGCGTAGAGCCACAGTGGACAGTCGTCTGCATTGTTGATGGCTTTGCAGCAATCCCTCATACTGAGCATGCATGAAGCGACAGTGGAGAGGAAAACTCCCCTTTAACAGGGAGGAGAACCTCCAGCAGAACCAGGCTCAGTGTGAACGCTCATCTGCCTCGACCCACTGGGGCTTAGAGAAGACAGAGCAGAGACACAGAAAGCTCAGAAGCTCACATTGATCCAGGAGTACTTTCTATGTTAGATGGTAATAGTGGATGATCTGCCTCCCTGTACTAAATATTTTAGGCTAAAATGTTCAGGCTGAATATTTTAGGCTAAAATATTCAACAGTTTCTTTTTATTTTTATTCAATCCCACCGATGTGTTTCGTAATTTCTACCAAAAGCTGCAACATTTTGATTTAATCCATCCAGCATTTGCAAGCAATACTCTGGTTGGATGAAAAAAAAAAAACGTCTATGATTGGCTGACTGGACAGGTGTTGAGCACACGTGTGGCTTTTAAACGCTGAACCAGCAAAGGCAGGACACTTTAAACATTTTTATTTAAATAAACCGTGTAAATTGAGTAATGCTGCTGCAGATAATGTAACAGCATTAAATGATGGTTAACACTTGCCAGGATATCATATCATCAGCTGGTTAACAAGAATATTGTTACCTCTGTGCTGCATGCCTTGCTAGTCAGTTCATGGCGACAATAAACTCAACCCTCTTTGATTTCTGTGTAGAACTTGTGCTCTTTGTGTCTTTCCACATATTTAAACTAAACTTTTATATCCACAGTAGAAAGAGCAGAAGCCAGCAGCAGTGGACGATGGTGCTGGGTGTTCACAGGTAAGGAGAGGTTACTACTCACTGGGTAAAATAAATCTATCTGCTGGGAGAAACCAGGCAGTTATCAGCAGACAGTTTTCACTGATATTTCAGAATAACTCTCAATCAGATTGTAAAATATTTTAATCTGTACCAGGTACCCCAGGGAGAAGGCCAGGAGTCAGGGCAGAGCAGGGGATGGATCTGTTTGATTTATCTCTTAAATATTTATTTTCAGATGTTATTTGGCATCAGCATTATTTCCGTTAAAGGAAGCAGGAACACGTCCTGCCATTTTTCTTGATATCAATTAATTTTGTGCATCTGTTAGGGTTTCAATATTCATGGCAATGAATTCAATTCATTTCAATTCAATTTTATTTAAATAGCGCCAATTCATGAAACATGTCATCTCAAGGCACTTTACAAAGTCAAATTCAATCATATTATACAGATTGGTCAAACATTTCCTATATAAGGAAACCAGTTGATTGCATCAAAGTCCCGACAAGCAGCATTCACTCCTGGAGAAGCGTAGAGCCACAGGGAGAGTCGTCTGCATTGTCCATGGCTTTGCTGCAATCCCTCATACTGAGCAAGCATGAAGCGACGGTGGAAAGAAAAACTCCCCATTAACGGGAAGGAAAAACCTCCAGCAGAACCAGAACCAGGCTCAGTATGAACGGTCATCTGCCTCGACCCACTGGGGTTACAGAAGACAGAGCAGAGACACAATAAGACAGACAAAAAAGCACAGAAGCACACATTGATCCAGTAATCTGTTCTACATTAGATGGTAATAGTGGGTGAGCCGTCTTCTCTGGATGATTTCACAGTTAACAGAACGCCAGACCAGGTGTACCTACTATGAAGAAAAAGAGAGAGAGCAGAAAGTTAAAGCAGAAATGACAACACGTAATGCTTAATTGAAGAACAGTAGAACTCTATAGAGTGAGAAAAATAGATCCTGATGTCCTCCAGTAGCCTAAGCCTATAGCAGCATAACTATAAAGGTAGCTCAGAGTAACATGAGCCACTCTAGTTATAAGCTTTGTCAAAAAGGAAAGTTTTAAGATTAGTCTTAAAAGTAGACGGGGTGTCTGCCTCACGGACCAAAACTGGGAGTTGGTTCCACAGGAGAGGAGCCTGATAGCTAAAGGATCTGCCTCCCATTCTACTTTTAGAGACTCTAGGAACCACCAGCAGACCTGCAGTCTGAGAGCGAAGTGCTCTGTTAGGAACATACGGGGTAATCAGAGCTCTGATATATGATGGAGCTTGGTTATTAAGGGCTTTATACGTTAGAAGAAGAATTTTAAATTCTATTCTTGATTTAACAGGAAGCCAATGAAGGGAAGCTAAAACAGGAGAAATATGATCCCGCTTGTTGATTTTCATCAGAACTCTCGCTGCAGCATTTTGGATCAGCTGATATAGAAAAAAAGCTTATCGATAAAAAAAAAATGCATATTGATCGATATCGATAATTATTGAAAATATTTAAAACCATATTTTAGGTGCAGCTCTGCCTGGACATTTTATGATATTGCTAAATGATTTAATTTTAATAAAGAACACAAACACAGAATTCCAATTAAATCTTCATTTAACCAACTTTTTTAACCATAACAGAATTTTTTTTAAAGAAAAATAACTTAAGAGACCTGAGTTATGTTATTAAATAATGACAAAGAATAAACTGAAGTGACCAGTAAAATTACCAAAATAAATATACCAAATAAATAAATAAAATAGCCTATTTAGGTGGGAATAGTACACTAGTTACTCCTCAGGTGCCATTCTCTGTCTATATAGTCAATTGAGAGGCTGATGCAGGGCTGAGGTCAGAGGTCATGGCGTGGGAAGACACAGATTGCAGCTCATTTTGCACTGATTCCCTGCACTAGTTGCACAATTTAGGGAGCGCTGTTAGAGAAAAACATGTGTCCCGGAACTTTATATCGCGGATCAAGAGTGGCGAGTAATTGTTTGAAGCCAGGTTTTTCAGCTGCAGACGTATCAATCACTATGAAGCATGTTACTGCATTCGTGATATCCTTACGCCGCTTGGACGCTTTTTCATTTTATCACAAAGAAGGGAGCCCAGTTTAGCTGCTATACCTGCTTTGTTTTGGAAGAAGTTCCAGGAGATTCCTAAGAAGACCGGCAGCAGCGCAGGGCTGAATGGGCTCACGCTGCTGTGCGTGTGAGCTGTGTCGTGTCGCACGGGGCTGCACAGCTCGCGCTGCTGCGGGTGTCAGCGGCTTACATGATGAAACAAGTTAGTTGCGTTACCAGACTTTGTTTTTACCGGTTCCTTGCAAGTTTTACAAATCACTGGTTTATTTCTGCCAGACTGGTGAACTAGTAAAACCCTGTTTTGGGATCGTTTCCTCCGCCGCTACTTCCTGCGACATATTCACGTGCTGTGTGTTGTGGTTTGAGAGGGCGGCGCTTTGTGACGGCGTGCCTGGGTCCGCGATTACGATTGGTCGAGAGGAAGTAGTGACTGTAGCATCAACTAATATGATAGGCTGAAAGGAAGGAAGGAAAACTCTCTATCGAAGTTTTATCGACCCTATTTTTTTCTATCGTGCCACACGTCTATCGATCGATATATATTGTTATTGAATTATCGTCCAGCCCTATCCTGGACAGAATGTTTCTAATTTTGGCGATATTCCTGAGGTGAAAAAAGGAAACTCTGGAAACCTGTTTAATATGGGATTTAAATGACATGTCTTGATAAAAAAATAACACCAAGATTTTTTACTTTATTACCAGAGGCCAAGTTAATGCCATCCAGATTAAGTGATTGATTAAGAAGTTTATTTTTTGAGGACTCTGGTCCAAAGATTACAACTTCTGTCTTGTCAGAATTTAAATGCAGGAAATTTAAAGTCATCCAGCTTTTGATGTCATCAAGACATGACTGCAGTCGAAGTAATTGATTGGATTCATCAGGATTTATGGATAAATATAGCTGAGTGTCATCAGCATAACAGTGGAAATTAATCCCATGCTGTCTGATAATTTTGCCGATCGGAAGCATATATATAGTAAAGAGAATTGGTCCAAGGACTGAACCCTGTGGTACTCCACAGGTGACCCTAGAGTTTGAAGAAGATTTATTATTAACATGAACAAACTGGAATCTGTCCGACAGATAAGATTTAAACCAGCCTAATGCTTTCCCCTTAATCCCTACAGTATGTTCAAGTCTTTGTAGGAGAATATTGTGATCAACTGTATCAAATGCAGCACTAAGATCTAACAGGACAAGTACAGACACAAGTCCATTATCTGAGTCCATGAGAATATCATTGGTGACCTTCACCAGAGCTGTTTCAGTGCTATGATGAGCTCTGAAGCCTGACTGAAACTCCTCAAGTAGGTCATTACTTTGTAAATGTTCACATAGTTGATTAGCAACTACTTTCTCAAGAATTTTAGATAAGAAAAGAAGATTAGATATAGGTCTGTAATTTACTAACTCATCTTGATCAAGAGAAGGTTTCTTAAGTAAAGGTTTAATAACAGCTACTTTAAAAGCCCGTGGTACATATCCATTTACTAAGGATAGATTAATCATGTCTAAAATAGGACCACTGATCAAGGGGAATATCTCCTTAAACAACTTGGTTGGGATTGGGTCTAACATACAGGTAGAAGGTTTAGATGAAGCTAAGATTTTAGATAGCTCAGAAAGCTCTACTGCTTCTAAACAGTTCAGACACTGCGCAGGTTCTAAAGATTCCTCCAACGCTGCCTTACTTACTGGGGATGAGGTAATCATGTTTGGGAGGATGCCATTTATTTTATTTTTAATGGCATCAATTTTATTTATGAAGAATCCCATAAAGTCATTACTGCTAAGAACTAAGGGAATGGATGGATCAACGGAGAATTAAATAATGAGGCTTATTACTGTTATCACTCCATTTCCATATTGTATAATAAGTTTGTGCCATGTTCAGTTACTAATGGAATTTATACCATTTCATTACGATTCCTGTAAGAAAATAATTACAATAATTTGCTTACAGGAAGGGTTTTTACCAAACATTTCACTTTCAGTGTTTTCATTTGGCACCTTATGATCTGGCTGCTTTCCCTGCAGATGTCAGACGGTCGTTGTGTCAACTCAGCCAGAGGTTGGCGGCTAAAACTTTAGATTTTGTTGGTTTTAAGAACTAAAGTTGGTCTCCCGGTGCAGCGCTGAGGCTGTTGGTGGTTATGTGGTTCCTGAGCCTCTAAGGAGAGGAGTGGCTGAAAGGGAGAAGATGATAAATCAGAGAATAGATCTCTGAATAAATATGTCCACCACACTTCTGAGATGATGGTTAGATGGGACAGAGGAGAGAAAGAGGGAAAATAGAGGATAGGAGAGAGAAGCCAGAGATCACTGAGAGGAAAATAAGGAGAGGAAATAAATAACGTCAGATATAAGCCGGATTTATATTTTACTGACATTTTAGATTTGTTCTTAGAGATCCAGATCAAGTTGTCTTAATTTGAGTTTAAAGTCAAAGTGTTTTGATTGGTAAACACAATTTTTTTTTTCATTTAATTGCTAGTTCTCACATGACTTAGATGTTTGGTTTGACATGTCTCTAATTTATTTTAAAGTCAAAGATTCTTTAGTTTTGATTGGTAAAAAAATAACTTGATACCACACATTGTTCTTCCCTTTTGGGGAAATTTAAATATGTGATTATTTAATTTGTGAGGAAAGCAGTGGATTGTTACGCTACGATGACCCAACAAAGACTGAACAGTGTGGTTTTCTGTAATGTCCATAAAGTGAAGCCGGACATAAACTCTGCCAGGAGTTTGTTGGATCCAGCGTCACTAGAAGAATTGTTTTATTGTTATGTGCAAATGTTTTAGTGTGGTTGACAGAAACTGTTCTTTAGTTTTTCACAGATAACATGCAGCAGATGAAGTGATGAATGGCCTTTAAAACATTTTTATTTATAGACCTACTGCTGCAGTCTATGACTTCAAAGCGCTGTACATGTTTCCACATTTTGTGGGAGGGTTGTAATATTTTGCTGAATTTTTCTTTGTTGATACTAAAGTAAATATATATTGGAGGAGGAGTTTGATTTTGTTGAATTATTCTTCTCCTTTATAGTTTTACGACTTATTTTGAGCTTAATTTTTTCTGTAACTACAGTTGAAATTAGAGCAGGATGGCAATAAATACTAGATGTGATCATAAAGGTGGATCATTGCTACCTTCCACCTGATACCATTGTTTACATCACTGGCTGAACAGATACGGATAAAATATGGACTAATAAAGAATAATGCTATAACTACTATTATTACTTTTGTAGCCAGGGCACTATGGCCCTGAAGCATGGTGCTGCACACCCTTCCTCCTGCCCATATATGGAGGATGCTGTGATCGCGTGCAGCTGGGGGTTAATGAGGCAGGTAATCAGCTGTTCCATTTAAAGGGGGGTAGATCAGTGAGGAGATCAGATCTGAGGCAAGGATTCCTGCAAAGGTAATGCGGTAATAGAGAGACGCACAGACTGCCGTGGACTGGGTTCCACCTTGGAGAGGTTGGCCTGTTACTGTTTCAGTTGGAATTTTTGCTACTGTTTCAGTTGTGTTTTTATTTACTGTTTTAATCACTGCTTAGACCCTATTTTAGCTATTTATTCCTAGTTTTAACCAAATGCAGGGGAGAGTTTTTATTGTTTAGCTCCCCGGGCTGGTTTTATCTCACCTGAGGTCCTATGCTGTCCCTGGGTCCTGTGTCGGTTTTATTTAGATTGGATTGAGGGGACTAGTGGGAGGAGAGTTCTTTTCTTTTGTGTTGTATGCACTAGGGTTTGTGGCGTGAGTGTGTTTTTGTTGGGAGACACCAAGGTGTATTTCGTTTGTTTTCTTTAGTAGTTCTCCTCCAATGGTCTAGTTAATTCAATTGGGGTTTTTAACTACTAGCTATCAGGATTCCAGGCCAGCATAGGTGCCTGTGTTAAGGTGGTTATTCTTCCCTGAACGGTAAAACATGTTAATTGTTCCCATTGTCTGGTAAAACCAATAAACCATATTCAATTGGAACCTGTGTTTCTGTTAATCCTTGCAACCTTTCTTTGTAGAAACCGTACCTAAGGTCACGCTTTTAATAACATTATTTAACATGCTGAGGGCTGCAGTGATCAAATCTCCATGTCGGCCGTCGCCCCCTGCTGGCTGAACTGCAACACTGCAGGGATCCCAGACGTGGAGGACATCTTGACGCGAAGCAGCAGGACAGTTTGGTTCATTTTAGGTCACATCATGGTGAGAAATGAAGTTTAAATGATCATTAATAATAACCAGCTAACATGCAGGCCATCGTTCTGGTAGCTCTGTGTCTGCTGGGTTGGTGTTTCCACCTGGATGTGGAAGTTTGTTTCTTTCAGATCACCAGGATGTTCTGCTGCGTCTGCATGGAGCCAGTAAATAGATAAGATCACAATGCAGCTCTGCGTTTTAATGCCTTTCCATATGCGTCCATATGGGAACCGAGGTTTAATTTTTGTTTTTATTCTATCCAGATGAACTTGAATCCAGTTGAAAAGGCTTCAGCAGGTCCGATCAGAACATCAGGCTGACACGTCTTTGTCTTTCAGCTGGTTTTGTTTTCTCTGGGTTGACGGAAATCAGAAGAAAAGCTTCTGGATCATCTTCATTAGAACCCGGTTCCCTGCATCAGATGGGTCCAAACCCAGTGCTGAAGATACCTGACAGCTTAAAGTTCTGTCTCACCTTCTATATCCATCCAAAAAGTCACGGGATGACGAACAGAACAAAACCCGGTTCTGGCTTCAAACTCAGAGAAATTAAATGACTTCTACATTTTCTGTGTGCTTCTTCAGCTGAGATGGGCTAAACCTTCAGCTGAGATGGGCTAAACCTTTAGCTGTGAGTTCTGATCAGTTTTTCCAGAGATTCTCTTTAATCAACAAGCAGACCCAGGAGGACCAGAACCTTGGTTCCGGACTGGTTAAGGAGCGTCTCTTCTAAACGCGGGCATCTGGATCCAGGTCAGATGTTTCCTGTAGTCTTAGCTGGTTTCACGACTATTTATTCACATTAACTGCACTCAAACCGAAGCATTTTATTAACTTGTTAAGATTTAAAACCTAATTCCAGGTTCTGTTGGATGCAGAACCGCCTCGTAACAAACCCAAACCAACGGTTCCGATTAACGAGGATCTCTCCTAATGAAGCTGACACTCAGCAGCCACAAAACATCCAATTAAATCTGAGCTCTTCTTCTAGTTTCTGGGAAATGAGGATGGATAAATAGAACCAACGGTTACTCTCCTCATTAAAGGTTCTCCCTGAAACTTCATGTTTCTGCAGGAACCACCAGATAATCTGAGAAGATCCGTTTGAAGTGTTTCCCTGCTGGGATCCCCGATAAGGTCACTGAACAGCTGACCTTTGACCCCCGGGCACCACGGCCTAAATATGGCTGCATGGTGTTAGAACCCGGATCAGAACCGGGTTGGTGTTCATGTCATTTTCATATAAGCTCCTGGTCTAGAGTCACTGAAATATGGAGCTAAAATGGGGCCATAAAGTTTGACCAAAAAATTTTTTTGAGACTAAAAAAAAGATTTTAAACTGAAAAGAATTGTGTTAAACTACTTTTCAGATTCAAGTTGTTCTTTAAGTTTCAGAATTTTTTTACATTGCAAACTGCTGATGACATGGGGTGGAATGACTTTAGGGAATATTCCCAGGTGTTGCGTTCAGGAACCGTAGGAACTAGAAATATCTTTAAAAAATTGTCAGTGTTCTATGTTTTTGTGATTTGTTATGAATAATAAGCTTCAGTGATCTGAGCCGTTTGTCACAACACAAATCTCATCTGAGAAACTATAGTGACAAATTAATACATTCCCACAGTTCCTGAATGCAACACCTTGTTTTAAATCCTTTTTTCAGTTTTAAAGTCTTCTTAGCCTAAAAAAAGGTTTTCGAAAAAACATTATGGCACCAATTTAGCTCCAAACCATAAAATAATAATGTTGACGATTGCAGCAAAAATCTGAAGACTTTAAAGATGATTTTTAAATCAATATTTAGAAATTTGTCCTTCCTAAAATCTGCAGCTGTCTTAACATTTGGATAAATTTCCCTCTGAGACGAACAATCACAGCTAAACTAACACTTTCACCACCTAAACTAATAATTATTGACCGTATCCCATAACCACCGTATTCTTGCATGGTTTAAACAGATATTGTTCAATAATTTATTCCAAAACACCCTAAAAACATTATTTATATTTTTGCTTGTTGAATATTTTGACCAAAATTCAAGTTATTTCCTGACATTTAAGAACGTTATAAACAAGAAGCAGATTACTTTTTACTTTTAACACTAAATAAGGTAAATAAAAACGGTGTTTTAGTTATTTAACGTTGCTGAACTTTTATAATCCATTTAAATTTAAAGGTACACAACTAAACGTTTAATGCCTTTTTTGGTGGAACATTGTTCTGCACACTTTTTAAACACTGTTTTTCTCCTGCTCTGTTACATCCTTATCACTGCTGCACTTTATATTGTAATGTTATTTTATTTCAGTTGCAGTCTCATTACATTGTTGTAAACTGTTGTAAGCTGTAAGCAACGAAATGTCGTTTTATTAACACTCTGTACAAACACAATGACAATAAAGTTTGTCTAAGTCTAATAATCTATAAATCACATGTATTTGGACCTTTATAGACGTTAAATCTAATTTACTAATTTCTCTTTTTCTCCGTTTTAAGGCAGAAACTTGAGGCTCGAGCTGCAAAACCTGCATTTTTATTTCAGGAAGTCAGAAACAACATCGTTCAACTTTCAGATGACAAGAAACATGAAAAACATCCTGATCTGCTAACGCCGGCCCGGTTCTGACCCGGCCCGTCCGCTCCATTGTTTGCTCCATTGTTTGCCAACTCTAGAACCTGCAGCCAGTTTTTGGGTGAAAATGTTCCTGAACAGAACGCCGAGGCTGGCCGGTCCAGACGGGTTCTGTTTGGGCGCCGCGGCCCGCTTGGTGTCACCGTGGCAGGAAGAGCAGAACCGGTTAAAGACGTGGAGGTTCTGGAGGAAAACCCGGGGTATACATGTGCACAGGAACCCGGGAGTCAGTCTGCTGGTGCATGCAGCGTGGGAGGACGGGCCTGGAATGCTAGAACCACCAGAACCCAGAGCAGCAGAGGAGGAGCCGCTGAGGTTCGGACCAGCACCGGCGGCCCGGGTCCCGGATGTGGGAACGGATAAAGTAACGAGCGGAGAGGCGGTTTAGTGTCGAGTCTTACAGCTTAACGTGGAAAGTTGTCCCAGTTCTGGCCGGACCCGGCGCAGCAGAACATGTAGTGTAACAGAACCAAACACGGAGACGTCCAAAGGCGCGCGGGTCGCCGCCGCCGGCGCTCAGTTAGTGTCGTTGACGATGACGACCACCATGTGCTCCTCGTCCAGATTACCCACAGTCCTCTTGGCCGCCTGCAGGAACTGCTGCGAGAAGTCGCCGGGGGGGAAGGCGTACAGCATGGCGCCCGGCCCGCCCTCTTTGGCGGCGGGCAGGCTCACCACGCCGGCGGCCTCCTTGTTGCGCAGGTAGGTGACCAGGTGGCGCAGCAGGCGCACCTGCAGCTCGGGCCCCGGCGCCTGGCGGTCCACGGGCCCCTGCAGCGCCAGCAGGATGGCGAAGCCGTCGGGGCGGCCCAGCTTGATGCGCCGCGCCACCTCGTCCAGCCGGGCCTGGTCCATGCGCAGCCGCTGGGCGATCTTCAGCGTGCCGGGCGGGTTCTGGCCCCCCGCCGCCGGCTTGGGGCCGTCCCTCATGACGGAGTGGAAGTAGGCGGCGCCGCCCTCCAGCAGGAACAGGTCCGTGGGGAAGCTGCTGTTCTTCAGCGCGAAGAAGCCGCGCCACAGGCGAGCCAGCGCGCTCTGGGCGAACTCCAGCAGCGTGCCGGGGGGCGCCGCCGCCGCGTCAGCGTGGGAGGCAGCGGAGGTGCCCCCCGGCGAGCCGGCCGGCGCCCCCTCGCTGCCCCGGTGGTGGTGGTGGTTGTTCAGGTGGTCGGCGGACGACCGCTTGCCGTGGTGGCGGCCGACGGGGGGCTCCTCCTCGGCGGCGGAGGAGGAGTGGCGTCCGGCGCCGCTGTCGGGGGAGTGGTCCCGCGGCTCGGTCGTGGAGTCGGGGGCCCGGACCCGGGCGCGGTCGGGGCTGGCGTCGGGTGAGGCGGCTCCTCCGGGGCCGCGGACCCTGGAGCGGCCCCTCTCCTTCTCCTCCACCTGCCTCTCGGTGGACAGACTGCGGCTCCTCCTCCGGCTCCTCCTCTCCTCCCGCTCCTTCAGCCAGCGCTCCCGGCTGCGGCTGCGGCTCCTCGCCGCCCGGCCGCTCCTCCCGAACGCCTCCGCCCCCCCGCCGGCCCTCCTCTCCAGGCTCCGCGTGGGGCTGCTGGGAAAGTCTCTCTCCAGCAGGCCCCGCTCCCTGATGGCGAGGAGGCTGTGGGGCGGCGGCGAGCGCTCCCTGGCCCCCCTCAGCTCCCGCTCCAGGCTGCGATGGCGGCCGTAGGCCTCCCCCAGGAGGTCGTAGTGGGAGGAGAGGGCGACCGGGGGCTGGTAGCCGGGGGGGAAGGGCCGGGAGGGGCTCTCCTCCACCTTGGCAAAGTCCACCCGCAGCCGGTGCTCGGGGCCCCCCAGGGGGAAGCCCCTCATCTGGGTGCAGGCGGCCTGGGCGGCGTCCAGGCTCTCGTACTGGATGTAGGCGAAGGTGTCGCCCTTCACGTAGTCGATCTTCCTGATGCTGCCGAAGCGGTCGAACTCGCGGGCCAGCGCCGCCAGGGAGTTGCCGGGCCCCAGGCCCCCCACCCACAGCCGGGTGGTGGGGTTGGCCTTGCCGTAGCCGATCTTGATGGGGTTGCCGCCGATGAGCCGGCCCTGCATGGCCACCTTGGCGCGGTGGGCCATGTCCAGGTTCTGGAACTTGACGAAGGCGTAGGCGCCGCCCTGGCCGCGCGCCGGCCGCTTGATGACCACGTCCTCGATGATGCCGTACTTGTCGAAGCCGCGCCGCAGCTCGGCCTCCGTCACGTTGCCGTCCAGGTTGCCGATGAACAGGTTGCTGGTGGCCCGCTGGTCGTCCTCGGGCTTCAGGTCCTCCACCACCGGCATGGGGGGGAAGCCGTAGGGCCGCCCCCTCTCGTCCAGCATGCCGTAGTAGTCCAGCAGCCGCTCCCGGTCGCGGCTCAGCGCCAGGCTCTCCAGCGCGTACTGCCGCGCGCGCAGCTCCCGCAGGCTGCTCACCGCCGGCCCGGGCGGCGACAGCGAGCGCTGCCGGTAGGGGAAGGGGGCGTGCAGCGGCAGGTAGGCCACGTCCGGCGGCGTGACGCTCCGCCTGCGCACGTACATGGGCTCCACCTTCAGCTGGCGCTCGCCCAGCATCAGCCGCGACGACTTGGCGTGCCGGGCCTCCTTGGCGTCCTCCGTGTGGCGGAAATTGACGTAGGCGATGCGGCCGAGCTCCGGCGTGTGCGACAGCTTCACGCTCACGTCGCCGAACTTCTTGAACTCGTGGAACAGCGCGTCCTCCACGTCCTCGTCCGACACCTGCGAGCCCAGGTTGCTGATCAGCAGCGTCTTGTACTCCAGCGTCCCGGGCCGCGCGGCCGACGGCGGCGGCTCCGCGGAGCGCAGCGGCGGCCGCCCGAGGAGGCTCAGCTCGTGCCGGTGGTGGAGCTCCAGGGCGGCGGCGCGCTCGTCCCTGAGCCGCGGCTTCTCCCGCTCCCTGCTGCGGCTCCGGCGGTGGTAGCTCCGGCTCTCCGCCAGTAGCAGAGCAAGCGGCGGCGGGGGCAGCTCCTCTCTGCGGGCGCCCTCACGCTCCCGCTCCCGGATCCGCTTGGCGACGACCCGCGCCGGGCTGCTCTCTCTGCCGGCCTGCCGCTTCATCTTTCGCTGGAGGATGGAGCCCAAACTTTTCGGTGCCCGCGGCGGGAATTCGGCGCTGGGAGCGGGTTCCGGGAGTGCTGGCGGGGCGGAGGCGGCGGCGGACGGCTTCACGGGGAGACGCGCTTCCAGGGCGGCCGCTGGTTTTTGGCACAGCTACCGATAAAAAGGTTAAAAAGCGGGCGAAACATTTCAGCATCACAGCAGCTGCACCGAGGCCGCCATCTTGGACAATAGGAATGTGCGCGTTCCCTGAGGAGGACGGAGGGCGCGGTGACGCAGAGGCGGCTGACGTCATGACGCAACAAGTTCAAAACATTGTGCAGCAATGGATCAGTTTTAAATATGAGGCGGAAAACCGTTCAAAGGGTTTTAAATCCTTTATTGTTCTTTCAGATTTTTTTACGCTTCTTCACTCTTTTACAGAAGAATTAATGTTATGTATTTTATATAATTTCGTTCATTTTATGTACTTGAGCCCGACTCGATAGGGTCCAGCTGCCACAAGAGAGCAAATATGGCCAAAGGGTCTTTAGTTGCTCATCAAAAACATTGAAAAACTGCTTTTAAAAGATATTAAAAACATCCAAACTGTTCCTCTACAGTGCAGAACGTCATAAAACCATTTGAGGGATTTCTGGGAGCCCAAGCTGGACTCCTGGCCTTCAATCCTGGCTCTGGGCCACAGGACGCCTCATCCACAGCGGACAGAACCACGTTTTGTCCAGTTCCACCTCACAGTAACTTTACTGAGCAGAGAGAACAAGCCTGAGGTCACCTTCAGAGGGAGGTCAGCGTCTGTGGGCTCAGAGGAGCCTGAGGTGGACCGTGGCACAGTGGGAGGGGGTCAGGTTGTGGGGAGGAAAGCAGCCAGGCTGCATCACGGTATGGGCTTGTTTCCTTGGCCTTGGCAAAGTGAATTTCCAGCCCTGATGGCAGCATTAATGGCATCCAGCAGAAGTTTTACCGCTAGGTCCATCCATTTTACAGCAAGACAATGGAGACCTTCATCCCAAAGGCCAGGCTGAGGAAGAGGCTGCAGCCTCCTCTTCCTCAGCACGGTATAGCTGGACTCCTCGAGATGTTTGCAGGAAAATGGGACTAGAGCTCCTCGTCGCTTGCTAACCTTGTGCTGGTGAAGATTCTCAGTCTTCAAGGTCATGATCGTTCCAAAAAAGTTAAAAAAACAAAACTGGACTTTTTTCCCAGCTGTTTTTAAAAACTTTTTTTGGAATTGCTAACCTTGATGCCAGAGCAGCTATAAGTGTTTGGTAAAAGAACAGAAATTAAGTGGAACGTGCTGCAAAGGGATTTTAATTCATATGGTTTTTATCTACACAAAGATTTAATTTAGTAAATCTATTCCTGGAATATCAAGTTTCCAGAAGTAGCCAAAACACGAGTTCAATAAAAACTGTTTTAATCTTTTAGTGAGAGAAGAAACGATGCCGTGAAGTCAGTGATGCTCCAGGTTCTTTAGACGTTCCTCAGGCAGAAGCGTTTCTGAACATGTACAGCAGGAAGCACCGACAGCTGAACGTGAAACGTCAGCAACCAGAGGTTCTGCAGGAGGGGAACCAGACAGCAGAACCAGAGACTTTTCTTTAACCAACATAAAGGCCAAAACAAAAAGAAGTTTGGAAAAACCTTTAATAAATACAGAAGATCCCCTAAATCAGTTAAACCAAAAGAACCAGAAAACGTTCAAAGAATTTTGTCTCAGAAACAACTTCAAGAAAAGCTAAAAATGTTACTGAAATAAAATTCCCTCCATAACCCTTTAGCTTTATCGGGACACCAGTCACCTTCAGATTTCATTCCTTGTCCCGGACATGTACAGACGGGGACGGCTCGGCAGGAACCCCGGTACCAGAACCATCCCCTGGGTCAAAGCAGAGCGTTTCATTGACCCGATTATTACCCCGTGCCCTCTGAGCATGCTCAAACTGAATCTGGGATCGGCCTTATGTTCTGCTGGCTTTTAGATTTTAGCCTAAACAGCCTTTCAAAATAAAAGAAATACTCTTGGGTTAACTGGTGCTGGCAGTGATTGTGGTTTTAATCCAGGAGGCGTTCACATAACGATTCAAGAAGGCAACGCTTACATAACGGAAGAGACTGGATCGTGATTGGTTGGGTAAACTAGAACAGGACCATCAGGAGGAAACACACCGACGCGTTACAAAGTGGCGTCCTACGCTTAGCTTTTCATTTTAATCAGGCGATAAATGGACACTGGAAGCATAATACGCACATATTTACGTGACGCATAAATTCGATTTAAGTTCTAATTTGAGACGCATAAACGCTCCTGTTTGGCAGGGAATACATCCTGTGTCAAAGATCACTTCTGAAAGTGTCACAAATGTCGAGTCTCAGTTCGGCCTCAGGTGGTAGAAGTCATTTTGTTTCTGCTGATTGATGGGATGCTCCCGTTCTCTGCCTTTCCTCTCACAACACTTCAACTAGAGGAAGAAGGCCAAGGTGCACCTTCTACCTGGTGACCTTTCTATGTGGCCAAAGTTCTTCTCTGCGCAGAAACGCTGAAAAGCCTGGTGTAAATTTACGCTTTTAAAAAGATGCCCGTAAGCTGCTTACGTTACGCGCCTGATGTGTTTCCTCCTAGAGCTAAAATAAAATGAAGTCCTTCTGATATGAGGTGATTTTTATCAGGACCAGGTTTTATTTCAGCCACAGGTTTTAAACTAGGCTGTGATTCCGTTAACTGCCCAGAGAGGGCGCTGCTGAGCTGCTCAGTACCAGCAGAGTCCAGCCTCGGTCCATTTCAGTAACATGTTACATCTGAACGGACTCCGGTCTGATCCCCTGATGTTCTGGAAGCAGCTCTGCAGCAACACCAGGCGACGGCCTGAGGACCACCAGCTGCAGAGATGCTGCAGGACGCTGCTGGTCTCAGAGCAGCCCGGCGTCCCTCCTGCTGCTCCAGAGCCAATCGCTGACTTCCGAGCAGCTCCAGCCTCTGCAGGTCGGCGACATTTAGGGACGCAGCTCTGCTCGGATGTTTGTGGGGAAATGATTTGCACGACGGAGCAGGAATGCTACGCCTGCTGCAAACTTTATTTGAAAGTACAGTAGAAACCCTCGGCCTGCTGTGCAGATCAGGAGTGCACAACAAGACTGAGACAAGACAAAACTCCCGCTCCTCCTCCTCCTCCTCCTCCTCCTGGCAGGAGGAGGTCCAGAGGTCTGTCCAGAGTCCACTCCCCTGCGCCGCTACAGGTCTGTCCGTGCCTTGGCGGCTGCAGGCGCGTACTGCGGCATGAGCTCGGTGATTTTGCGGATGAAGTCGGACTTCTCGGCGCAGCCTTTGCACGACTCGCCCCACTCCTCCAGGATCTTCTTCAGGTCCTTGACTTTGAGCTTCTTCAGGTCCACCGTGGTGAGGTCCAGCTGCTTGTCTGCAGGGGGAGACGGGAGTCAGGAGAGTTTCTGGGGGCGAGGAGAACCGAGCCGTCTCTGACCTTCCTTACCGTATCTCAGCTCACAGATCTGACTGTCCTTCTTCTTCAGCTTCTCACAGATCTTCTCCACCGGGACGTGGTAGCTGAGGGGCTTGGACACCTCGTTTATTATCTTGGTGGCGGCGTCGGTCGTGGCTCCGATGTAGTAACACTGGACACAGGGAGGAGGGAGAGAAGATCAGATCACAGGACATGTTCTAACATCCAGGTCCACCCGCAGGACAAGCCAGTACCGTATTTATCGGACCAGACGGAGCACTAAATATTCATCAAATGTGTAACATCCCTCCTCCACGTCCACTTCTCTCTGTCCGTCTCTGTCAGGAGGACAGAGTAGCTGGACTACGCTGCCCTGTTTCTAACATAAGGCCAGAATAAACTTTTATATTGAATTAACTTACTAGGTTTATTGTTGCTAGCGCGTACTCCAGGCGCATGAATGCACTTCTAGTTTAGACATTACAGTCAGGCAGTCTGTAGACAGCTCAGGGGTCCTCAGGTAGTGACACAGTGTCCCGTAATGCTCTGAATATCCATTGAGTGGAGCGGATTTGTTGCTAACCAAAGCCGTACTTAAACATTTTAGAGGCTTTATGAGAACAGTGTACCACATAAAATCAGTCAGTAAGCACAAGAGTGATCATAGATAAGGAGCACCATCAGTTTCTGAGAAGATTTAAGGACTTTAAGTGCGCCTTATGGTCCTAAAATATGATAAACATAACCACTGAGGGTGGGCTTTTACTCCTAAACCCGACCCGGTGGAGCAGAGCTGACCCATTGCTGCTGGAACCAAAAAGGTTCTGACTGCGGCCGTAGACGGAGGAGCTTAAAGTCCAAGAACGAACAGAGAATCAGCTTCAGAACTGAAGAGTCCATCTGCCGTTTGGATCGGTACCTCTCAACTTTGAACCGGTACCGGTACCTGTACTCAACGGTACCCATTTTCTGTACTTTAGTGAGTTTATGTAGTACCAAATGTCAGTTTATAAAAAAAAACAAATCTTCTCAATTTAACACATTTATTTCTTGATATATAAACTTGTTTGGATCTACAAATTAACCTTATTAAATAATTTCTGAATTTTAATACACTGCCTGAATCCTGCCTGGCTACACAGTGGTGCAGTGGGTAGCACTGTTGCCTTGCAGCAAGAAGGTTCTGGGTTCAAATCCAACCCTGGGTCTTTCTGCATGGAGTCTGCATGTTCTCCCTGTGCATGCATGGGTTCTCTCTGGGTACTCCGGCTTCCTCCCACAGTCCAAAAACATGACTGTTGGGTTAACTGGCTTCTCTAAATTGTCCTTAGGTGTGAGTGTGTGTGTGAATGGTTGTTTGTCTGTTTGTCTCTGTGTTGCCCTGCGACAGACTGGCGACCTGTCCAGGGTGAACCCCGCCTCTCACCCAGTGAAATGTTAGAGATAGGCACCAGCAAGCCCCGTGACCCCATGAGGGATTAAGCGGGTCAGAAATGGATGGATGCCTGAATCCACAGCACATAAAACAGATTTCTACCAGAACAGCCGTTCTCAGAGGCAAACCCTAACCCTAAATGGCGCTCTACACACCAAGAGGAATCCTACTTAATCTGGAGGGACAGTCTATTGTTGTATAACAAGAGCAGCATATTTTTCATCATTAATTGAGGAGAATAAAAATAATCCTAGATTTCTCTTTAGTACAGTTGCCAAACTTACTCAGAGCTGCAGCTCTGTTGATCCATCCATTCCCTTAGCTCTTAGTAGTAATGATTTTATGGGATTCTTCATAAATAAAATTGATGCCATTAAAAATAAAGTAATTGGCATCCTCCCAAACATGATTACCTCGTCCCCAGTAAGTGAGGCAGCATTGGAGGAATCTTTAGAACCTGCGCTGTGTCTGAACTGTTTAGAAGCAGTAGAGCTTTCTGAGCTATCTAAAATTTTAGCTTCATCTAAACCTTCTACCTGTATGTTAGACCCAATCCCAACCAAGTTGTTTAAGCAGGTATTCCCTTTGATCAGTGGTCCTATTTTAGACATGATTAATCTATCCTTAGTAAATGGATATGTACCACAGGTTTTTAAAGTAGCTGTTATTAAACCTTTACTTAAGAAACCTTCTCTTGATCAAGATGAGCTAGTAAACTACAGACCTATATCTAATCTTCTTTTCTTATCTAAAATTCTTGAGAAAGTAGTTGCTAATCAACTTTGTGAACATTTACAAAGCAATGACCTACTTGAGGAGTTTCAGTCAGGCTTCAGAGCTCATCATAGCACTGAAACGGCTCTGGTGAAGGTCACTAATGATATTCTCATGGCCTCAGATAATGGACTTGTGTCTATACTTGTCCTGTTAGATCTCAGTGCTGCATTTGATACAGTTGATCACAATATTCTCCTACAAAGACTTGAACATACTGTAGGGATTAAGGGGAAAGCATTAGGCTGGTTTAAATCTTATCTGTCGGACAGATTCCAGTTTGTTCATGTTAATAATAAATCTTCCTCAAACTCTAGGGTCACCTGTGGAGTACCACAGGGTTCAGTCCTTGGACCAATTCTCTTTACTATACAGGTAAAAGCCAGTAAATTAGAATATTTTGAAAAACTTGATTTATTTCAGTAATTGCATTCAAAAGGTGTAACTTGTACATTATATTTATTCATTGCACACAGACTGATGCATTCAAATGTTTATTTCATTTAATTTTGATGATTTGAAGTGGCAACAAATGAAAATCAAAAATTCCGTGTGTCACAAAATTAGAATATTACTTAAGGCTAATACAAAAAAGGGATTTTTTAGTAATGTTGGCCAACTGAAAAGTATGAAAATGAAAAATATGAGCATGTACAATACTCAATACTTGGTTGGAGCTCCTTTTGCCTCAATTACTGCATTAATGCGGCGTGGCATGGAGTCGATGAGTTTCTGGCACTGCTCAGGTGTAATGAGAGCCCAGGTTGCTCTGATAGTGGCCTTCAACTCTTCTGCGTTGTTGGGTCTGGCATTCTGCATCTTCCTTTTCACAATACCCCACAGATTTTCTATGGGGCTAAGGTCAGGGGAGTTGGCTGGCCAATTTAGAACAGAAATACCATGGTCCGTAAACCAGGCACGGGTAGATTTTGCGCTGTGTGCAGGCGCCAAGTCCTGTTGGAACCTGAAATCTCCATCTCCATAGAGCAGGTCAGCAGCAGGAAGCATGAAGTGCTCTAAAACTTGCTGGTAGACGGCTGCGTTGACCCTGGATCTCAGGAAACAGAGTGGACCGACACCAGCAGATGACATGGCACCCCAAACCATCACTGATGGTGGAAACTTTACACTAGACTTCAGGCAACGTGGATCCTGTGCCTCTCCTGTCTTCCTCCAGACTCTGGGACCTCGATTTCCAAAGGAAATGCAAAAGTTGCTTTGGTCAGAAAACATGACTTTGGACCACTCAGCAGCAGTCCAGCTCTTTTTTTCCTTAGCCCAGGTGAGACGCTTTTCGCGCTGTTTCTTGGTCAACAGTGGCTTGACACGAGGTATGCGGCAGTTGAAAACCATGTCTTTAAAGCGTCTCTTGGTGGAGGATCTTGAAGCACTGACTCCAGCAGCTGTCCACTCCTTGTGAATCTCCCCCACATTTTTGAATGGGTTTTTTTTCACAATCTTGACTAGGGCGCGGTGATCCCTATCGCTTGTACACTTTTTCTGACCACAGTTTTTCCTTCCCTTTGCCTCTCTATTAATGTGTTTGGACACAGAGCTCTGAGAACAGCCAGCCTCTTCAGCAATAACCTTTTGTGTCTTTCCCTCCTTGTGCAATGTGTCGATGGTCGCCTTTTGGACAGCTGTCAAATCTGAAGTCTTCCCCATGTTTGTGTAGGCTTCAGAACTGGACTGAGAGACCATTTAAAGCCCTTTGCAGGTGTTTTGAGTTAATCAGCTGGTTAGTTTGTGGCACCAGGTGTCTTCAAAATTTAACCCTTACACAATATTCTAATTTTGTGACACACGGAATTTTGGATTTTCATTTGTTGCCACTTCAAATCATCAAAATTAAATGAAATAAACATTTGAATGCATCAGTCTGTGTGCAATGAATAAATATAATGTACAAGTTACACCTTTTGAATGCAATTACTGAAATAAATCAAGTTTTTCAAAATATTCTAATTTACTGGCTTTTACCTGTATATATGCTTCCGATTGGCAAAATTATCAGACAGCATGGGATTAATTTCCACTGTTATGCTGATGACACTCAGCTATATTTATCCATAAATCCTGATGAATCCAATCAATTACTTCAACTGCAGTCATGTCTTGATGACATCAAAAGCTGGATGACTTTAAATTTCCTGCATCTAAATTCTGACAAGACAGAAGTTGTAATCTTTGGACCAGAGTCCTCAAAAAATTAACTTCTTAACCAATCACTTAATCTGGATGGCATTAACTTGGCCTCTGGTAATAAAGTAAAAACCTTGGTGTTATTTTTGACCAAGACATGTCATTTAAATCCCATATTAAACAGGTTTCCAGAGTTTCCTTTTTTCACCTCAGGAATATCGCCAAAATTATAAACATTCTGTCCAGGAGTGATGCTGAAAAACTAGTCCATGCATTTGTTACTTCAAGGCTGGACTATTGTAATTCTTTACTATCAGGAAGTCCACAAAATGCAATTCAAAGTCTTCAGCTGATCCAAAATGCTGCAGCAAGAGTTCTGATGAAAATCAACAAGAGGGATCATATTTCTCCTGTTTTAGCTTCCCTTCATTGGCTTCCTGTTAAATCAAGAATAGAATTTAAAATTCTTCTTCTAACGTATAAAGCCCTTAATAATCAAGCTCCATCATATATCAGAGCTCTGATTACCCCGTATGTTCCTAACAGAGCACTTCGCTCTCAGACTGCAGGTCTGCTGGTGGTTCCTAGAGTCTCTAAAAGTAGAATGGGAGGCAGATCCTTTAGCTATCAGGCTCCTCTCCTGTGGAACCAACTCCCAGTTTTGGTCCGTGAGGCAGACACCCCGTCTACTTTTAAGACTAATCTTTAAACCTTCTTTTTCGACAAAGCTTATAACTAGAGTGGCTCATGTTACTCTGAGCTACCTCTATAGTTCTGCTGCTATAGGCTTAGGCTGCTGGAGGACATCAGAGTCTATTTCTCTCACTCTGCTGAGTTCTACTGTTCTTCATTTAAGCATTGCTTGTCAGCATTTCTGCTTATACCTTTTTGTTCTCTCTCTTTTTCTTCATAGTAGGTACACCTGGTCTGGCGTTCTGTTAACTGAGACATCATCCAGGGAAGACAGATCACCACTATTACCATCTAATGTAGAACAGATTACTGGATCAATGTGAGCTTCTGAGCTTTCTGTGTCTCTGCTCTGTCTTCTGTAAGCCCCAGTGGGTCGAGGCAGATGAGCGTTCATACTGAGCCTGGTTCTGGTTCTGCTGGAGGTTTTTCCTTCCCGTTAATGGGGAGTTTTTCTTTCCACTGTCGCTTCATGCTTGCTCAGTATGAGGGATTGCTGCAAAGCCATGGTCAGCTGCTAGCTGATTGGACCAGCGGCTGATGACATCATCACGCTCATGTGCTGGAAATGCTGCGTTTAGGTTCAACGTGGAAAATCCTCACTCTTCCCCTCCCTCGGTGTCAGTGATGCGTTTAGGTACTGAACCGCGGTACCGTTTGATGTTACGTGACGCGGTCGGTCACTATAATTATAGAAACACAGATTTTGGTCCCATCCCTCGTTCCTGGATCAGGATTTACTCACAAATCGGTTCTCTTTCCCTTTGGAGTCCTTGCAGCTCCTCAGCAGCTCCTTCTCGATGGCGGCGCTGTTGAAGTTGGTGCCGGACGCCTTCAGCGACTCGTAAAACTTCCCCAGGAAGGCGACACACACTGAAACAGAAAGGAGGTCCGGTTTAACGGCGGCGGTTCTACAGCACCGGGTCAGTAACAGAACCTGGAAAGTTGTTTGTGAAAATGAGACCTGGATCGTCGCTGGAAAAAGCAAATTACTCAATAAAAGCAGGAAGAAACCGCTGAACCTGGCTGGTTCTGATGGGTTCTACTGATCCTCACGGATCACCTGCTGATGTCCTGAAAACACTTATTTACTTTTGTTGGTTGTGTTTTCAGATGCCGGGTCGACTCGGAACCCAAGACGACTTTTACAGTCAGAACCTTTCAGCCGTTTTACTGAGACGGTCTCGGCATCATTCAGAACCGCCCTTTACCGGGTCTGGATTCATGACTGAGCCTCAGACACCAAAACAAACCCATTTCTGCTGGATTACTGGACCTCAGACGGGTTCCTCGGTACTCCGGCCCAGAGGTGGATCAGCATCCCGGGCCCATCTCCTGACCAACTCGACTGGGTCATCGGTTCTGAAGAGGTTTCTGGCTCTGGGTCGTTAGCAGCAGGTGCTGAAGTTCTGAGGTAAAGCCTCGACGGATCGGACGTGTTGGACCAGAACATCCCTGAGAGGCTGGATTGGAAGGAGACCCGGAGAACCCGGAGGCCGTACCGGTACCGGGAGCAGGTCCATTAACGGTGGTTCCATAACTGAGTGTTGGGCTCAGAGACTGTCCGACCCAACGGCAGAACATTGTTAAACCCATCAGAACTTCTTCCCATGATGCATCCCGGTGCCACAGCCTCCCTCTTTAAGGAACCCAGAACCTGCCTCCTCCTGAGGTGGTCCGGTTCTGATGCTGTGGGTCAGACCTGGACCAGGATGGACACCTGAAGCGGAACCAAACACGTCCACCAGCTTTTTCTCTGAGAGTCCCCCAACCGGACCGGACCGGACCGGTCGGCCTTCAAATGGATCTCAGCCACAGAACCGGTCGATCCGGACCTTCTGTCCCAAAATCCGCTACACCTGGGCTTGTGCTGCCCTCCAGAACCGGCAGGTCCATTTTCTAACCGGCATGTCCGTGTTTGGACCCGTCAGCTTTAAAGTAACAGCTCAGAACATCTGATCGGAACCGCGTACAGCCATTTTATCCGCTTTATTCTCCCTCCTCTGCCTCTTTTAAAGCTTTCTATGAACATAAATCGCCGTCATTCTTCTCCAGTCTCCGTTCAGAAAACGTCACGTTTTAGGAAGGCGCTGATTTCCCAGTTCGACAAACCACGACATGAACACAGAAGCGCCTAATTTAGTCAAAACAACAGAAAACCAACGGATCGGGACTAAGACGCGCGTCTTTTCTCCGCTGCTGTAAAGTTTCTGAAGCTAAAGGCTAAATTAGCCGCGGCTAACCTTCGCATTCTCCCTCCTTCAGGCCTTCAGCAGCTCCCGGCACCAGGGCGAGGACCAGAGCCACCGACAACCCGCTCAGACTCAACATATTCGGCTTCAATAAACTCAGGACGTCCGTGGAACCACTGCTGCGCACCGACCAGCTGAACTCATGGGTCTCCCCGCCGCTCCGGAGCTCACATACGCCGGTAAGACCAGGACAGAGCGTCGCGTTCCGCGCACCCGCCGCCTGATTGGTCGGAACTTCCACAAGCCTACACGCACTTTGTTCTGATTGGATCGCTGTAACATCTTCCGGGTACAACGTCCAGTTGGCGCAGTCTGATTGGTCCACAGCGACACAACACTCCAAGTGGCAGAATCTTCCCAAGAGGATGAAAAAAATAGATATAACTGAAAATGTTAAAGCCGTTGAAATAATAAATTAACAGAGACAGTAACATTTGAAACATTGTCTAAGATAAAACTCATTTTACATGTCCATATGTGAGGGAAATTCACCGTAATAGATTAATCAACAAAATGCTCTCCAGGAACCAGAGTAAACAAACTTCAACCTGTTAAACTGATTAATATAATATAGTATATGTTTTCATAAAGAAAACGTTTAATCACATGATAGAACCCTCCTCAGTTGATAAAGAAAACAGGGTTACTTTTTTTTTACTCCTAACAACTAAACAGTTTTCCTGTGAGATAGAAAGTATCAGAAATAACAAGTCCCCATCTGCTCTTCACCATTGCTCCAAAATATATGTAGACATGCAGGTCCTTTTTTATGTTTTGGTTTTAGCTAATATCCTTAAATGTGTTCCAAAGCCCTGCTGATGGAGTTTGGTTCTGGAGAGCAACGGGCTTTCTAGTCCAGTGGTGTTCGCTGCAGAACCACAGCTTCAGTCCCACCAACCCTAACCCTGCCTCAGCCACAGAGACAGCTGGGCTAAACTGCACATTCACACTAGTTTTCAGTTACTTTTTTGTTGTATTCAAGCAATTTTTCTGATAACTTTTTATGCAATTGCATAAATTATTTATATTTTAATTGTCCATTAACACAAATATATTCAGATTAATAAAATGTATATGTATCATTGTGTAAAATAGATTAACGGTAAACATACCGTTGTCACGTGTAATTGCCTTTTTTTGTCACAACATTCATGCTACATTTCTGAAGCTCTAACTTTTTTTATACAACAGCATTAATTATTTATATATATGTTTATTTTTTACACAATATGTTCAGATTAATAATTTTGTTATGCATTAATGTGTAAAATATAGACCAAACCTTTTTTTTCATTCCAAACATTCATTAGTGTTTTGAAGATAAATAAATAAAAAATTTAACACCATTGCAGAATAAGAGACGGTTAATACGGTCAGTTGATGCAATGAAGAGATATCCCAGTTGGAAAAAATAAATGATATATATAATCTGTTATAATGTTGAAATAATTTGTGTTAACATGTAACCTATGAAAATAAGTACAACAGGGGTTTGCCACTTTGTTTATTATCATTCACAATAGTTGCATATGAAAGAGTTTTTCTGTCTACTATTTCCTGCATGCAACGCTCCACGATCACGAAAGGAAGGAAGCAAAGACTTAATCCTGATCCATGTCATCCGTGTGTGTGTGTGTATATATATATATATATATATAGTGGTAACCATGTCACCATCTCATAGCTGTCGACAGTGTGGACATCTTTGCCCTAACCAGACTGAGATAAATCCATGTTGTACTTTTACACCAAACACTATTTTGTCTGTGAACTAACATCAGAAAACAAGCTGACCTTCGCAGCTCCAAGAGACACAGTTATCTGAAAGCACTGATTTGACTGAGAAAACCAAGAGTTTTGAACCTAGGGTCCAGCAATGTGGCCATAGTCATGACACTTAATGATTCAATATTTGCTACTTGTTCTTTGACACGCCTCAATAGGTTTTCAGACAGAAGTCTTGCAACATCGTGTTTTATATTTGCCATCTTTGTAAGCACTGCATGGTGCAGTATGTTCATTAAAGGTATAACCTTGGATGTTGATACCCTTTTCTCTTCAGAGAGCTATGAAGTTGCTTGCAAAAATGGGAACAACACTGGTAAAGATTCTTCAATTATCTCATAATCCTGAGAAATCAAAGGGATTATATCAGATTATATCAATTTTGAGTGTTGTGAGGGCTGCGGCCACAGGTTCTTTTTATTGAAACAGACGTTCCAACATAAGGACACACAGTGTGGACACACGTTCCAGCGTGTGTCCACATCGATTATTAGCTTTTGTGGCTGTCTTCCCATCTGTATTTCAGTCCCTTCTAGCCTTCCTTTACCTGTGGTGCTTGAGTGGAAATGGTGCCACAATTCTTTTAGCCTTTGCGCGGATGTCACAGAGGGCAGGGATCTGGTCAAATGATTTATGGACTGAATTAATAAATTCAGTCCATTAGCAATGCAGATGGAGGGCCTGATCTTTAATGCCTTAACACATGCAATCATGTTAGCTGCAGCATCAGTCACCAGACAGTTCACTTTATCAGTAATTCTCCACTCCGTCATGTGATTATGCACTACCCTGGCCAGATTTTCAGATGTGAGTGGAAGGGAAATGCTCCACTCCAATTAATACAATGCCCAGTTTGTCATTGGGATCAATGAAGTGACATGTTACGGCCAGGTACGCCTCCATATTCATGGACGTCCACATATCTGCTGTCAGGCTGATGGCAGACACCTTTTGCATGTCTTCTTTGGCCTTTTCTTTTGTTCCACCATCTTTTTTAATGCCTAAAATTAACAACAAAATTATTCACTTAAATAACTGAAGTGATTTCCAATTACCACATTACCACATGTTTTATTTAAACATATAAACCTTTCTAGTAGGAAGAACATAGGTTGGATCCAGCAAATGAATGAGCTCTCTGAACTCCTCATCCTCCACTACTGAAAAAGGCAGGGAATCCTTTACAATCATATTTAACACAGCCTCATCTAGCACCTCCTTCCTAGAACCTGTAAGACACATAAATATAAAAAAAATGAAATGACACAATAATATCCTGATAGATATATGATATGAATGAAATAATTTAAAACACATAAGACAAGATCATACTCTGGCTGGTGTCTTCTGTTGAAGTGTGCTTATTTCCATGTATAGCCCTGTAATGCCTAATCATTGCTGATGTGTTGTTGTAGACCAACACCCTTTCACACAGCAAACATTTCACCTGAAATAAAAGGATGTGGAAGTTAAAACAAAGTTGCTATGAATGATGCAAATGTAGACAGATCTTGTGCAAACATTATACAAACCTTATTGTGATCTGTCATGTCAAAGTACTCCCACATATGAGAGGTTTTCCTCTCTTTTGACGGCTCCATTTCAAACACTGCTGATGAAAACTGCTCTGCTGACGCGCTACCAAACCACCTACTACAACCCACGAAGCAACAGGGTTCATCGCGCTTTTGAAAAATGACACACAAAATGAAGCAATGACTGGCAGATGTATGGCAAGCCGTAAAGGCCAATAAGTAACGCGAGGCCTCGTTTGTTGTTGATCACGTGATTTTCCTCAATATGACAAGCTCCGAAGCGGGGCTTCATCTGTCACGCCCCCTTTTTACTCGGTACACACCTCGAAGCCTTGCTTCAGATGTCCCATCACTACCTGTTCCACTGTTGGATTAATCCTATCTCCTCTGTGCCAGGACTCTCTAACCTGCTCTGGAGGCTTCCTGTTTCTGCGGCGCAGCGCCCGCAGCACTCCAGCGTCCTCCAGTCTTTCAGTCCCTCCAGTTCTCCGGCTCCTGCATTCACCTTCCACCTGCTCCATTCTGGTATAGACTCTGGTTCTCCTCCTTCCACAACCCATCCTCCCTTCAATAAACTTTCTTAAAACGAAGCTCCGTGTGTGTGGTGTGAGTTCGGTTCATCTGTGTAGTAACAGCATCCTGCCACTAGATGTCAGTTTCCCCACAACACATTAAAACAACCCAGAAATGTCCAGAAAGAGAAGAAGTGATGCAGAATGATGAGTTTAAAGTGTAACTCACCCCAATATCAACTTCTTTTGCAGGTAAACTGTATAAACAGGGACTAAGGTGCTACTTTTATGGTACTGTGAATTTTTATATTTCTATGTGAACTGAAATTAAATCAAAAGTATCATCTATAAAAGGTGCAACCGGCCCTTTAAATGACTTTGTGATGCCAAAGCGGCCCAGTGTAGAAGTTAGATGGACACCCTCGGGTTAGAGAATTGCACTTGCGTTCCGGAGGTTGTGGGTTCTACTCCCACAGACTGCCCCTCTGGCTCCCATCAGGGATGGATTAAATGATTAAATGCAGAGAACACATTTCACTGGAATATACAGTCAATCAAGAAAGCAGATGAAATGCATCCAGATGGGGCTGAGAGCTGATGATTGACTCGGTCATTGCAGAATATTCCACTTCTTTGCTTTAAAAACTGCTGGGTTCCTTCTGCAGTAAGTTTTGGATCGTTGTCCATCTGTACTGTAAGCTCCCTCCAATCACCTCTGCTGCATTTGGCTGAATCTGAGCAGAACGTTTATCTCTATAAGCTTCAGAATTCATCTGTTGTCACATCATCAATAAACACAAGTGACCCAGAGCCACAGGAAGCCATGCAGGCCCACACCATCACACTGCCTCCACCATGTTCTACAGAAGATGTGCTTTGGATCATGAGCGGTTCCAGTTCTGCTCCAGACTTTCTGGTCCAGGTTGGTCTTAGTCTCATCGGTCCAAAGGACGCTCTTCCAGAACCGGCCGGCTTCTGTTCTGTCAGTTCTGGCTTCTCTGTTTCTGAGGCTGATTAATGGTTTGAATCCTCTGTATTTACTCTCATGAAGTCTCTTTATGGCAGACTTAGTTACTGATACACCTTCTTCCTGGACAGTCTTCGTCACTGACGGGAAGTTATGAAGGTTTTTCTCCACCATGGAAAGGAGCCGTCATCCACTGCTGTCTTCCATGGACCTCCAGGACCTCTGAGTTCAGGAGCTCACCAGTGCTCTCTTTTTTTCTCAGAATGAACCAAACTGATGATTTGGCCTCTCCTAACATTTCTGTCATCTCTCTGATGGATTTCTTCTCTTTTCAGCCTCAGGATTGTCTGTTTCACCTCCATGGAGATCTTCTCTGACTGCATGTTGTGTTCACAGCTTCCAAATGCAAACGCCTGGAATCACCTCCAGACCTTTAAACTGCTTAATTGATGACTGGTTAACGAGGGAAGAGCCCGTGCAGTCTTCTTATTTGTTTTGCAGTCTTCTGAGTCAATTGTTCAATTACTTTTGGTCCCTAGAAAAAGAGGCGGCTATGTATTAAACAGCTTTAATTCCTAAACTCTTATTCCAACTTAGATGTGAATACTCTCACATTCCAGCTGAGAGTCGGAGCTTTAAGCCCATATTGATTATATAATTGTATCCTGAATGTTTTCATAAACAGCGAAAATAACAAAACTTGTGTCCCTGCCCAAATATTCCAAACTGTACGTTGCAATGACAATAAATATGATAATTATTGTGTTTGAGATCGTAGGCTAAGTCTCCAGCACTTTTCCCACTGAAGGGGGGCAGGGTCACACCTGGACAGGTAAGCAGGCGTCCCAGACTCACAATCACCCATAAACACCAACGCTGGCTGGGATTCAAAGCGCCGCTTTACAGCTCAGCTTTTTCCAGAACCGCACCAGATGAGGCAGTTTTTAATTGTTTTAAATCCCGCAGGAGTCAGTCATCACTCAGGATCTAACCTTTAATTATCTATCTATCTATCTATATCTCTATATCTATCTATCTTTCTTTACGCTGACCGACACCAGCAGCCTTACGATCTGCCGGTTATCAAAGCATCCGTCAGTGAGTGAAGGTCATCAGACCCAGAAGACGCCTGCGTGATGATTCAGAGTCTAGAAGCACCTGATCAGAGTCTCATTGGGTTAAAGCAAAAATAATCAGTTTGACTGAAAACTTTTTCCAGTCAGCTCATATATTCCTGGCCGTGGACATCAGGCCACATCAGTTACCTCACCTGCTTATTATGCAAAGTCAACTTTAACCTAATCTGCTACTTTTAAAATATCCAGTGACCATTCCTGTATCTCTCCACCTTTGAGCTTCAGAGCCTTGGCTCCATCCTGGACAGCCTCTCCATCCTCTGCTTCACTTTCCACATCATCACCTGGTTAACTTTCATCTCGGCAGCATCAAGTTCTTCCTTCACACTTCAGCCAAACTGCTCCACAGTCCACTCACCTCTACTTTACTATTTCAGCTCCCTTCCCTCCCTGTCCTCCAGAAAACCTCCATAAACTACAACTGGTACAAAGACAGCAGCTTCATCATTACATCAGCTACTTCACACCTGAACATTAACTCCATGGCTCCCTGTCACCTTCAGGATAAATCTATGATCCTACAAGGCCGACCACAGCCTGGACGATGCAGGTCACATGACCAACACTATGATGACGTCAGACATTTTAATTTAACACAGATCACACGTTACAATAATCAGTCTTTGAAGGTTAATAAAACGGTTATATTTTAGCCCTGTGACTGGAGCCCCCCCCCCCCCCCCCCATGACGTCGAGCCGCGTTTCCCCATCAGATACGGCATGACGTCACACCTGGATGGAAAAGAGGGTGAAGAGAATCCATGGATGGGATGTTACATTTTTAAAAAGTCTAATAAAATTGCTCAAAATTTATTAGAAAAGAATGTAACTTGCTTTTAAAGATGAACTTTTTTTAATTTGAAAAATGTTTTGCGTAAAGTTAAATGTTGTTGAAGGTGATCTTGCCTGGTGTAGCTTGTCTGTCTGCAGGTGTTTTTGGAGTAAAATGAGTCCATAGATCCACAGGAGGCTTTCTCAGCTGTTTCTGCTGCGACTTGTTTCTATAATGCTGCTTCACATCACTTCACTCAGTGTAAAAATTAAAAATAACTTCATAAAAGCTCTCTAAGAATCTCCTTTCTCTGGCCTCATTCAGGTAGAACCTGTTCTCCAGTCCATGTTGTAGCTGCAGCTTAATTTTTCCTTTCTTTTGGTGCAGTTTCCTTAATAATCTGTATGAATCTAAATCCTCCCTTGGCAGGGCCAAAGTTTCTCCGCATCACCCGTTTTCCCCTGCATCCCACCAGGGAGGTCTTAACGTTAATTCATCTTTAATTCAACTGGAAGATCCATCATCTTTCAGAGAACCGCCAGAATCCGTTTGATTTGTTTTAACCGAACAGATCGTCCAGAGAGTCGACGTTTTCTGCCCCTCAGTGAACTCTGCCGCATCTCTCCACGCCAAAACCCGGCTGAGATCCACGGACGCTGAGCAGTGCAACACCAATCAGTTTTTGGAGCAACATCACATAAAACTTTTTTTTTTCCACCCATAAGGTGGTGTTTCATAACCTGACCCTAGCCAGATGTATTTCGCCCCGCCTAGCTCCACTCATCCATCTGGGACACCGCCATAGGAATTGCCTTTACTGAAGGCTGGGCCTTATCAAAAATCCTTGCATATGATTGGATAAGCCACTTGTCTGTCATCTTTATTGACGTGCTATTTCAACCACTCACACCGAAGCTAACCCGTGACGCTGTGAGAGCGACGCAGGGTTTTTAAAAAAAAAAAAATTTTTATGTGTTTGCGGCTCTAGTGGCACGCGTTTTATTGACAGTGAGCTGACAGGAAGAGGGGGGAAGACAGGCGGCAAAGCGCCGCGGGTCAGAGTCGATCCCGGGCCGACCGCGTCGAGGACTAAAGGCCTCCTAACATGGTTCGCGCTAACCGCTAAGCCACGGGCGCGCCCCGGAAAACAAAACTTGCCAAATCCGGTCGGGAGAAGGGCGAAAACATGGTTTCCACCAACAAAAGCCTTCAGAGCCGTTCTCTGATGTTCTTTTAATGAAACAATATTAGGTAGATTGGAAAACACGGTAGAAATAGCAGCATCAATGCTAACGCTTGCTTCCTCGATGCGAGCCGCCATTGTTGTTGGAATCTCATGGTCGCTTCTCCACTACGTCACATCTATGAAACTCCAGCCCTGCGTCCTGATTGGCCAGACCATAAAATTGGTTGGAGAAATCACTCTCTATGGGAGAGGTCCCAGATGGATGTGAGTGAAGCTAGGCGGAGCTAAGCGGAGCGATATCAATCTGGCTAGGGTCAGGTTAGGTGTTTTGTGCCTGGGCAGAAAATATTAGGAATAGCTTTAATACTTAAGTACTCCAAAGGGAGTTTATTTGAACTGTGCTGAATATTTCCAATTATTCCGTTATAAGTGATTTGTGCCGTTTGGTTTGGTGAGAAACGTTAGAACTCTTTTTTTCACACTTCATCCCCCCCTCCTCTCTTTCTTCCTGGTTTCCTGCAGTTTGTCGAAGTCTTTGTCTTGACTGGTTACCGCCCTCCGCTCAAAGGCCGCCTTCACGCTACGCTGGTGAGTTAGCCTGTCATCTCGGAGCTGCCATCTTGCTCATATGACGTACTGGCCAGAGGACATACGTCATCAGGGCCGCCATCTTACGTACGGCACGCAAGGCCGGAAGCCATACGCCGTCAGAGCGGCCATCTTGTGTGGGGCACCGAATAGCCCTGAGGCTCTTAACTGCACGCTGTTGTGAAGTCACACCAACTGACTAGCTATCGTTAGCCGATCTCCACCTTGAAGCTGAATTAGAACTTAAGTGTTAAAAGCTTTCCGTGCATTAACTAACGCTGTTAGCAGCTAGTTTTGCCAGAAGCGTTCCCCCTCTTAGCCTCAGGCCCGTTGGGTATACCAGCTTTACTACTGTAGCGACTATCAACCACCTTTTTAATGGCTTCCAGGTGCGGGAATCCTGGTTCTAAGGCGCTTACAGAATGATGTCCAGACCAGGAGATAAGTTATGGCCGTTCCCATTTATTGAAGGCAGTTTTAACAAACAATCCAACATTCTGAGTTGTGGTCTTTTACAACAAGTGAGATGGACAGGTAGTTATGGAGAGTGTGGATCTGACAGACCCAGTGGCCGTAGGCTATTGCTTGCCAAAGAAAAGCGGTAAAAACCGTATGACCCCCCGTCACCCAGACCCTTTCTGCCCTCTCACCTTTACAGCTTTCTCCTCCACAGCGCCACCAGTGGTAGAGAAAATATAGGTCAGTGTTAACCTAAACAAAACACCACCACCCAAACCAAATAAACCAGAAACAAACCAAACCTAAACACCAACAACTATAATTGGCTCCTACAACCTCCGGCAGAATTCTTTCCATGCTGTTAGCAGATAGTGGCGACGCGGATTGTGATAGTCCTAACCTACTGTGAATTGATTTCAAATTTCTACCTCTCAATCCATTTCGACGGACTAATTTTCATTTGTTTTCTTGTCCATGTTTAATTTAGTAGCGAGTAGTTTTTCTAGTATTTTCATTAAGCAGAATAATTGCTGTAACAGGGAATTATCCGTTTAATAAATAACAGCTTGTGAAATTGTAGCTGTTTTTGGTTATTTTGAATCAGAAATCGAATAGTCACTAAGAGTTACCGAATTACCTCCTTTTGAGTTAATAATTGAATAAACAGACATTTTCATTGGCTTGTCGTGAATGAGTAATGGTTAAAACTCAAATTGCAATTATAATTAAAGTTGTCAAGGTTTGCTGGACAAGTCTAACCCAGTCAACGACTGATTAGACGCCCTTTTTCTGGGCTAGGTTAATAACTTAATAGGCCAATTGTTAGTGCTAATCATTACAGGCTCATAGCCCTTGATCACAACTATTTGAAATAATTTTTGTTATAGTTATCCTTTGATTTTGAAATCAATTGAAGTTATAATTGGCAAATCGACCCGGCGGGTCGATAACTCAATATATCGATCAATAGACGTATATCGATGGTAGAAAAAGAGTCAATAATAAGTTCAATAGAATAACAATTTCTTTTGTATGCTAACCCTGTAGGTTAATATTACATCATTACATCCTCTGAACCAATCACAAACAGACCCAGGAACCAAGCCCCGCCCCTTTCAAAGAGTTCAGAGAGCACATGCTCTTTGTTTCCTTTCTTTAAAAACTTGCAGTTTTGGTAAAAAGTTGGTTCAATAAAGGGTTGAGTTTGAATTCAGTGTTTCTGTGTTCTGTACCTAAAATTAGGTTGTTAAGCAACAGCATAAAACGGCCAGGGCTGCACTTAAAATATGTTTTAAATTTGTTGATAATTAATTTATCGATATTGATCAATTTTCTATATTGTCCAGTCCTAATTATAACCGATAATCTTCATAAACAGGTATAATTGCATAACAGGTCTGAAGAAGCCTGGTAAAAAGGCCTCTGGTGAGAGGGAGGGAGGAGCGGCCGCCAGGAAACTGTCCTGTTGTCAGCTGTGATCATCTTCTGCAGGCTGAACGGGGCGGATCTAAGGGACCAGCAGAAGGCGCTGCAAAAAAAGGACAAACCTCCTCTTTGGTAAAGCCAAGCCACTGTTCTCACATACCAGGCATTACACATTTTCACGGGGGAGTGGTGGCCTAGTGGTTAGAGCAGTGCGCTTGCGCTCTGAGAAGGCTGCAAGTACCCGGTTTGATCCCCACTGCCTGCACTCTGGGTCCCTGAGCAAGACCCTTAACCCCAGATTGCTCCCCGGGCGCCGCACATGGCAGCCCACTGCTCCCCAAGGGGATGGGTTAAGATGCAGAAGTGAATTTCTCCATTGTGAGATCAATAAAGTTTGATTATTATTATTATTATTATTATTATTTTCACGGGGTGTGTTGTATGTTGTGACGTAGCTGCAAACCCTCCCTAGACAATTGAAAATCTCTCCTGCTCTGGCCCCAGATATCGGTTATCGGTTTGCCTGATGTCAAAATACTCACCATCTGCCTAAAAAAGAAAAAAACTCTACGTTCTCTCATAGGTTGTTGCCATCAGAGCACACAGAAAAGGAAATCAGTTAAGGAGCCAGTCTGCTCTTTAACTCGTGGATCAGCATCCTGAGCCAGAACCTCTGAACACACCATAGAAGAAAGCAGATTAATGTTTGACAAACATCTTCACCAGTGATTTAGTTGCTCCGCAGCGACGTGTGGACGGGGCGCCCTCAGCAGAAGGCTTCCTGCAGGTACAGGACAGTAGATGAACACAGGTGTTGGTTTCACAGAGCTCCATCTGACAGCCTCTCATCAACGTGTTTTCATCCATAAACCAGCTGATCAGGGACATTTTACAGAAACCACACCGTTTAGTTCACCAGCCTCTAAATCTGGTATCTTCAAAGGATTTAGAGAAAAGAATCTCTTCTTAGATATTAAAGCCTCTTGAGACTTTGATTTCCACATTTCTAACGTTGCTACAGCAACGGTGTAAGCAGAGTTTGCCCCATTCCTCTTTTTACACGTTTTGTCAGGGAGGTCCTGATGACCAGGTGACGTCTGGATAAGCAGGAACCAGCCTGGTGTGGCTTCAGACAGTCAACTCCGCTGTGATAAACCACAGCTAAGTTCTGTTTAAAGGGGAGGTGGGATCGTTTTTTTCCACAGGGTGCCATGTAGGTTTGGGTTATTTTTTCTCCCTTAAAAAAAAATGTTTTAAAAAAATAATCTAAAATCTGCATTTTATTCTCAGTCTGTGTGTTGAAGGGTTTTGGGCTGCTCTTAGTCTGATCCCTCACCTAGGACCTTTTTGCCATGGAGACCTTACAAGGGATAAAGCCTCTGACAACGTAGCTCCTAGGACCAAAGGGACACTCAAACCCCTCCACCACGATAAGGTGGCAGCCCACGGAGGGGAAAATTAAAAGTTGAGTTTTTATTTAGTTTTAGTTTTATTTTGTTGGTTTCGTAATTTACCACTTTCATATATTGTGTGGTTGTTTTGAAGCCATCGTTTGGTTTGTTGGGGCCGTTTTACAACCATTGGTGGGTGTAGGTTGGGATTTTTTTAAATGCTTTTTGATTTTTTGCCATTTTATTTTTGGTGTTTATCACCATTTGACTTTATACCTCCATCATTGTTTTTATCATTGTTGGTTTTAAAGTTTAGGTGTTTATATTTTATTGGTTATTTTCTCAAATTTTTTATTGTTGACTTTTATAAGTTATTTTTTTTTCATGTTAGTTTTTTCCCCATTTAGTTTTTATTAGTTTTAGTTTACCGCTTTCATGTATTGGGTGGCTGTTTTAAAAACCATCGTTTGGTGGGTTGGTGGACTTTTTTTCTTTAAACAGCCACTGGTGGATGTAAGTTTTTTGTTCATTTGTTGTGTTTTTCACCATTTGATTTTCAACCTTCAGCCTCAGATTCCACCAACATGCTGGTTCCATCAAACCCTCAGCAGATCACAACGGCCACACAGATGCTTCACAAACAGTGCAGCAAACCACAGAGAGAGAAGGATTTTCACCACAGCAGAATCCTTCTCAGCTCATTTAGCTGATCGACTGTCAGCAGAGAGAAAGCAGAAAGCTTCGGCCTTCATCAGCAGCAATCCCCCGCAGCAGCTCCTACCGTTAGGCGTCTTGTTGTCTCTCCTACCTTTGAAGATCAGTCGAACAGCTTGATTGCAAAGATCCTCTTAGTGTCCATCGTCGATCTGCCGTCGATTCTTGACGCCTTGTTTTCTCCTCAGAAAAACAAACTGATAAAAATAAAAACAACGAAAATGATAAAAGTCCATCTTAAGTTTTATTTTTGTTGGTTTCATAATTTACCAATTTCATATATTGTGTGGTTGTTTTAAAGGCAGCAGTTGGAGGGTGGGGGGGCTTTATTAAAGCCCTTTTTTGGTTGGTGGTGGATTTGTGGGAGCGGCATTACAACCATTGGTGGGTGTAGGTTGGGGTTTTAAAATGCTTTTTGATTTTTAGTCATTTTATTTTTGGTGTTTTTCACCATTTGACTTTACTTTTATCATTTTCATTGTTTTTATTTTTATCATTGTTGTAATTGTAGGTGTTCATATTTTATTGACTATTCTTTTATAGTCATTTGTATTGTTGATTTTTCAGATATTAGTGTTTTGGTTATTGGTTTAATTTTAGTTTGTTTTGGTTATTGGTTTAATTTTAGTTTGTTTTGGTTATTGGTTTAATTTTAGTTTGTTTTGGTTATTGGTTTAATTTTAGTTTGTTATTGGTTTAATTTTAGTTTGTTATTGGTTTAATTTTAGTTTGTTATTGGTTTAATTTTAGTTTGTTTTGTTATTGGTTTAATTTTAGTTTACCAATATCATATATTGTGTGGCTTTTTTAAAGCCATCATTTGGTGGGTTGGGGTGTTTTAAAGCCCTTGTCTGGTTGGGGCTGTTAAAATGTTATTTGATTTTTTTAGTCATTTTTTACCTTGTCTTTTTCACCATTTGATTTTTTTAGTCATTTTTTACCTTGTCTTTTTCACCATTTGATTTTTTTAGTCATTTTTTACCTTGTCTTTTTCACCATTTGATTTTTTTAGTCATTTTTTACCTTGTCTTTTTCACCATTTGATTTTTTTAGTCATTTTTTACCTTGTCTTTTTCACCATTTGAAATTTTATACTTTTATCATTGTTTTTTTATGTTGTCGTTTTTTTGGTTTTAAATTTAGGAGATTATATTTCCCCTTTTATTGTCGATTTCAGATTTTTACCTTTTTATTATTTTTGTCTGATTTTAGTTTTGTTTTTTTTTACATTTTTATTTTGCTTGTTTCTCATTTGGTTGGCTGTTTTAAAGCCATTGTCTGGTGGGGGGGGGGGGGGGGGGGGGCTTTTTTTTGACTTATTGTCACCTTTCTTCTGGTGACGTTTATAATAGATCACATTCACCTATTTGATCACAGACCAAAAAAAGAAAGAAAAAACCCACTAAGAGAACATCCACCATGTACGTCTGTTACCAGTTTTTTACACCAGTATTTGAGACTTTCATTGGTTGAAGACCAGCTACAGGAAGAAGAAAACCACTTTTCCTGCTTTTGGGTTTAGAGTCCACTACCCTTGCCAACACGTTGCTGTCCACATTCCCCTCTAGTTTCCTTCCATCTGGTGACTTCCAAGTCTCCATCTCGACAATAATTTAAGATTGGCATCTCCATTTCTTCGTAATCCATACATCAACCTTGAGCTCAGACCTAAAACTTAATTATCCATCGACAAATCTTTAATGTGATATCCTGCCCCAAGCAGCTCATCCAGGTAATTTACTTCCTTCGTTGCATTAGCACATCCTTTAAGGAAAAGGCAACAATCCTGAAGAATTTTCCATCTGTATTTACCTGAAGGCAATGAGAAAGTTGATGCTGTCAGCATGTGAAACATCCTGTTCATTATCAGATCTCTTCTGAAACAACTGAAATCCATCAATTTTGAACAAACTTCTTCCGATGGCCATTAGTGTCCCATTCCAAATAAGTTATGCGGCTTCAGTGGATTTCTCTTTTTTGGTACAGACTCATGGTTTCATCAGGAATGTCCTTGTTTCCTTTCGTGTCCTTATGTCGTCCAGTAATTAGTTGCAATCATAATTTCATGAACTGTGATTAGATGCCCTCTTTCCATCAAATCAAGATAACAGCACATGATGTTTATTGGATACAGACGTCCTTGGGCATTTATACCGGATCAGAATATTCCTTTCCCACATCTTTCAGTTTCACCGTCGTGTTTCTCTCTTCAACATTTTTATTATTGTCACATTCAAAGTTTAGATTTACAGAAGTAGAAGCTGATGGTTTTCCTCTTGAAGCTGCTTTATGTGATGCACTTGCTCTGCTTTCCACATCTGACACATTTCTGTTTATTCATTGTAAGAGAAAAATAGTTAATTGCAGCAGTAGCTCCTTTGGCAGCTTTATCTACGAGAAAAAGATGAACATAGCTGATTTTAAAGGATGAAAGGAGAAGAAACTGTTTGATGCAACACATGGTCAGCAGGTAGCTTGGTCTAGGAGAGAAGTAGGATCAAAACTCTGAAAGACAGGGTTAAAAAATACCTGAAAGACAGGGTCCAGTAGTTGGTCTGTAGAAGGAGAACATGGCGTTATTAGCAGCAGCTCAGCGATGCCCCCTGGAGGAAGGAAGGTGTCAGTGATTCCCCTGAAGTACTTTACATTTCTCAAATATTTAGATTCAATTTCAAACTAAATAAATATTAAGCATATGCATTACAAAAGATATTTTGATTTAAATACTGAAGGTTGTTTTTGAAATTTAAATAATATACCTTATTTTAACCCAAATACATATTTGGTCATTGACGTTTGTCAATATAGCTACAATTATGACTTAATATTTTAATTAAGTTTTATTAGTGATATTTATTAAGCTTCTGATTGACCGTCTGGAGAGAACGTTGTTCCTGTAGCTTTTTAACTAGATTCACCAAAGCCTTGGCAGCCATATTTGTTTCCCACCATTGATTTTCAACCTTCAGCCTCAGATTCCACCAACATGCTGGTTCCATCAAACCCTCAGCAGATCACAACGGCCACAGCAGATGCTTCACAAACAGCGCAGCAAACCACAGAGAGAAGGATTTTCACCACAGCAGAATCCTTCTCAGCTCATCGACTCTCAGCAGAGAATCACAACAGCAGCCAAAAGCGGAAGACAACGGACGGACGGACGGACCCTTCTAGTAAAGAACTACATGAGTATTTGACATTTAGATCTTAAAATGTTAGGAAAATACATACATAACTTTTTTCTGCAACAATATACTGTGGTTGTACTTTGCATCCTTTGAATAAATATTAATTTTACTTAATGATAATATATTTAGCCCTGCGACAGACTGGCGACCTGTTCAGGGTGTTCCCCGCCTCTCACCCATTGAACACTGGAGATAGGGACCAGCACCCCTCGCGACCCCATGAGGGATAAGCAAGTCAGAAAATGGATGGATGGATGGAAGATATATTTAAATTAATTTGGGAATTTCACTCAATTTCTTTAAATGAATATAAAACTATATTAGCGATAAACTGGCTAAACCAACTATAAAAGTGCATTGCCACCACACACTGGAATGTGGACAGGAAATTTGTAAAATAAATAATTAGTAGTAATGGTAGGAGTTTTATTTTTAAAACTCCTACCATTGATTCAAAATCTAGTGTTTTCAAACGTCCTTTTTTTATCTTTAACCAGTTGTGATTTTTTAAAATAATGCGTTTGTTCGTTTGTTTCTCCATATAGAGTTGTATATTACCTCCTGACTTTATACTCGTAAAGAATAAAAATAATTATAAGAATCTAACCTGGCCCTATTACTCCAGGACTGAAATAGTTCTGCAAACTGTGACTATTCTGAAAATGTTCCCCCTTAATTCTCATAATATGACGTTCTTCTCATAATATTACCACTATTTCTCTTTAATACTCCCCCAAAACGTCTGTTCCTAATCTGTGTCTATACCAAAACTTAAAAGGTTCACATGTGACAAGGTTTTATCAAATAATGAAGACCACAAAGTTTAGATTTAACCAATTGACTTTTATATTTGTAACACATACATAAAGATTATTAAAGTATATATATATAAAGTATATAGGACCAATTCTCTTTACTATATATATGCTTTCGATTGGCAAAATTATCAGATAGCATGTGATTCATTTCCACTGTTATGCCGATGACACTCAGCTATATTTATCCATAAATCCTGATGAATCCAATCAGTTACTTCGACTGCAGTCATGTCTTGATGACATCAAAAGCTGGATGACTTTAAATTTCCTGCATTTAAATTCTGACAAGACAGAATCTTTGGACCAGAGTCCTCAAAAAATAAACTTCTTAATCAATCACTTAATCTGGATGGCATTAACTTGGCCTCTGGTAATAAAGTAAAAAATCTTGGTGTTATTTTTGAGCAAGACATGTCATTTAAATCCCATATTATGTCATTTCTGCTTTAACTTTCTGTTCTCTCTCTTTTATCTTCATAGTAGGTAGACCTGGTCTGGCGTTCTGTTAACTGTGACATCATCCAGGGAAGACAGATCACCACTATTACCATCTAATGTAGAACAGATTACTGGATCAATGTGTGCTTCTGTGCTTTTTTGTCTGTCTTGTTGTGTCTCTGCTCTGTCTTCTGTAACCCCCAGTCGGTCGAGGCAGATGACCGTTCATACTGAGCCCGGTTCTGGTTCTGCTGGAGGTTTTTCCTTCCCGCTAATGGGTGGTTTTTCTTTCCACTGTCGCTTCATGCTTGCTCAGTATGAGGGATTGCTGCAAAGCCATGTACAATGCAGACGACTCTCCCTGTGGCTCTACGGTTCTCCAGGAGTGAATGCTGCTTGTCGGGATTTTGATGCAATCAACTGGTTCCCTGATATAGGAACATTTTTGACCAATCTGTATAATATGATTGAACTTGACTTTGTAAAGTGCCTCGAGATGACATGTTTCATGAAATGGCGCTATATAAATAAAATTGAATTGAATTGAATTGAATTGAATATTAAACAGGTTTCCAGAGTTTCCTTTTTTCACCTCAGGAATATCGCGAAAATTAGAAACATTCTGTCCAGGAGTGATGCTGAAAAACTAGTGCATGCATTTGTTACTTCAAGGCTGGACTATTGTAATTCTTTACTATCAGGAAGTCCACAAAATGCAGTTCAAAGTCTTCAGCTGATCCAAAATGCTGCAGCAAGAGTTCTGATGAAAATCAACAAGAGGGATCATATTTCTCCAATTTTAGCTTCCCTTCATTGGCTTCCTGTTGTTGTGCCATGTCAGGACGTGACAGACTGCATTTCCCATGATGCATGGTGGTCAAAATGGCCACCAACTCCCATCATGCAACGCGGCCCAAAATGGCCGGCGCCCTAGCAACCGATAACGTTGCTAGGGTAAAGTTGATAAAACTCAGTTGCACCCCGCAATCGATCTTCTTCCCTGGCGCCCTGCCAACCGAGAAGACACACAGCTGTTTAACTCCGTTGGGAAAATCCCACGCCACGTGCTCGAGTTTCTCGCTGGACCGAGATTTTTTCGAAGCAAAACCATTCCCTGTGCAGACAGGAGGTCGACTCAAAAAGGTACCTTTAATTCCCTCTGATCAAATACTGGAAGCCGCCTTATCTCCCAGTGATCGAGAGAGGACGACGCGTTGTTTGGCCCAACAAGCGTCTAGGAGCCCAGAGAGAGAGAGAAAGACGAAGGAACTCTCTCAGTCTGGTCCCCGCTGCAGCCTGCGGACCCTGCGGTCGTCAAGACGCGTTCAGGACGTCGCGTGATCCGGAGCGCTCCGGACCGAAGCCGGGACTTTCACTCCGGACCACCTCAAAGTAACGGGGTTCTCCCCTTTTATTTCTGTCTCACCAACAGGGTGTTTAGAAGTGCCTGGGCAGACGTAGAAATTTGTAGGCTTAGGTTAATGCTTTTATTCCACGACGAAGTTGGAATTATTTTGCTGAATATTTTCTTTGTATGTGCATGCATTTTACATTTGATTCTGCTGTGTTGATTTGTGATTTATCTATAACCCCGCCGTGGGTCACTGTTTCAGTTCTTTTCATCTTCCTCCATGCTTTTCCCCCTTTTCTTTTGCTTCTCCTTATCAGAGAATTTGATCGCTTTGTTTGAATCTTAGTTCGCGGTTTCTCTTTGAACCAGAGCGTAAACCACTCCCTCTCGGAGCGAGGTACCACCTCACCTTAGCGTAAGCGCGGTGACATCATTAAGACCTCCCCTCACGCTTCACGCAAATTTGCAGAGCATACGTCATCATAGTCGCCATCTTGGGAGGGTGTCGGATGACTGCACTGCTGTAGCTTAGCTGATAGCTTTGTAAGGCATCAAAGCGTCCGGTAGGACTCCCACAGCTGCTCTGTCTGTCAATGCTATGTCAAATGCCGATGTTCTGAATGTGGTTTAAACAACCGTGAGCTGAACTAAGAGTTGCAACCGCTCATTTTAATCCATTTGTTTTTCTTTCCTTTCGTTTTGTTTGTTTTGTTTATTCTTTTATCTCCATATATATTTTGCGTGTTAGTTAGTAGTGAGTAAGATTTCCAAAGTCGTTGAATCAGAGAATTACTGTAACAGGGAATTGCTTTTGGTTCAATAAAACACCACTGCGGAATAGACATTGTTTTGTGTTCAATCCAATTCATAGTTGTATGGTTATTCAGAAATCAGAGCTAACCTCCTTTGGAGTTAACATCTGACATTAATACAGAGACAATATCATTGGATGGTGATAGACGAATAAGGATTTAAACTCTAATTGCAGTTACATTGGGGTTCTCACAGCCTGCCGGATAAACCTCGTCGGTCACAAGTCCGACCAGATCATTTATCCCAGCATAAATGAGTTCATAACAGCTAATTAACTAATGCATTAATGGTATAAATACTTACAAGCTTATAGCTAACATCACCACCATTTGAACTATATTTTGTTGTAGCGGAATTTTGAGTTGAATGATTTATTATTTAAATTATAATGCCAAATTATAATTAATAATAATAATAAGCATATTCAACCATCTTCTGGCATAACATTTACTGGCGTGCCCTGGGTGGGCTAGTCTACTTATTTGGCGTTCCTTTAGACTAAACTGAATAACCAGCAACTTATGAATTTAATGAACACAATCTACATTCCAGCATTTTGACTGCTCACCTTGCCAAAAGGGCTATTCAGTCATAATTGATTAAGGAAGTACTCCTACTAAATATGTACGTGTTTGTGGTGGTTTGAGGTTGTTAACCTGAGGTTTGAATATCGATTTCTAAACCTGGAGTTAGTTAGACTGAACTGACTAGAACGTACAGCGCCTCCAGCGCCTGCTACTGATCAGTCATCTCCTGTGTCGTGTTCTGCTTTGAAAAGAGAGACCTTGCTTCCATCTGGTGGCCAGGATAGGTAGTTGCAGTCACGGTTGGAAATTCAGGTGAAAGCACTCGGCTTCCCTGAATGGATATTTGAATGTCAGTTTCTTAAAACTTTCTTTATGGTTACTCCTTTTAATAATTTTTGTCAACTTATTATAATTTTTTTTATTCCTTTTGAATTTTTTTTTATATTTTTAAACTTTTAATTTTTGTTAAATTATTTTTCTTTCTTTTTCCCCCTTCTGCTCATCATAAGTGGTCAAAATTGAGCTGTGATTTTGAAACTAAGGTTGCAATTTAGCGGTTTTTAACTGTCATTCTTTGCCACCTCTGAAGTTCCAAACACTTTGCTATTTTCCACACATGTGTAGAGCACCTGTTCTTAAATAACTTGCATCACAAACAAAGCCACAGCTTTATCACTTTATTACTGGCCGAAAGGTTAGTGGTCCATGTCACTCACAGTTAATATTCTCAAAGTTAAACAAGCATATTAACCGTTCCTAAACATAGGAGTTGTAAGTCGCAGGGTTGATTTTCCCCTGCGCAGCCTAATTAAACGCACGTATTTGACCACACTTCCTGCAGTAAAGTGTCAGTCGTAGTGCGAGTTGCTGTTGACAGTAAAGTGAAGCCACTTAACAGTTGTTGTTAGCAGTTGTTGTTTAGCGCTGAGCTAAACTAAAGTGTATGCGTTGTTGCTTAGTGCTAAGCTAGAATACAGCGTTGTTGTTTGTTGTCTGTTGTTTAGCGCTGAGCTAAACTACAGTGTTATTTGATTGTTGTTGTTGTGTAGTGCTGAGCTACAGTTGTTGTGCTGCTATCCATAGCTGACAAAGAATGGATAGTAAAGGTTCTTCAGTCAAAGGAGCTGAAGGTCCACAATCCTCCATTGGAATGGAGGCTCAGGGTGTCATTAGCTCACTGCTTAAAATGACACCGGAGGACCAAGACCGCTTGAATCAGTTTAACATAGAGGACTGTGAGAGAAAAATTCAGGAATTGGTGGAGGAGGTTCAAAGCAAGCCAAAGGATAGATTGGTAGCAGATGTTTTTGGTGAATTATCTGCGTTATACCACCGAAGGTTAACGCTAGAGACCGATCTGCGTAACAGAGAGGTTGAGATGCGGATCGCAGCTGAGGAAAGAGCTAGGGAGCTAGAACAGAGAAGTGTTCAGGGCAGCTGTCATCTCACAGAGGAGCGAGAGGAGGATCTCATTAGCTTGCAGCCAGAAGGATCTGAGGGGAAACATGGGGATCACACCTGGAGGACATTGGATGAACTGGGCCCTCAGACACCTTCTGAGCGAGGGGTAAGCGAAGGTCAGGACAGATATAGCAGTGTGATACGGAAAGAGATGCCTAAACAACTTACGGTGGCAATCAGGACTGATCCACATGATGCAAATCATGGGAAAACACCTGCTTCCCACCTGACCCCTGACACTGTCTGCTATGATCCTTTCCCCCCACCAGGGCGACGGGAGCACCGTTCCTGGGACACAGGTAAACCCCACTCCTCTGAACTGCGTCCACGGACAAGAGTTCATGACAGTGAGGGTCCCCCGGCGTCCCACGAACGGCCGCCGATGCCAGGTAGGTGGTCAGAACCAGAGCCCCCTTGCTATCGTGGTTACCGCAGACAGGAGTCGTCAGGAGAGGACTCAGATGGACCAGCCCCGATCCCTGAACAGGGACTGCGGATGCGTCAGCTTGAGTCCCTGGCCCGAGACATAGAGCGTTTTGATCCTAGCAATACAGAATCCACCATTGATGACTATCTCAGAGAGGTAGAGCGCTGTCTGCTAGACTTATATAGCCCCTCGGCTCGAGAAAAATTGAAGCTTATCTGGAAAACCACGTCCAGAAGTGTCCATGTTTTCATAGAAAGCCTCCCTCCAGCTACACGTGACCGTTACTCAGCTCTTTGTCAGGCTTTAAGAGAAGAATATTCTGTGTTCACAGACCCAGCTTCTGCGACTCTTGGAGCTTTTGCAATTCAGCAAAAGAGAACTGAAGCGCCCAAGGAGTATTACCGCCGTTTACGGGCTGCTTACTTTCAGGGACGAAATGCTCCCGGCTTGGAGGAAGACCACACTTTCAAATCTTTGTTCCTCCATAATCTTCATGAAAGCGTGCGTTATGAGGTTACCATGCATTGTAGAACCAAGAGACTTACCATGCAGGAAATCAGGAAATACGCGCAGGTTGCATGGGAAACACGTGTCCGGCCCAACAAAGGAGCCGACAGTGATAAAAAGGTTCTACAGATTCAGATCGAACCAGAAAAGAGGTTAGGTCTGGAGGGACATGAGATGCCTCCCTCTAAACCTAAAACTAGATTTGGTTCCAAGAAGCAACATGGTTTTGAGTCGCAGCAGAAGAAAGCTTCTCATGATAGGAGAGGTCAGCATGACAGCATGGAAGGTGAGAGGTTTCAAAAATGGCACAGGCCGGATCCAGCCCGACACGGTAAGCAAACTGACAGGTTGGAAAAGCAGAAAGGCACACATGACAACAAAGGCTGGAACCTGCGCATGGAAGAGTCAATGAGAAAGGAGATGGAGGAGACTTTTCGCAGGTTGCTAGCCGACATAGTGCGTCAGATCGCGCCGCAGCCGTCCTCGCCACCATCCAATCCTGCCGACCCTCCTGGGAAACCAGGCCCAAAAACCCCGTCAGCATGACTAGGCGTGGACCAGGTCCCCCCTTCTAACAGAGTTTATCTGATTAAGTGGGGGAACCAACCAAAAATTCACCAACAACCTTCTAAGATCCCATCAGCAGGTGATCAGAAAACCCCTTTTCTAAGGTTTTTAGGTGAACTAAACCATCGTGAAAACGCGCATCGCTTATACTGCTCGACAGTTATAGGAGGATGTGTCACAGCAAATGCTCTTTTAGACACAGGTTCCGAGATCAGTCTAATGTGTTCAGATTTGTTCGATGAGGTGACCAGAGCTATGGTGTCTCTTGGGAAACCGTTCCAGGTGGAGACCTGTAACGTGGGCATCACCAGCTACACTCAGGATCAGTCATGCATCACCAAACGGGCGTGGTTAGACATCACTTTCCGTGACATGACCCTTGTTCACCCCATCTACATCTGTACTTTGGACACAGAACCTTTTCTTGTGGGTCAGGATCTGTTGAACAGGTTAGCTCCACTCATTGACTGCCATCATGGTCATCTTTGGGCCCAAGTGGGGACCCCCAAGCCTCTTACTTCTGGAAGTGGACCATCCGTCCCTATCCACCAGGTGACCTGCTCAGAAGAGCCCAAAGAACTCTTAGCACCATTTCTGCTTTCAACAGAGCCGATTTCAAAATCCTCTGCCACACCACCGCTTCTCAGCGATCAGAGAACTTCTCTCTGCAGCCACACATCTTTCCTTTGCTCACTTAAACACTCTGGAGGTGAACCCTATAACCCCAGAGTGGCCGAAGGTGTGCACCTGGAAAGCACATTCATGCCAGACGTGCTGCTGGCTGTTTGGTCAGAGAAATCTGCGATCAGCAGAGATCTGTACAGCTCTCTGTGCCGTGAAAGGCCCCATCTGGCTGAAACGAAACACAGCCACTATTTGCTCTCAGCAGACTGGCCTCGCCGGCTTCTGAAAGCAACGGGGGTGTGCATACTTTATGCACAGATTGGCACAAGGCAGCTCTCTCATCCTTCCAGCATTGTGGAGAATTTACATCCTCCAGTGTTTGTTGGTGCTGATTTTCTGGTACGGCTAGGTGCACAGCTGGACACTTGCAATCAGGTCCTGTGGGCTCAGGCTCACGTGACCCCAAGTTCCTTCCTGGGCACCCCTGAAGTCATGCGATCAGGGCAAACAATCCCACAGGCTTGCCAGGTGGCTAGCGAAACAAACATGCTAATACCACCACAGACTGCAGGTGTACCTATTAGATTAGCCATCCTGAAAGGACAACAAATACAGAACACACAGGTTTTCTTCCAACCCCTTTCTTATTTCCAGGAATCCAACCTGGTCATCCGGGGCACACCCCTGCTTGAGCTGAACAACCGCTCAGCTTACCTTTTAGTGGAGAATCCAACCCACATGCCGATCCAAGTGGTGGCGAAGAAACCCCTTGGGGTGCTCATCGAAAGCTCTTTCCACGACTTTGAGCTGAGCATTCCCGTCATTGGAGACCTGCCTTTATCCTTGACCGGCAGACAGGACTCTCCAGACACAGTGTTTATTTTTCCTTCCAACATGATCCAAACCAGGCGACATGAAGCTCGGCCTGCTGGATCCATTTGTGGTGCTACGCTTGACGCTGAAGGAAACCTGTTGGGGTATGCGATAGAAACCAACCCAACAGAACCAGCACCAAATCAACCAGAGAACCGGGACTCATCCACTGAGCCCTGCCCTGGTTTCAAAACAGAAATTATGCAGCAGCTGGAACAAGCTGATGCACTGACCACTGAAACAGAGAGAACAGCACTTAAAGAGCTGCTCCATGAGTTTCAGCCCATTAAGCCCAAAGATTCAAACGAACTTGGGATCACATTGACACTCGTCCATGACTCACCAGTAAGAGGACACAGAAGCTGCAAAGCTAATCTGAAAACTCTCCTACAGGTGGCGTCCCGGCCTTCAACGGCCCAGGACACCCAGGAGTATGTACAAGGCTGCTTAACCTGCTGCCAGTTACAACTCACACAACCGCTAGACCGAGCCCTGCTTCAGCGAAGGGGGGTTACATTTCTGTGGTCACATCTGCAGACTGACTGGATCGGTCCAGTCCCCAAATCGTCAAGAGATAACAAATATCTTTTGACAATAACAGGCAGCTTCACAGAATGGGTCAAATGTTTGCCGGCACCGAACGACACCGCCGTCACCACAGCAGCCCTGCTGCTAAATCGCGTTTTCAGCCGGTGGGGCCTTCCCCTGCCCATCGACTCGGACAGAGGAACGCATTTTACGTCAAACATCATGACCGCGCTTTTCGACATGTTGGGCGTGGAAGTTAAATTCCACATCCCCTCACACCCACAGTCATTGGGACAGGTGGAGCGAATGAACCGCACCGTGGTCAGTATGTTAAAGGAACATGCCAGCAGCCATGGCAGGGACTGGGACATAAAGCTTCCCTTGGTCCTAATGCTAATCCGCTCTACCTCACCATGCTCCACAGGGGTGACACTTTTCCAGACGATGACAGGGAGACAAATGACACTTCCTCTGAATCTCATCTACCAGCCCGAAGACGTCAGTGTGACAACCGTCTACACGGCACACCAATGCGTCACTGATTTAAAAGACCATCTCCAAACGACTTTCACGTGGGCTCAAAAGAACCTAGAGGCCAGCGTGCAAAGTCCGGAGCACAAATGGGTTCATGCGAACCAAATTAAACCGTCCACCAAACTCTCCTCACAGGGAACGGAGTCTAACTCCGCCCCCGCCGAAGAGAACAATGCATAGCATTAAACAGGACAAGTGCATGTTCAATCAGGACATTTTAAACGTGCACTAATAAAACAAATGTCCATACATAACTTCACGTCTATAAATTCACACTCAGCAATAACACCATGCATTTCTTTGGAAATGCTCACAGAAGTGGTAAAGAATGACATGATGTATACTCAGGTTGTTAGAGATTTAATGCAGGACCTCACTCGAGAGGTTAGCTCATCCGTAAATAGCCTTGCTGAAGGACGGATTCCTCCGTACTTGGTACCAGTAGATTTGGTTGAAAAGGTTCTCAAATCTGCCTCTAGTGAAGCACTGCAACCACCACAAACACACCTGGCTTACAGCCTAGGTAGTGCAATTCCAATATTTGTAAATCCTGACAACTTGGAGATAGGATTTATGCTAAACCTTCCCATCATTGAAAGAGCTAACGTGTATAGGCTTAAATCAGTATTGAATGTCGGTTTTTGGCAAGGTGAGACCCACGTACACCTACAAACCCCCTCGATGCTAGCCTATCATGATGCTGACCCCAAACTTTATTTAGTTCCTAATTTGGATTTGTGTACCAAAACCAAGGACATCCACTGGGTATGCCCAAGCAACCCATTTATCAGAGACGTTACCAATTACCTGTGTGGTCTAAGGAATGAATCCCCTGAACAAAACTGTCAGGCTAGAATGACCCTTAAAGATGCAGGTGTGGAAACCAAAATTGAGCGGGCAGGTAACCGCTGGCTCGTTAGCACCCCAGAGGCAGAAGCCCTGTTATCTTACGAGCAGCACGACACAGTTACTAGACTAAAACTGCCCAACCAAACCATTTTCTGTTCCCCACCTCAAGGTGCTGTAGTCCACATTGGAAACATGGTTCTGCATCACCTTGATGTTGACAAATATGACTCAGAGATTGAAATAATAGATGTCTTTAAGGGATACAATTTCAGCATTGATGTCGGCATTGAAAGACAGCTTTTACTTGCAGGCACCCAGCTGATTAAATTCAGTCTCACTCCATCAGAGTTGAGCTCGGTCCCTCTGCTTCGCTTCCCCAGAGCTACAGAGTCGACCGACACTCACATTATGACCATTATTGTGGTTCTCCTTGTATTTGGATGGGCCATCACTACGGCGATGGCATATGCAGCATACAAGCAGATCAAACAGTTGCAAACCAGGATTGACACCCTCACCTTCGTCGCCCCCAGGTTCGTAACATCAGCTCCTCAAAGGCCACAAGCTGATTAGACTACGAACCGCTGTCTCTCTCCTTTCCCTTTTCCCTCTCTCCTTTCTTTGGTTCAAAGTTCAAACCTTATGACCAATGAATGTATCGACAATGGTGATTGTGAAGTTTGCATTTTCTTTTTTTTTATTACCTTATTGTTGCCTTATTAGCCAATAGAAATTACTAGCTATAGCTTAGTCTGCCCAGGCTAGGTCACTGACCCAGGCACAATAAATGCTTTGTTTTTTTTTCCCTTCCTCTTGGATGATGAACTGAACTGCATGAATCCCGAAGGACTACTAGAAAGACTATTAGGTTGTTCCACTCATGCACAACGGATCTTCGTCACGCCAGAATGGACTTGGTTGTAGCTTTAAAGACTGTGACCAGCATCCCACTCTTCAAAGCTAAAGGAGGGTATGTTGTGCCATGTCAGGACGTGACAGACTGCATTTCCCATGATGCATGGTGGTCAAAATGGCCACCAACTCCCATCATGCAACGCGGCCCAAAATGGCCGGCGCCCTAGCAACCGATAACGTTGCTAGGGTAAAGTTGATAAAACTCAGTTGCACCCCGCAATCGGCCTTCTTCCCTGGCGCCCTGCCAACCGAGAAGACACACACACAGCTGTTTAACTCCGTTGGGAAAATCCCACGCCACGTGCTCGAGTTTCTCGCTGGACCGAGATTTTTTCGAAGCAAAACTATTCCCTGTACAGACAGGAGGTCGACTCAAAAAGGTACCTTTAATTCCCTCTGATCAAATACTGGAAGCCGCCTTATCTCCCAGTGATCGAGAGAGGACGACGCGTTGTTTGGCCCAACAAGCGTCTAGGAGCCCAGAGAGAGAGAGAAAGACGAAGGAACTCTCTCAGTCTGGTCCCCGCTGCAGCCTGCGGACCCTGCGGTCGTCAAGACGCGTTCAGGACGTCGCGTGATCCGGAGCGCTCCGGACCGAAGCCGGGACTTTCACTCCGGACCACCTCAAAGTAACGGGGTTCTCCCCTTTTATTTCTGTCTCACCAACAGGGTGTTTAGAAGTGCCTGGGCAGACGTAGAAATTTGTAGGCTTAGGTTAATGCTTTTATTCCACAACGAAGTTGGAATTATTTTGCTGAATATTTTCTTTGTATGTGCATGCATTTTACATTTTGATTTTGCTGTGTTGATTTGTGATTTATCTATAACCCCGCCGTGGGTCACTGTTTCAGTTCTTTTCATCTTCCTCCATGCTTTTCCCCCTTTTCTTTTGCTTCTCCTTATCAGAGAATTTGATCGCTTTGTTTGAATCTTAGTTCGCGGTTTCTCTTTGAACCAGAGCGTAAACCACTCCCTCTCGGAGCGAGGTACCACCTCACCTTAGCGTAAGCGCGGTGACATCATTAAGACCTCCCCTCACGCTTCACGCAAATTTGCAGAGCATACGTCATCATAGTCGCCATCTTGGGAGGGTGTCGGATGACTGCACTGTAGGTAGCTTAGCTGATAGCTTTGTAAGGCATCAAAGCGTCCGGTAGGACTCTCAAAGCTGTTCTGTCTGTCAATGCTATGTCAAATGCCGATGTTCTGAATGTGGTTTAAACAACCGTGAGCTGAACTAAGAGTTGCAACCGCTCATTTTAATCCATTTGTTTTTCTTTCCTTTCGTTTTGTTTGTTTTGTTTATTCTTTTATCTCCATATATATTTTGCGTGTTAGTTAGTAGTGAGTAAGATTTCCAAAGTCGTTGAATCAGAGAATTACTGTAACAGGGAATTGCTTTTGGTTCAATAAAACACCACTGCGGAATAGACATTGTTTTGTGTTCAATCCAATTCATAGTTGTATGGTTATTCAGAAATCAGAGCTAACCTCCTTTGGAGTTAACATCTGACATTAATACAGAGACAATATCATTGGATGGTGATAGACGAATAAGGATTTAAACTCTAATTGCAGTTACATTGGGGTTCTCATAGCCTGCCGGATAAACCTCGTCGGTCACAAATCCGACCAGATCATTTATCCCAGCATAAATGAGTTCATAACAGCAAATTAACTAATGCATTAATGGTATAAATACTTACAAGCTTATAGCTAACATCACCACCATTTGAACTATATTTTGTTGTAGCGGAATTTTGAGTTGAATGATTTAGTATTTAAATTATAATGCCAAATTATAATTAATAATAATAATAAGCATATTCAACCATCTTCTGGCATAACACTGTTAAATCAAGAATAGAATTTAAAATTCTTCTTCTAACGTATAAAGCCCTTAATAATCAAGCTCCATCATATATCAGAGCTCTGATTACCCCGTATGTTCCTAACAGAGCACTTCGCTCTCAGACTGCAGGTCTGCTGGTGGTTCCTAGAGTCTCTAAAAGTAGAATGGGAGGCAGATCCTTTAGCTGTCAGGCTCCTCTCCTGTGGAACCAACTCCCAGTTTTGGTCCGTGAGGCAGACACCCTGTCTACTTTTAAGACTAATCTTAAAACTTTCCTTTGTGACAAAGCTTCTGGTTAGAGTGGCTCATGTTACCCTGAGCTACCTCTATAGTTATGCTGCTATAGGCTTAGGCTACTGGAGGACATCAGGGTCTATTTCTCTCACTCTGCTGAGTTCTGCTGTTCTTCAATTAAGCATTACGTGTTGTCATTTCAGCTTATAACTTTCTGTTCTCTGTCTTTTATCTTCATAGTAGGTACACCTGGTCTGACGTTCTGTTAAATGTGACATCATCCAAAGAAGACAGATCACCGCTATTACCATCTAATGTAGAACAGATTACTGGATCAATGTGTGCTTCTGTGCTTTTTTGTCTGTCTTGTTGTGTCTCTGCTCTGTCTTCTGTAACCCCCAGTCGGTCGAGGCAGATGACCGTTCATACTGAGCCTGGTTCTGGTTCTGCTGGAGGTTTTTCCTTCCCGCTAACGGGTGTTTTTTCTTTCCACTGTCGCTTCATGCTTGCTCAGTATGAGGGATTGCTGCAAAGCCATGGACAATGCAGACGACTCTCCCTGTGGCTCTACGCTTCTCCAGGAGTGAATGCTGCTTGTCGGGACTTTGAAGCAATCAACTGGTTCCCTTATATAGGAACATTTTTGACCAATCTGTATAATATGATTGAACATGACTTTGTAAAGTGCCTCGAGATGACATGTTTCATGAATTGGCGCTATATAAATAAAATTGAATTGAATTGAATCTGATTCTGATGTATACATATATGTATATATATATATATATATACATATATAAAACTTACATTTCCATGCAGCACAGGAATGAGGCATCTTCTCTGATCGACGTTCACTACAACAGACCTTAACTTCTTTCTGCCACATACAATATGGCGGTGACGTTGACGTACCAACCCGCGCCCAACCAGGCGTCTACGTATATGATGTCTATGGTTCAAAGCATAGACATCATATACGTAGACGCCTGGTTGGGCGGGTTCTGCCTATGCTGCGATGCATCACAGCGTCCGCCACTGTTCTACCCCATTTTTACCAACACGTGGATTTTGCAACTCAGGGTGAGAACACTCTAGACTTAGTTTACACAAACATAAAAGGAGCATTCAGAGCAGCCCCCCGCCCCCACCTGGGCTCGTCAGATCATCTCACTGTGATGCTAACCCCTGCATACAGGCCCCTGCTGATCAGACCTAAACCTGCAGTGAGACAGGTGAGAGCTTGTACTGAGGGAGCAGTGGAGGCGCTCCAGGACTGTTTTGAGTGCTCTGACTGGAACATGTTCAAAGCTGCAGCAACTTATGAGGACATGATCAACATTGATGAGTACACCATGACTGTGTCAGTCTACATCAACAAATGCATTGAGGACGTCAGCACCACCAAGATCATCATCACCCGAGCCAACCAACGACCCTGGATTACTGAGGAGGTCTGTCAAGCGCTAAAAGCGGAACTCAGCCTTCAAGTCTGGTGACAAGGAGGCACTGAGGACAGCGAGAGCCAACCTGAACCGTGCCATCAGGCTAGCGAAGCGGAACCACAGTCAGAAAATCCAGGAGCTTTTCCATGATGCCAGCAACACAAGGAGCATGTGGAAAGGCATCCGGGCGATCACTGAATACAACACGCCCTCCCCCCCGGTGGGTGAAGTTGATGCTGACTTCCTCAATGGACTAAATAACTTCTTTGGGAGGTTTGAGGCACTAAACAGCACTCCAGCAGTGAAAGCTGTTCCCCATCAGGAAGAGGAGGTACTCTGCCTTGACACCGCCGACGTGTGGAAGACTTTGAGGAGAGTCAACCCGCGGAAGGCCCCAGGCCCCGACAACATACCTGGGCAGGTGCTCAAGGAGTGTGCAGGTCAGCTGGCTGGTGTCCTCACAGACATTTTTAACACCTCGCTGTACCAAGCCACAGTGCCAGCAGGCTTCAAGTCTGCCTCCATCATTCCGGTGCCAAAGAAACCTCAAGTCACCTGTTTCAATGACTACCGGCCTGTTGCACTGACTCCCATCATGATGAAGTGCTTTGAAAGGCTGGTAAAGGAACACATCGTCTCCAGTCTCCCCCCAACACTCGACCCGTTCCAGTTTGCCTACCGACGGAACCGCTCCACTGAGGACGCCATCTCCTCTGCTCTTCACCTGAGCCTGGCACACCTGGAGGAGAAGAACACCCACGTACGGATGCTGTTCCTGGACTTCAGTGCAGTGTTTAACACCATCATCCCACAGCATCTGGTGGAAAAACTGGAACATCTGGGCTTCAGCACACCCCTTCGCAACTGGCTGCTAGACTTCCTCACCAACAGACCTCAGTCAGTCCGGGTCGGACAGAACACCTCTGATGTCATCACCCTCAGCACGGGCTCCCCTCAGGGCTGCGTCCTGAGCCCCCTGCTGTTCACCCTGATGACACACGACTGCGTCCCCAGGTTCACCACCAATCACATCGGGAAGTTTGCAGACGACACAACGGTGGTGGGCCTGATCAGAGACGACAACGACCAGGACTACAGAGAGGAGGTGGAGCAGCTGGTGGGCTGGTGCAGAGACAACAGCCTGACCCTGAACGTGGAGAAGACGAAGGAGATCATCGTCGACTTCAGGAAGAACCAGCCTCACCACGCTCCACTGCTCATCAACAACTCAGCGGTGGAGGTGGTCAGCAGCACCAAGTTCCTGGGGGTGCACATCACGGACAACGTCACCTGGTCTGTGAACACCACGTCACTGGTGAAGAGGGCACAGAAACGACTGTACTTCCTGCAGAGGATGAGGAGAGCCCACCTGCCCCCGCCCATCCTCACGACCTTCTACAGAAGCACCATAGAGAGCATTCTGACCAGCTGTCTCTCTGTGTGGTGTGGAGGCTGCAGTGCCTCCGACTGGAAGAACGTGAGGAGAGTGGTGAGGACAGCAGAAGGGATCATCGGGGCTCCTCTTTCCTCCATCAAGGACATCTCATCTCAGCGCTGTGTGTCCCGAGCTCGTAACATCATCAGAGACCCCTCACACCCCCACCATGGACTGTTCTCCCTGCTGCCTTCTGGGAAGAGGTTCCGCAGCATCCGCTGCAGGTCCACCAGGTTCTGCAAAAGCTTTTTCCCTGCTGCCATCAGACTGTTGAACTGCTGAAGTATAAAATGGACTGTGTACCACACTCGCTGATTTGCACATTTGTATCGTATCGTTATCCAGCATTATAAATGCTGCTCAACTCTTAGTCTCCAATATCACTGCTGCACTTTATCCGGAACTCAATTGAAACTTATCCTGTAACTGATTGCAATTTATTACTGCATTTTTATCCTGTACTGTAATTCACTGCAAGGTATCCTGTAGAGTTACTGCAATTTTTCTGAGCTGTATGAAAACGAAATGTCGTTCTGTATGCACTCTGTGCATACAAAATGACAATAAAGAAAGTCTAAGTCTATGTCTAAGTCTAAGAATGTGGCAAATCTGCAGTTAGACTGAGTCACTTAAACAGTATCAGAGGGAGTTTGGTCTCAGAACATACTTTATATTCGTAATATTTTTATTTTTGTAATGAGTTTATTTTCGTATCCCTTTGGCTTCATTCTCCTGATTTTATTCTCGTAAAGAAGAAAAATAATTATAAGAATCTAACCTGCCCTATTACTCCAGGACTAAGATAGTTCTGCAAACTGTGACTATTCTGGAAATGTTCCCCCTTAATTGTCATTATATGACGTTTTATCATAATATTACCACTTTTGTCTTTTATTTTATTTTATTCTCCTATGACTTTTTTCTCATATCAGTAATTTTATCTCTTTAATACTCCCCCAAAAAGTCTGTTCCTAATCTGTATAGTTATAGTTCATATAGTTATATATGAACACACATCTATTTATTTATAATACCTCAAAATCTATATATGCACATCTATATCTACAAACATCGATCAATAACTCTCTGTTCTGCCAATCTCTATCAATTAATCTTTACAAGTATCAATTGCTTTACAAGTATATGTAAGCTCCATCTATATCTTTCTATCTAAATACTTAACACATATATACAGGGAACATAGACGTTCACTACTTTCTGCCACATACAATATGGCGGTGACATCGACGTGCAAACCTGCGTCCAATGGGCGTCTACGTTTATAATGTCTATGGCACCAACCCCTATGTATTTTATGAGAACGCTTTCATTTTTGGTGTGAGGTTATTAGATTTAGCTAGAATATGTATTTATAAAAGCAATACTTGAGCCAAATTAGTTACACACCGTCTCTTTAAATCTCAATCATCTAAAATAAATTTAAAAACTTGGTATAGTTTGCCCTAAATATGTCAGACGCTTCCAGCTTTATGGCTGTAAAACCTTGTCCCATCTCTGCCATCTAGTGGCGAAGAACTCCAACACAAAAGAAGTCCTGTTGCTGATTTTTACGTACCTCTAATGATTTAAATAGTCCATTAACGGAAAAGGAGGCATTTCATCTAAAATAATAATAATAAAGTTCTTTTAAATGTGGAGTTGCTTAAAGGTTTGTTTCCGGTTTCACTTTTCCCAACATCCAATTATGTCCAGGCATTCACTTAAATAAAAGACAACATTTTTCACATTAATTTATTAAAAAACAATTCTGACTCAACAGTTTATCATCACCCTGTTGGATTTTTTTTCTTTGTTTCTTTCACATCATTATTTAAGATATCAGTCTCATTTTTTAAAATCATCATTATTTGACAAGGCTCCTCCCATCTTGTGCAAAATGCTGCCGGTGTTGCGAGAAAATAAAAAATGGTGTCAGCTCATATATTCCTGGCCGTGGACATCATGCCACATCAGTTACCTCACCTGCTTATTATGTAAAGTCAACTTTAACCTAATCTGCTACTTTTAAAATATCCATTGACCATTCCTGTATCTCTCCACCTTTGAGCTTCAGAGCCTTGGCTCCATCCTGGACAGCCTCTCCATCCTCTGCTTCACTTTCCACATCATCACCTGGTTAACTTTCATCTCGGCAGCATCAAGTTCTTCCTTCACACTTTAGCCAAACTGCTCCACAGTCCACTCACCTCTACTTTACTATTTCAGCTCCCTTCCCTCCCTGTCCTCCAGAAAACCTCCATAAACTACAACTGGTACAAAGACAGCAGCTTCATCATTACATCATCTACTTCACACCTGAACATTAACTCCATGGCTCCCTGTCACCTTCAGGATAAATCTATGATCCTACAAGGCCGACCACAGCCTGGACGATGCAGGTCACATGACCAACACCATGATGACGTCAGACATTTTAATTTAACACAGATCACACGTTACAATAATCAGTCTTTGAAGGTTAATAAAACGGTTATATTTTAGCCCTGTGACTGGAGCCCCCCCCCCCCCCCATGACGTCGAGCCGCGTTTCCCCATCAGATCGTCACGGCATGACGTCACACCTGGATGAAAAAGAGGGTGAAGAGTATCCATGGATGGGATGTTAAAATTTTTAAAAAGTCTAATAGAATGTAACTTGCTTTAAAAGATTAACTTTTTTTAATTAGAAAAATGTTATTAAAGTTTTGCGTAAAGCTGCTGTAGCTTGTCTGTCTGCAGGTGTTTTAGGGTTGGAGTGAACTCAGTTACTCTGAGTTTTAATAAAACATAACAGTGAATAATGAGGAGATCCCTGTTGGTTTATCAGCTAAATCACTGGAAGGAGGGAATAAAGGCTGACAGGTGAAATAACTCATTAACTTAAGGAGCTCACCGAGGAAGTTGTCAGATGTTAAATCCCTGATTTTTCTGACCTGCTGGTTCATAAATCAAAGCAAAAGAGCAAAGCCCCGCCCTCTGCTCTCTTCCTGATTGGCTAACGCTCCGGCTCTGCCAGCTTTCATTGGTTGAAAGCACCTTCTGTTTAAAACCTTGAATAAAAAGTGTAGCGGAACTTTTTGCGCTCGTTTCCCAAATGACAGAAATCTAACTTTAACCTGTCATTGGGTCACGGCGGTTCTGATACGGCCGGGTCTAAGCGGGTCGCCTCAGGAACCAAACCCAGCTCACCTCCATCAGCAGGTCCACCTGATGACGCTGAAATCAAACCGTTTCTCTCAGGATTTCTCCACCAGCAGCAAATCATGGCTTCTGCTGTAATATTTCTGATTAATTTATACATTAGAAGAATAAATCAGCTCAGCAGTGGACCACGTTACTCCTGACCCATAAAGATGAGACCACTTGTTCCTCAGGACTTCTTCTTTAGTGTCGTTGGATCCATGTGCAGAAAGACGTCTGACGCCTTATGGTTAGAAACCTCGTTTCTTCCCTTTTCCCTCTGACCCAGACTTCATTCTCCTTCGGCTGCTTCCCTCAGTCTAAACTCTGACCTTCAGGACCGTCTCAGCTCTACAACACATTCAGAGGATTCTGGGATTTCCTGCTGAGGACAACATGGACAACAGACACAGGTGGCAGCAGAGCATTCAGCGTCTTTATTGAGCCAAGCAGCGCAGACAGAGTCCCGCTGGTCAGAGCTTTGGCAACGCCACGTGGAAACGTTTCAATCTGGGGAACAAAGTGACTGACAGAGTGAAAACAAACCGAGCCTGAAGAGGCGGCGGGCCGAGACGCCGTGACGGCGTTCCGGTCCAGATCAGACCCGGTTCCGACGCGTCTGATCCTGGTTCTCTAAGTGTACATCATCTCTGCCATGTGGGACATCTTCTTGGGGATGTAGAGGTAGTACTCCATGTAGCCGGACAGGTCCTCTATCGTGATGTCGTCCACGTAGGCGCGCGCCTGCTCCGAGCACGAGCGAGGAGAGCCCGACGCCAGCGGCGAGGACGCGGCGCCGCCGCTCACAGTCCTGGGTTCGTCCTCCCGGATCGACGGGCCGCCCTCGCACTCTGAGATGACGCTGCGCAGCCCGGTGAACGAGTAGACCTCCACGCCGCTCCAGCCGGGCCCCCGCGCCCCGCAGCGGCACCGCGGCGGCCCCGCGTCGGGCTCTCCCTCCTCTCTGGGTGCCGGCGGGCCGGTCCGGGAGCAGCGGCAGGGGCCCCGGGGTTCCTCCGCCGAGCTGCGGCGGTGGCGCTCGGACAGAGCGCGGAAGTCCGCGGCGTCGGAGGAACCCGTTTCTGAGCCGCTCTCCTGACTTGAGCCGACATCTCCGGAGCGGCCGCCGTCCCATCGGGGGGACGGCGCTGCGGCGGCGCCCCCTGCGGAGGAGCCGGCGCCGCCTGCCTGCGTGTCGTAACTGGGACGGACACCAAAGACCACAGGTGAGCCGCGGCCCGGCGCAGCCGAGGACGCCCGCTCCGCCTGAACCCCGGGCGCCGCGGGCCCCCGCTCCGCCGCCAGCCGAGGCTCCGCGGGCTCAGACACGACCAGCCGCGGCGGCTTCAGGCAGCCGGCAGGCGGCGCCAGGGCAGAGGCGGCGCCGCTGCAGTAGGTGAACCTCGGCGGGTGGAGGATGGGGGACTTGGACCTGCGGCGGCGCTGGACTCTGGACGACGTCCCTCTGGAGGCTTTCCTCGTGCAGCTGAAGGAGAAAAGACGGAAAAACAAACTTAAAGGATCCACAGAACCGGCGGGTCGGCGCCGTGCTGGGTCAGACGTGGTCAGTGATGACAGCGGGTCAGGGAGGAACTGAAGGGTGATTTTATTTGGTCCGTCAGCCCGACCCAACACCCAGAACCAGAACCGGTCCACCTACCAGTGCCAGGTGTCCTTGGGGCAGCTGAGCTTGGCCTTGGCTCCGCTGCTGCTGTCCAGACAAAGCCGGGACGCCGCTCTGGGGGTCGAGGCGTCAGAAGTGGTGGCGGCGCCGGACAAACTGGAACACAGAGCCAGACGCCATTAAGCAACTGATAGAAACACCTCAAGACATTAAGCGTCTGCGGTTCTGGTGTCTGCGGTTCTGGTGCCTCTGAATGTCACCAGGAAGCTGCTTTACCTCTCAGCGTCGACCCTCAGCTTCTTGAAGGCGGTCTGCAGCGTCTCCTCCTCGCAGTCTTTACCTCCTGCCTCCATGGTGGGAGGAGGCTGCTCCGACCAGCCGCCCAGCTGCAACACAGACACACGCCATCAAGCCGCGCGCCGCCGCCGCTCAGCGCCACAGACTGCATTGTGGGTCACGACGGGCTCAGCTTTATAATGTAGTCTCAGTGTGACGCACGTACAGCGAAGGACCGTCTGAAACGCTATAATTGTTTTATTTGATGTGTTTTAATGTGCATGTGCTGGAGGGAGCGTTGCCTCACTAGTTCATGTCGTTCACAAAGGGAACGCTGTCGGGCTGTCGGACTTTGAACCTAAAGACGCGTTAAGCTTCTCAGGAAGAAATCAACTGGTTTCATAAGAGGAAAAAAAAGGCTGGAAATATTGTATCTGCGTGTTTTCTGTAATCTGTGTGATCGCCTATAAAGTCACTGTTGCAACACGTGGTGACAGTAAAGATTCTTGATACTCTGCTCAGATCAACTGGACTCTGGTTTGGACTTTATTCCTTTATAGCCTTTTACAACAGACCAATCTGGTCTGATTTGATCAAATAAACATTAAGCTTAAACACGTTTGTTCAGCATCGCCTTCGACTGTTCTAGTTAAACTGTTTTACTGAGACATCAGTTTAAGTTTGTAGTCTGTTTATAAAATCATTAATATTTGCTTTTAGTTTCCATTTTCCCATGTTTTGTTTTAATTTTTCTACATTTTATTTCAACTTGGTTGGTTTTATTTTCCTATGTTTTAATCACGTAAAGCACTTTTCCTAAATAAATTAGCCTTCAAATAAACATTCACTGACCACTGAGGTGCATTTAAAAGAAATGTGACTTCAGTTTAAAACTTCTATATTTGACATGTTTTATTAAAAAGGGGCAAATATGAACAAAAAGGCCTTGAATTCTTCCGCTTTTTCTCTCCATATTTTATTAATAAAACATTTCACAGATCCCAGTCTGGGTTTTAGGCATTGCCGGATATTTAGACCCCACTCTGGATTATCTGGGCCAGGTGTGTCCACCTGTAGGGTCTATTTAGGCCTGTTTCAGGTCTCTTGCTGCTCCAACACTGATCCAAATGACCGGTTCACCTCCTCAGGCCGTCATCCAGGTCTGCTAACTAGCAGCACTCAGCAGGTCCAGCTGTGCTGAGCAGGAAAACACCTAAAACCTGCAGGACTTCGGTCCTCAGGACTGACTTTGGTCACCCTGGGCTACAACCTGCAGTGGTCAGGATATTAAAACTAGTTGTATTTTCATGTGTAAAGCAAAACTTCCTAAATATTATTGTTTTAAATAACCTATAGCCGCTGTAGAACAGTCCAGCCCAGGTTCCGTCAGTACATGTTGGATCTGGTTCTGAGTCCGGATTGGACGGGAGGCTAACTTCAGCGCCCTGTTAGCATAGCAGCTAAGCGACTAGCTCAACACCGGACCCCCGTTCAGCGTTTTTCTGGACGGATTTAAGTTCTGGGTCGACGGAAGAGTCAGACTCACGGTTCGGGTTATCCGGGCCACACCAAGCAGAAGTCCGGGAGGGTCCAGAGAACTCGGTCTGGTTCCGGAGAGGCTAATGGCAACAGCTAGGGCTAGCTCCGCCAAAACACGACCCAAGAAATAAAAAAAAAAACACCAACACGGCGGACCCAAGACCCGGGTCAGGTTCTGGAGAACCACGATTGGACCGACGTCGGCTTTAAATACCCCCAGAGACAAAATGCTCGGGTTTCAAACCGGGTCGGGACTTTTCTCCGCCAGCAGCGTCTTGTTTACAGTCAAACGGTCCGCAGTGACTCTGCAACAACTGACGTCACCAGCTCAAAAAGCGACCGGAGAATGTATGGAAGCCCCGAGGTGCCAGAAATGGGTCTAGCTTTAAAGCCTCGTTTTAAAGTGTTTTAAATATTGTTAGTTTGGTGTGTTTTTCTACCACATATTATTGTTGTATTATTCGTATATTAATTTCTTTCAAATGTTCCAAAGAAAAGAGAAGTCAGTATGGAACTCCGTGCATGCCTTTTTATTTTTCGTATTTACTTTTGTTTAATCAACACTAAATCTATTGTGACATTGAGTTAAAATGTACAATATACACATAATTATTATTATTATAGCTAACAATCTGTACTTCATGTACACATTAGCAGACCATGCTACATATGATACTCTTGGGGGGGGGGGGGGGGGGGGGGGGTCTTTCAAATACATTTATTCAGCTCCAACAAAACAAATACGGTATTTTTTCAGACTATAAGTCACTTTTTTTCATAGTTTGGCCGATCCTGAGACTTATATATTTAGGTGTGACCTATATATCAATTTTAAATCTTGATTCATATTGATCAGTATGAACCACGTAGTAAACATTACCGTCTGTAGCCACAAGAGGGCTCACTAGGCTTGTGAAAACTATCCTGCTCCTGTACCACTTAAAAATTAATTCAAACAATAACTTATAGACAACAAAGACTGAACACGTTTGTGTGTTGTTTCTCTGTTTCAGTCTGTATACACGCAGCGGAGCATTGCGTGGTGCAGCTCTAAGGACTCCACAGAACCTGTTATCGGGCCATCTGTGAAGCTAATAACAGCTAGCGCTAGCTTACAGCTCTGTTGTCTGGGCATTTTACAACGTCGCTGATGCATGTCAGGTTTATATTGCTCTAAAACATTTGTGTCGTACTGTTAGCTTAGCACGTAGCATCGCTAAGCTCACGGTCTAATTTAGGCGTAACAGGCCGTTACACTGAAATGCGCTGGATAAAACCTGCTGGTTGAGTTGCTAATTTACCACATTCATCCTCACAGATATGTTCCACTTTATTCAGCTGGTTGTCGATGCAGCTGTGTCATTTAATAAGTTGGTTCACCAGATTAAATA
>CM073126.1:1907881-2240381 GCA_037039145.1 Fundulus diaphanus
TCTCTGGCTGTGAATCATGAAGGAAACTGTTGGGTTCTGTAGCAGGTTAGAGATCCAAGTCCACCTCTGAATGGTAATAAAAGCTAAATTAATGTTCTGGCCTGGCCTGGTCAAGGTTTGGGCTGTAATCTAATTGAGATGTAGCAGCATGACTCTAGACAGGCAGTTCATCCTCACTGCTGGTGACTTAAACTGGTTCTGTGAAGCAGAGCGGGTCTCAATTCCTCCACAGTGAAAACCTGAACACCAGTTATCAGGTTCAGGGGGTTGATTACTTTTCTGCACTGGGTTTGGTTTGGTCGCTCTTTCTTCTTAATAAATGGCATTTTTATTTGATCAGCAAAGCGTTGAGGACCCAGCGAGGCTCCAGCCGCCGTCCTCCGGTGAGGACAGGCGTGAAGAAGACAACCCATCCCTAACTGTCCCCTTGATGCTGGACGTAGATCTGCAGCTGATCTGGACAGAAGCTTGAGCTGTTTGGCTACAGGAACAAGCAGAACATCTGGAGGAGACCAGGCCAGGCTTCCAGAACCATCTTCAGCTTGTTTGGTTCCTGGAAATGTTCTTCAGCTTCTCTAAAGCAGGAGACCGAGCTCAGCAGGCGATGATCTGTCTGCCTTTAGCTCTCCTTGCCTCAGAAAGTGTTCGTCTAGCAGGATAAAGCACCGTACCACGGATTAAGTTCTCAGCATATCGGTACATTCAGGGTAAATGTTGAGAATACTTCCTCGGATTCCCATCATTCTTGTGCTCGTGTGTAATTGGCTGAAGTGTTTCCAGACCGTTGGTGTTTGGTTTTCCTCCTCCTTTGTCTGCAGGAATGCAGGCGTCACATCGGGTTGTTTAAATGTGACGGATGGAGAGCAGGAGCCGGGTTCTGTTACCAGAACCGTGTCAAAAACACACAAAGAGACACGAGACCCAGCAGAGTCGCCAACGGCAGACGGTGCCTGCCAGGGAGGACCAAAGGCTCGCAGTGTTTGACTCCTGAACCGGCGTATTGACAGCAGCCAATCAGAGGCTCCCATAATTAGCTGGTTGTTTTGACATGTGGTCGGATCGTGTGGAGGTTTGAGGTTAAAGGAGCAGAGCCCAAGCCAGCAAGCCGGCAGTATTAACCCCAGAAAAATGTGTTATTGTAGCAGAGCCTAAGTGCCAACATATGACGGATGGATCAGAAATGAGCCGCAGCTGAGCGAGGAAAGTCCCTTCTGCCGGGGCCCCAGCCTTTAATCTGTTCATCTGCAGTCATATTCAATAAATTACAATAATCACATTAAAAGTACCGTTAAGCGCGTATTAAACGTACACTAAGCCCACATTTCTGTTTCAAGAATGTTTATTTTTAATTGGTTTTATGTAATTTTCTAATTTTGAATGCTGAGTTTTCATCATATGTAAGAAAAATCCTCAATACTGACAGAAAAAAGAACTTTAAAGCATCAATGTGGGAGTAATTATTCTATATACTGTGTTTACTTTGGGTAATTGACTGAAACAAACTGACTTTTTGATAATAATCTCATTTATAGACTATGACTGATGAATGAAACAAATAACACAGGTTGTGTTTGGCTAGAGGGCAAAACAATCCAAATCAAATAAATTAAGCTTCAAATCATTGTTGTTCGTCTGAGTTTAACAATCCAGAGTAAAAAGTATATAAAACAAATTATAAAATTACCGATCTTCAAAAACTGGTCGAAAAAGTTTGGTATTTTAAAAGAGACTCAAGAAAAGTGTTGGAGTGGTCCAGATGTGTTTAGTTAATTAGTGTTTATTAATGCATCATTTTGTGAATTTTTGTTTTCCTTTATTGATTCTTTATTCCAGGCAGATTTTCAGCTTCATACAAATAAAAAGATAAAAAACCGTCCGCCGTTCCTGCCTGCACCACAAACCCCTGTGGATGCACACCCTTCGCCCCAGTCGCCACGCACGGGTCCAACAAGGAGCGCATCACAGCGAACACAAAGACGAGGCCGGTCCAGATGTTCTGGAGAGTCCAACTGGTCTCCTGCCTTGTTCCTGCAGCTTCAGTGAAGTCATGCCTGAAACCAGCGGGTCGTGCTTTAGCTTCTCTTTTCTCACAGCGGCTTTCACATCCATCAGGAGATCGTTGAAGCACTTTTAGAAGCAGCTTCGTACTTTTACCACAGAGGAACAGACGCAGATCAATATTTTCTTCTTGAGGGATTGCTGCAAAGGCGTCAGCAATGCAGACGACTGTCCACTGTGGCTCTGCTCTGTCTTCTCTGACCCCCAGTGGGTCGAGGCAGATGTTCACACTGAGCCTGGTTCTGGTTCTGCTGGAGGTTCTCCTCCCTGTTAAAGGGGAGTTTTCCTCTCCACTGTCGCTTCATGCATGCTCAGTATGAGGGATTGCTGCAAAGCCATCAACAATGCAGACGACTGTCCACTGTGGCTCTACGCTCTTTCAGGAGGAGTGAATGCTGCTTGGAGAGACTTGATGCAACCTGCTGGGTTTCCTTAGAGAGGAAACTTTCTGACCAACCTGGAGGATCTGATGGAGTCTGACTCTGGAAAGAGCCTTGAAGGTTGCATGTTGTGAACTGGAGCTTTGTAAATAAAACTGAATAGAAGTGAATTCTTCATCGTCACCGAGAAGCTGTGAAGGTCCAGAACTGAAACAACTTTTTCCTTCTTGAGCAGTTTGGAGGCGTTTCCAAACTGCTCAAAGGAAATGAAACCAGCCAAACGTCTCAGTAAAACCTCCCATGTTGTCTCACAGGTAGCGGCTTGTTGCTGCCTGGATAACGTTGCCTCCACTTTCTGGCCTGGAGTCCGTCCCCGACCTCTGATCCGTGGGCGCGGGTTCACAGGCCTCTCAGGGTGGTGTGGGGGTGACGGATGACGCGGTGATTTCAGGCTGCCACTTTTAAACGCTTCCACATGTTTCCGCCTCGCAGAGCCTGGTCTGTGGGAACCGGCTCTGAGGCGCACCATCCTCCACTTTGTTGACGTTAGGGTACCACTGATACGGGTCCAGTAATCCCACTCTGGTCCTCCATAAACAAGAAAAATGATCCAATCAGAAAAGACAAATAGAGTTTACGTCTTTCTCTGGGTGACGGGTTGGGCTCAGTTCTGCTTCTACTGGATGATTTCCTAGAAATACAAATAAAGCATTAAATTAATCAGCTACTTGGTAATGATATAAATCTATGCACACATAATGAGAATAATTATACTAGAAATAACAAAGGAAGGTATTTTAACATAGTTTTACCCCTTAAATTAACTGTGGGTTTTGATTTGTGCTGAATAAGCCCAACTCTGACTTTTAATCCACTGCATTCTACATCATTGTTGCCTGAAAACGACTAAATTTCTCTTTTAATGGTTAATCTGAGGACAGAAATTTGTCATAAATGAGGACGGTTAAAACAGCGTCCCACTAGAAATACTTAAATACCGACAGGAAGCAGAGCGTGTCCAAAATACGTCCAAATTAAGGACGTTTTGGTTGCTTTTCCTTCTCTTTCATTTAGGTTTTTTTAGGCAAAGACTCAAAAACTACGACTGGAAACTGATTCCTGCTTCCAGCTCAACTGCTTCACGCTTTTCCAGCAGCTCTGGAGTTTAGAAATGATCAAAGAAAATTGATAATTAATTACTGAACAATACAAGTTAGAGCTGTAATGTAGCATTAGGTGATTAAACATGGGCCGTCTGACAGCAGGCGGGCTGCAGACGTTCTGTAGAGCTTTGAACAAATGATCCTAAATTATGATATTTTTAGAATCACGGATCATACGTGTGGGTTAGGTGGGAGGTAGACAGCGCCAGCAGATGATTTAAGCTTCTTAATGGATTTTATTCATCATTTATCTTCATTTCTGCCAGTTGTGTTAACAAGTAAAAGGAGGCATTCCTGTCCCTCATAATTTCCTTGTGAATCTTGCTGGTTTTCAAGAAGAAGCTAAACCCCCCCGACCCTCATCAGCGACGCCGCTCCAAAGAAAACAGGTTAAACAGAAGAAAGACGGCTGAGAATAATGTAGAACCAGAAAAATACAGCATTCCTAACAATCTAGCTCAAAACATTACTTGGGAAAATGAAAACTAATTGCAGAAAAGAAACGTTGTCCTTCGGTTGGACCCGGTGATGCAATCGATGACATCACAACCCTGAAGAAGCAGGAAGTGCAGCTGTGAGAGTTTAGACAAAGATGCACAAACATGGAGATAATTTCCCAGAAATGTTCCTTTAACAGAAGCTGAATTCAAATTAAGGAATGATTCAGTTAACTTTTAAAACTGGATGCAAACTGTGACATAAGCAGAAACGAGTGTAGACCACGGCTACAGCACTAACACATTACGAATAAACAGGATTTATGAATATGCATGAAGGCCTGGTGCTGAAGACAGATTTACAGAGACGACTGTCTGGCAGCTCCGCATTTAAAGTGGTTTAACTCATGTGAAGAAGTTTAATTTTAGCAGGAAAGTAAAAATAAGAGCAGCGTTTTATTGCACTGGCTACGCCCTGGACTCAGTCAGCAAGGAGCTTTTGCAGCTTGACCCGGTGGGTCGGGACTCTGTGGTACCGAGGAGAAAATGTGGATTTCTGCAGGGTTCTCAGGCTCTACATTAAATAAACACATTATTTTAATCATCAGCTAAAACTAAAGGCCTCTAACACTGAGCCGTAAATAAGTGTTCGGCCTGAACGTTGGAAACAGCGCATCTAAAATAGGCCAAACTGGACTTTAGTGGTACCGGACCCAAAGTGTAGCAGCTAAACACAGAAACAGAGTCAGGCCCCGTTTAAAGGCCGGATCACAAATGTTCCCCTTTCTACACCTGAGCAGTCGCAAAACGGAAACTTTGGGTCCAAACGTAAAGAATTCAGCCTCATGGTCCGACCCGAGGGCCCGGATCCTCCCGGATCCTCCTGGAGCTCGGCTGAACATCCGTCAGAGAAGAAGTGGACTGGCGGCGCTGGATTTACTGTACCTTCAGACACATATGGAGCTCGTTTTCTTCAGGCTGCGCAGACTAAAACGTCTAATTCCTCTCGCCGCCTGTCAAACACGCCTCCCAACGGAGTCGGGTTCCTGCTGCAGAATTTGGTTCTGATTGTTTTCTAGTCGCAGGATGTTTGGAGGGAAGAAAGTCCAGAAGGATCAGACTGCAGACCCGTGTCAGAATATGTCTTCTGGACCCGTTTCCTCGCTGTGCTGCCAGAACAGCCTGTTCTGGATAAGGTTCTGGTTCCGGGTCTGGGAGGTGCTTTAGGGTTCTGTTCGTAGTTGAGATGAAGATCTTCGTTACTCATTCTGGCACAATTAAAATGCTGCTGTGAATATTTTTTTAAAGAACAAATGAGATTAAAGTGTTTTATTTTTAGTTTGAGCGTTTAAAGGCAGCTTCTTCACAGCTGGTGCCGATGATGACCGGTTCTGTTAAACAACAGATGGATAAAGTACCGGTAATATTTAATTTGGTTTATTGTTGTACAAATGACTTCCCTGTGGTTGTTCCTCTGCAGGTGTTCAGGCTAAAAGATTCCCCAGGAACCTTTTAGAGCACCTTTTAACGGTTCCGGAAGAGTCCATCATGAGACGAAGGGGAGAAGTAAATCTAGGAATAGAAATGTTTAGTAACAGGTAATGTTAAATAAAATGTGATGTTTTGGCTACTCTGTGTGTTTGTTAGTGTGTAAATGTCTGTTTCCCCTGTTCCTCTGTTAATGGCATAGAAGGCAAGGCAAGGCAAGGCAAATTTATTTATATAGCACAATTCAGTACGAGACAATACAAAGTGCTTTACATGATTAAGATATAGCAAAATAATAAAATGTAGATAGAAAATAGAATAAAAGCAAGTAGGGATAGAATGTAGTAACAAAAAAGAACATTAAAAACAGTAAAACTGTTTAACTAGAACAGTCAAAGGCTATTTTAAACAAATGTGTTTTTAATCTTGATTTAAAGGAACTCAGGCTTTCAGCGATGCTGGGAGCTGCTGCTCTGACCGTCTGGCAAAATGTTGTTCTGCCTGTATTTGTCGACGTCGGTGAATAAACACCCAGCAGGTCTGTAGGTTAGAGGAGGAGAGAAGATTTACGTCTCCGGCTTTGTGCCACCAGCACATCACCGCTGCTCATCCTGGTTCTGGTTCTGCTGGAGATTTAGCTGTGTTAACAGGGAGGGGTTCCTCTCCACTCTCACCTTGTGCTTGCTGTGGATCAGTCGTTGGATTAAAGGGAAGATTTTGTAGACGGAGAACTTTGTTACGGAATTAATGAATTATGATGAAAACCGGGCTTAACTGAACCGGACTTTAACTGGGATCTGGCCGGATTTGACCGGACTGTTTTTCTGTTTGGATGACTTTAGTTGGAGTTTGGTGTTGAATGAATAAACTGACAAAAACCATTAAGCCATTGATTAATGATTGTTTGACGGTTTAGTGGAAACGTTTGTTGCTGATGGTCGGTTCTGTAAGTCCGGTCCTGTGATCTCCTTAACTTAAAGATAAACCCCGATCCGATTCGTTCACCAAAAAGAGAATCATCTTAGGTGGTTCAGTCACATGTGCTTGTTACCCAGAAACAAAATGACTGGACCTGAACCCAGTTCTGTTTTGTTTGGTTCTGTCCCGGCAGTGAACAGCGTGGCGGGACGGGTTGCCTTACGGTGTCAGCGGCAGGTTCTGGACAGGAAGGGTTCTGGTTCCGCTGCACGGGTCAGGATCCGATTCAGGCTTTATGATCCGTCTGCTCCAAACGGCATGAAAAGCCAGAACTCCAACAGAACCCCTGACGTCTGGGCAGGCGGCGCTCCAATCATCGTCAGCGACTTTAAACATAACGACCATTAACCGATGACATCATCGTTACCGTGGCAGCTAGAAAACACAGAGGTCTGGAGAAATGAAAAATAATGTCTTATTTATGGAGATTTGGGAAGTTTCTGATGCAAACGTGGCGTCAGAGGGAGAAACACCAGGGGGCGCTGCAGATGCAGATTAACATTTAAAAGTCAGAACATTGGAGAAGCAGACGTTAGGGCTGTGAGTTTCCTTCTTTGCTGGAACATCTTGGGTAAAGTTGTGGCTCAGCTGAGCAGAACCGCATCTGGATCTGGTCATCAGAACCAGAACAACGTCAGACTTCCTTCCCTTAAACCGCCGTCCTCCTCGCTCTCCTTCCCACCGCAGCAGGGAGTCAATCACTTCCTGTTATTAGGGCCGACTGGGGTCAGAGGTGAGAGGTGAGGGGTTGAAAACAGACGCAGCGTTGACAGGGGGGGGGGTGCTCCATGTCCTCAAACAGGAGCAGTGATGGGAGGAATCGCCGAGGAATGCCTGGAATTTCCTGAGCGGCCGCGCTGGAAGCTCGGCGGCTCTGCAGCAGCGTTCCTCTGGCTGAAAACACCGATCACGTGTCGGCAGACGTTGGTTCTGCAGAGTTTATGAGGCGTCAGCACGGAGACAGCAGGAAGTCAGAAGGTTTGCGTTTACGTTTGAACTCAGGGCCGCGGCTCTGCTCCTGCGTTCTCTAGGTTTAAAGAGGCTTTGGTTCTGCAGACAGAACCTGAATGCCGACGTAGATAAAACCGTTCAACCATCAGGAAGGCCTGCCACTGACGGGGCGCCACAGAGGAGCCGCTCAGCCGGTTCTGTTAGGCAGAAACTCCCCGTTTTCAGATCCTTGTCGGATCGCCACAGCAGCACCTGAGTGCAAGAAGCCCCACCTGTCCGTTAAAAGGTTTCCCGCTCATCCCAGGCGGGAAAAGTCGTCTGGAACCGTTTGATGTCGTCATCCAGACGACCCGACTCGATGAACCGGTTCAAAGCCCAGAACACGAATCCCTTCTGGTTCATCTGATAAAAAACGTCATTTTTGACTTATTTAACTTACCTGAACGTTTCACAGCAGAAGCAAAAGGACATTTTTTACGTGTCTTATTAGAACATTTTGGGCCAGAACTAAACTTCTGCACAGCAGATAGAAACCCCTAAACCCAGGGAGAGGGAGGAGGAACCCAGATGTTAAGACTGGGACACCCTGTCATGGTTCTGCTCCGGTCTGGGCTGGTTCTACAGAACCTCGCGTTGAACATCTCGTGTGTTTTAACTCCAAACGGATCGCCTGAACGCGGCTCTGCCTGGAGCTGCCTCCATGTAACCGGATCAGGCTCTGATCCTCTCCAGCGGCGTGTTCAGCCCGTCAGAAACACTGTGGATGTCTTACACCTCCTGCATTGTTCCCCAAATCAGCCCGAGCCGCGGGGGGGTCCGGTTACACGCTGCCGGGTCGACCCGCCAAGTCCAGCACAAAGAACAGACGGCAGGCGTGGAGCCGAACCGCAGCAGCAGACAGAAACGAGCTGGACGTAAAGTGCAGCTGGATCATCAGACGACTCTCTCCGTGACGTCATCGGCGCTCCCAGAGCTCAGCTCTGAATCACGGAGCTGCTTCAAAGTGTCACAGCGCCGCCACATTTCTCACGTCTCCTGCTCAGCGCCTGGAAAAGATGAAGAGTACAGGTCAGGTGTGGCGTTTGCTTCTCACAGCCGGGCTGCAGGACAGAAGAGTCCAACCCTCTGTGACAAATCAGTCAATTTAAGCCAAAAAGGACCGACTGTCCAGGTTTAACATGACATCAGAGCTGCTTCACTGACTGTCTGTTTGCTTCAAGGGGAAATCAGGTTCATCAGCCTCAGCTTTGCCCAGTCAGGCTTCCTTAACGTGGAAGAAATCCCATGTTGGCGCTGCTCAGCTTTCATAGGTGGAGCGTTACGCTGCGCTAAGCTCCTGGTAGCTGGAGACGTTCAGATCAGACGTCTCCTTCCAGACGCCCCCCCCTCCAGGACGGCCGTGAGGCCTTCCAGGCCCAGCTTCGTTTGCTTTGTGACAAAAAAACTCACCACCTCCTGACTGTCAGCGTTAAAATCTTCACCACACAGGCGACGATTAACAAATTAGACGATCCAAACTCAGTTATCAGGTTGCAATAGAGAAAAAAATGCAAATCAAAACATCAAATCTGCACCTGAGGCAAAACGGGGCGACCAAAAAGAAGCAGAACTAAGGGGCAGCAGGAAGAGGAGGAGCCACAGGTGCGCTGGTTTCTCACCAAACGCCGGAATCAGTGGAAGCTCCAGAACCAGCGAGTGGACTAACCAACCAGAACCAGCGAGTGGTTCTGGCCCAGAAACAGAGAAACTGCAGCTCCTCGTGGTGCAGCTGGACGCAGCTTCTGGGTCGGGTCTTTGCAGGACGTTGTCTTGTTTCTTCTTCTGTTGTCCTCCAGTACCACCAATGTTTCACAGGAGCACACACTGCACAGCATCCTGTTCCAGCCTGGAAGCAGGAACACGCTGGAAATCCCACAGAGCCGTTGGGTCCTGAGCTGAGAACTTTCCACTCAAAGTGGAAATGAACCTGTGTGCATTAGCGGCTCATGGGGGTGGGAGTGAGGACAGGCGGCGGCTCACTCGGCTGCAGCAGGAGCTAAAGGCTGCGTGTCGGTGCAGACGTCTCGTCATTCTTTCCAACATTATAAAGTTAAAGTAGAGGAACCCGCTGTCTCGCCATGGAAACAAACCTTTCTCTGTCCCAAACAGAGACGTCCTGCTCCCCTCCTGGAGCAGAGGAAGCTCCTACCATCGTCTCTGGTGGAGTCGGCCATGGAAGACACCATCAGAACCACGTCATCTGCAGGAAGTTCCCACAGCAAGAACCGTCCTGTCCACTGTGGACGCTGCAGACGGCATCAGGAAGAGGGAGCGGTTCTGGTGAGACACGCGTCGACTTGCCTGGAGTTAAATCTGTTTGACATCTTTCGCTGGAACATCACTAGAAGCTTTCTGGGTGGATGTGGGTGGCTGTGGCGGCTACATGTTAGCTCAATGCCACCAACCGGTGTGTAGGTGTGTCCCAGCCTCAGCTCCTTCACCCCCGACTGATCGCCTGGGGGTTTTATCGGCCTCAGATAAAGTTACTGCGCCGCTGCTTGTAAAGTTCAAAGCCTGAGCGGCATGAAGGCCTGTCATTGAGTCGGCGAGCAGGATGCAGCCGGAGGCCGAGCCGTGCTGCAGGTCTCAGCCCTGCTGGTATGCAGCTCTGCGCGATCTGGGTTACCTGACGCAGCTTTTCATCTGAAGGAGCTTTGTGTTTGAGGCGATGCTGAAATTTCAAACGCTTTACAGGTGTCCTGTCAGCCGAAGCGCCGCTCTTTGTTCCCCGCTGGTGTAAAACAGAAATATGGAGGTGCTGAAGGAAGCTTGGGGAGGATTGTAAAAACAGGCTGCAGCGTGTTTTAGCATCAAAGCTTTTAAACACAGGTATTTAAATAGGGTTGTAATGTAAGTGAACCACAGCATAATTGAGTTTTTTGACATTGTTTAAATTATCCCGGTGCATCTGTAGTGATTTCCTCTTTGTTGTCGTGCATTTTAACATGAATCTTATGAGTAAAAAAAGCACGTCTTGGTATTTTTTTCATCACTTTTCTATGAAGCTGTTGTCATTTTGCATGAACCAGGATTTTATCTCAAATAAGCAGGTGAGCGAAGGGGTGGGACTGAGGATTATTGGAAAGTAACAGCAGGGTGTCATCTGCGAAATAGTAGAATCTTGAATTAACAGAAAACATTGCCAAAGGAAAGAAAGCTGGTGATGAAAAGAAGGCAGCCTTGCAAAGAGCCCTGGGGCACACCTGACGTAGCGGGGAAGGTTGGCATCTGAAGGGTTTGCATTAACTGAGATGATGTGCATCAAAGGCTGCAGTCAGATGGAGGGGAGAAGCATTATTTGATCCAGCTGGGACATAAAGTCTGCGGTGAAGGGAGTATCACTATCGTCCAAGTCCCCAAGCAATCTCTTCTTTGGCTAAAGAGGAGACAGATGGGTGGGTAAGGCAGCATTTAAAATGTCAGAAGCTGTAGAGATGATGTGGGACGGGGACCAGGATACTTACACGCCGGCCTTTCCATGAGTTTAAGACACAGGCAGAGCTTTCTGCTCCTCATGGTGGACAACCTGGAGACCTCCGCTGTGACGGGAGCCGCAGGATTGACAGAAGAAAGCAAACCCCCGAGGAGCGGAGCCGTGAGGTCGTGGAAAGTTGTCATAATCGCCACGTTTCAGTCAAAGAAAGTCCATCGTAGGGTCTGTGAGGACATCCAGGAGGACATGTCCCTCTCCCCTCAGGGAATAGACGTTTCTTCTGAATTCAGGGCTTTTTACTGGGAGTTTAGACGTTTGGCTAAACATAGGATATGAAATGGATAACAGTGCAGATATGAAGCTACATGTGTTTATTCTGCTGAAAGGTGGGAAAAATGCAGTTTAATCTAATAGAAAAAAATACATAGAATAGAAAGAAATATCTTTATTGTCCCACAATGAGGCGATTTGCGCGTGACAGTAATAAAAAATAAAACATGTTGGCACATTTCAGTAACAAGTGCTGAACAAGATAGGAATATGATAGGAGATGTTTTGACCAATATGTATAATCTGATATATACCAGATTATACAATAATAGTTGCATTAATAATACAACTTTTATTGTATAATAATTTGGAATAACTTTATCCTGACCAGCGTTTATATGCACATTGATCAGATTATCAATCGGCATAAACCAGCTCTCTCATTCAGATTATAATTTCATACTGACTGGTTTGTTCATATGACCCATTTTTATTCCGATGATTTTTGTCCATGTAAACGTAGCTACTGTTAGCATTCTCCATTCGACCCAAATCCAGTCTGAATGTGTTTGGAATCGTTGTTCTGTTGGGAAACCCAACGTTTCTCGTCTGGATGCTAATTCTGGTGGAGCTGAAGATTTTGGCGCTGGTACAGTGAGACAGTCCCACAGCATGATGCTACCACCGCCATGCTAAACAGCTGGAACAGTGTTTTCAGGTTTGAACACCTCACCTGGACTCCTCATCGCATCTGCAGCCGTCTGGAAGGAGGTTCTGGTCAAAAGTGTGAAACAAACTCGTGGCTCATCAGACTCCTGAGTTTCATCTGCATTAGTGCAACTTCCTGGTTTCCTCGTTTATTTAGCTAAGATGCATAATATGGTTGTGACATAAACACATATAACTACTTATATATATATTTATTATGTAAATGTTGGACATGAATGTTTAAACATTCCTTTTTTTAACCCAATTATGTTGAAACTTGTTTTATTGCTCTCACCAATCAGTGGCAGCTGAATCGGTTTCGTTGGGCATAAATGGATGTCTAAATGCAAATGAAGCATTCTATTCTATTCTATTCCATTCTATTCTATTCTCTTTTGACTCCTCCCAGAACTCTTCTGGCTGTTGTCTGCGTCTCGTCCGACCATGAAACCGTCCTCCAGAGGACACGTGGCTGTCCATGTGGGCAACGGCAGATTTCCGCCTGGTTATGAGGAGCAGAGGCTGATCAGAGGTTGGCAGCCTCCCAGTTTGTGGTTTTATTGGACAATGATTGCAAACACACATCCAAACTGGGCTTTGAATGGCAGAAGGAGGCAAAGATTACGGCTGGTCCAAAGATTTTTGTGCCGTGGTCCTTTCTGGTCTCCCGTAAATCATCATTTATCGCGACAGGAGATGTTTTCTTTATGGGGCAGCAACATTTTTATACGAGTTTATGATGTAATCTGTTGATGTTTCCTCACTTCCTGCCTTCCTCTGGCGTCTTAACTCTTCACCGACTGAGACGTTTGTTTTTGAGCGACAAAAAGAGACACAAAGAGAGCAGGAGCTTAAGCCAGGTGTCTCTAAAGCACGTAGCCACGTCGTTGGATCGTGTGTTTCTGCCGACCTCCCGGACTGCCAGCCGTCAAACAACAACAGAAAAATCCTTTTCAAAAGCGTAGTCAGGAACCAGCGCAGAGATGATTAAATTCTCCATGCGAGGAGTTCAAAAGCAATAAAAAATGAAATGAAAACACAGGCGGGCGTGCAGCACAAAGAGCTCATTGTTGCCGGGCAGAGGAATGCCTGAGTGTGTGTGTGTTTGTGTGTCTGTGGGCAGAGGCCATGAGGAATGTGGGTTTTTGCATGAAGACAAAAGACGGCCTATGGCTGAGCGGAGAAGAGGCACAGAGAGGGAAACGCGTGGAGAGGGCAGCAAAAAGCAAAGTCATCTCTGCATCCAGACCCGAAGCTCTGCAGGATTCACAGGAAGCTCCGATCGCTGCGCCGCTCTGTGAAAACTGCACCATCTAACCACATCTTCAGCCATGCGCGTGAACACACACTCACCTGCAACCTCATTTCCTGCGTCCCCTCATCCCCCGACCTCTGACCCCTGCAGCGGTGCGGACAGATTTAAGACCCTCAGCTTCCTCTGATTTCATGGGGTCTCCTCTCTGAAGGGGTTTCTCCAGTTTCAGGCTGAGCGGAAACACTTACAGTCCCAGTAAAAGCTTTCTGTGCCGATCGTGTCCCTCAACGTCCCTCTGGGATTCATTTATCTCGCAGTAAACTTCAGATTAGAACGTTCTTGTTCCCGTCTCGTCAGACACGTTTAAACCAGGATTTCTGGGGTTTTGCTTCCTCTGGTTTGTGTTTTTGGTTTATATCCACTGATTGCTGTATGTCGAGCTCCAACACGCTGCAAACTGCGTATCGGTACATTTTTATTAGTCTACAAGGTTTCAGTTTCTTCTTCCAGCTCTGAGGCCCCTTCACACTGCATGAAGAACCTGCTGCACTCTCCACGGTCTCACCGATTGGTCAAGAAGAGGGTGGATCACGGCAAATTGGTTGGAATCTCTTCCAGAACGAGGACAACAATGACTCCAACTATGATAACATCATTTATGGCCACGCCACGCCTGGATCCTGGCCTAGCAGGATCTCTGGAATCACATCAGGAAGCAGCCCCTGTCTGAACAAGGGTGTCCAAACTTTTCATCACGCGGGCCGAAATTCTCACGTTAAACGTAAAAAATGGAAATAAAAAACAAAAAACTAAAATTCACAAAACATATATTGTGATTTATTTCCTTTTACCGGCTGTTTATGATCATGCACTATTTTAATTAAACAATTTCTGAGATTTTCTGTACAAAATCATTACAGATTCAACATTTTAAAGGGGTTTTGCATCTTTTGTCGTATCAAAAGACTTTTATCCATTTTGCAAATTCTTTTGGACCTTTTGGTCTATTCTCTGCGAGAACAGTCACTGTATTTAGCCAATAAAAAATGTTATTCTGGTGCACTAAAGTCTGCATTTGAGTAAAAGTCATTGAACAAATGTGGTCCTATTTATACAATGAAATAAAAAATATTTTCAATTGTAAGACCATTTTAACTTATCTGTAACAATTTTGCATCAATTAAGAATAAAAAGCCTCCGTCTGCATTACTCACATGTGCTGGTGAGTCAAATAATTGTTCCAATGCAGTCGAGGGCCGCATAAAATCAGTGCAGGGGCCGGAAACGTCCCCAGGGCCACACTTTCGACACCCCTGGTCCAGAACATCTCACCACGGCACCATATCGCCACCACAGAAATCCAATCTGTGACAGTCTGGCACCGCAGCCCTCCTGCTGTGGACCAGAGAGGGAGAGGACAGTGGAGAAGATCAGCAGGACTCCACCGTCCTCTCTGCAGAGCATCTATCAGCCCAGAGTCCAGAGAAGAGCCTCAGCATGGAGCCTCCCCCCTCCTCCCCCCAGGCCACAGGTCCAGAGGCCTGAAAGGCAGGACCATCTGTGTGTGGATGTCTGTGAGCAGAAATAGACGAATGTGGCTGTGGTCAACAGGACTAGAAAAACAGCGTCTGGGAGAAGTTTCTGGTTCCCTGCTTCCAGTTTCGGGTGAAGGTCTGTGTCAGTCTGAAACATGTGGGACGGCTCCTCTGTCCGGCACCTCTGCTCAGGATGGAGCAGCCGTCGGGGTGGAGGACGCCACGTGGGAAGCAGCCGTGGCACCAGCAGCATCACAGAGCATTACAATAATTCACCCTGCTGTCATGAGTGTCTGCAGCCAGAAACGGCCGTTCTCTTTCTAATTCCTGACGTTTGAACCAGGCTGGTGAGCTCGGCCCTGCATCTGTTTCCCTGCCTCTGCAGCTCAGGATCTCCACATGCTGCCACCATGATCATAAAACTCCACAACCGTGCTGCAGATGTTCTGTGCAAGCTGAAAATAGTTGGTGAACTCTACAAAGGTGAAGAGAAGAGCCCACTGGATCCATGGAGGCCTCACCAAGAACCTGCAAAGAGCATCGATGTGTTCACATCACAGTGGGCCTGACAGAACCTTCTGCCATTTAAGGAGCAAAGCTTTTTCCATCTCTCCTCTGAAGATGTCAAACAGTACCGGGTCGTCGTCCCATTTCTGGTTTCTAAATGCTCCAGCATTCTCCAAGGAGACGCATCAGGACTGAGGAGGACCGGTCCAGCAGCTCGTCTTCCTCAGTCCTGCCGATGCAACGTGGTTTTCCATCAGAGTCCCTGCAAAAGATGTGAAAACAGCAGATGTTGCCCTGATGTCTCTGCTGGACTTTTCCCTGAACGCCTGAATTTCCACCAATTCAGACAATAAATGAAAGGAGTTCATCTGAATATTGCATCTATAGTTTGTGTAAATTTAGATATGATATAAATTAGGCTCACATAGAATAAACTGGTCTCAGTTATTTTGATTATCTTGTTGTTGAAACAGCTGTTTCTGATTCCGTTACAACACGTTTATTAAAAAACAGCCTTTTCATGATTAAGGTGCTTTACATTTCAAATACAGCCTAAACTGTGCAAAGTATTACACTGTACTGTAGGCCGTTATCTCCTTATTTACTATAAAAACATACTTTACAAGTGCCTTAAATTATATAATGAAATAATTTGTTCAATATTTAATTCATGAGCTAAATTAATCCTCTATTTTTGTCTTGGATGATTGAGATATATGCAGAGGACGACACCCTGGCCTTCATGGTGTTACATCCATTTAGTTTAATGCATTTTATGAATTACTGATATTAGCCTGACTGCACTAATGTTGTGTGATTAGCCATGGCTAGCATGCTACTGGGCAATGTGTGTTATTTATTTAGCATTCATCTGCACACTTATTTAACAGCATCTGTGATTCTGTTGAGAAATGTGAGCTTTTCATGTCAATGAAATATTTTTATGCCTTTAATTATTTGTCATATTTTCATCCCTGTGTTATCGAAAATATTATCGAGTATCAAATATTTACCTGGGTATCAATACCGAGTTTGAAAAGTTTTATATCAGGACAACCCTGTTCAAAACTGATTCTATTACTCACCGATGCCTAATGTCGCGAAACTGCATCAAACTGAAAATTGAAAATAGCTGTTTGTCACATGTTGTTCATTCTGATTCGTCAGTGGCAGAAGACATAAATTCATGTTTTTACGGCCCAACCTTCCTCAGATCTGGACAATTTACCGAGTTTATCAACCAACGTCTACACAGTCCACCGGGTACGTCCTGACTTTCTCTAACCAGGTGTAGTTCACTCTCTGACCACTAGCTGGTGGTAACGCCTTTAAAAGGATCATTGGTGTGGGAATGATACGTAACATCCAGCATTTTCTGGTATTTATGCTCCACATTGAATGAAAACAGACCAGAACCAGTTAGATACGCTGTTATCACAGTGGTGGAAATGAGCGGTACCAAGGAAACGCACATAGTCCCATACCATGATATCACCCCATCACAGGGCCTGGCTGCTGGCAACAGGCTGGATGCTTATTTTCCCACGTTTCTCATTGAACCATCTGACCAGAGTCCAGGTCCCACTGGGTGATGGTCCATCCCAGATGTCTCTGAGTAGAAAGGGTAGATGCTGCTACTGGACCAGGTTAACGTCTGGTTCCTGTTTTGCATTTTTATCTTTGGACCAAGAAATTCATCTCCTTTGTGCTTTAGATGACCTTTGCTCCATATTGCAATTCTTGTTGCTAAATCGTTGACTCAAAGATGACTCGAGAAATCAGCAATAAGAGACGTGACGAATCAGCAGCAACATTTGCTCCACCCTGACTTGGTTTGGTGGATTAACCCGACTCCAGGGAAAGAACTTTTCACCTCTACAGGGATGAGGCATGGAGAGAGAGAGAAAACTATAAATAGAAATATTAATCTTTCGCAGCGGAGCGAATGCAGATGCAAACTCGAGCCACATGACTGGATCAGGATGACATTAGATAATAAGAGCGGGACAACAGCAATTTCCCTTTTTACAAAGAGCTGGTTCAGGCATCGGCAGGTTCCACTTCCTCTTTCTGCCTCCCCGCATTCAAACGAGAGCAGGAGGGAAGAGAACTTTTGTTTACATGCAAATGATATTATAGAATTGTATCAGGTGGTGTTTTATTGCTGATCCTTGCTGTTCAATTGAGTTTTTGCATCAGTGAGAAACAGAAGGTAATATGTTAGCAGAACGGTACGAAACAGCTGTTAAACACGTCGGTTGTCCTGTTTAAACCTGGTGAGGACAACACGTCCTAATGCCCACCAGCAAGTTATCATACCTCTGATGCATGTTGGTGGACTGTGGAGGAAGCCAGAGGACCTAGAGAAACACCAGCATCATGTAAATTGTTAACATTACAGATGTCCAGACAATAGAAAACCCTGCAGGGTAATAGTAATAGTAATATCATCTTTATTGTCATTGAAACATACATCACAATGAAATGTGTTCTCTGCTTTTAACCCATCACCCTTGGGGAGCAGTGGGCTGACATGTGTGGCGCCCGGGGAGCAATCAGGGGTTAAGGGTCTTGCTCAGGGACCCAGAGTGCAGGCGCTGGGGATCGAACCGGGTACTTGCATCCTTCTCTGAGTGCAAGCGCGCTGCTCTAACCACTAGGCCAACACCCCCCATAGGGGGTAGGGGGTAGGGGTGGCTATCTTCTGAGAGGCAGGGTGCAGCCTGGACAGGTCAGCAGTTCATCACAGAGACACCAGGACAGACAGCCATGCATACACCGGGGGACAATTCAGAGAGTCCTGGTTGTTTTTCATAAATAGTCACATTTTTATGTTGATAAAAAGCTATTGTCTTCTTAAATGTTCTACACATTCACTTAATGCAATATCAGTGGCAGCTGGGCAGCAGGGGGCGCTAGGGTGCAACCCCCATCGAAATAAAAAAGCCTAGAATGAATAAAGAATAAAAAGTGATGTTCTCTCAGCGTTCCTGTTGCATTGTGGGTTTATGTGAGGTATTAATGTCTATATAAGCTACATATTCAAACGCTGAGGGATGCTTGACAGATGAGGATGAATGTTTTGAAACGTTCCATGTGACTTCATGCTGGTCTCCCATTGGTTACTTATACTATTTTGGATACGTATCAGATATTTTACAAAGCGTCAGCCGTCTGAACAGTCGTGTCACATTTGATTCGTCTTTTACGTCACTGTCCTGGATCTCGCTACATCCACACACAGCAGTAGCAGCTAGCGCTCCATTAAAGACCGTTGTTAAAAGCTGTGCTGCTTTTTTCTTACCTTACTTCATCTTGCTATGATCTTAATAATGTCGGCTCCCGTTGCTCAACAGCTTTCTAATTGTAACTAGGAGAGATGTTGGCCGCTTTTCAAATTTTTTTAATTTGAGGTTTTATTTAGCAAAACTTTATTGAACACTTCTAGCAACAATTACATTTACCATTACTTCCTTAAATAGCACAGAAGTCTGGAGAGGCACCTCAAAAAAATTTAAATTTCTGCAAAACATCGGAATAGAGCATCAAGAACTGCAGTGTGAACGAATGAAATTGTATGAGATTATTATCATTTTTATAATTACGTCGGGCACACATGCGCACTCAGGTCAGTTTGCCACATTTGGGATAACTTGAGCGTGACCAGCATTTAGATGCAGGTTGATCGGATTATCAATCGATTTAAACCACCCGTCTCACTCAGATTACAATTTCATTCAGATTGAGTTTAATGTGATCATCGTACTCCGATTGGCTTGTTTAGGTGACGCATTTTTATTCCGATCGGGCGTTTATTTCGATAACTTTTGTCCATGTAGACGTAGCTAATGTCCTTCACACATGATGCAAACAGAAGAGTCAGACTTCAACAACAACGACAAGACAGGAGAGAAAGCGCACAGAACGGACTTTTGATCATTTATGATAAAAATTATAATAATCTCACGAGCCTCCCCCCAGACAGCTAGCATTTACTCGTGGTTCCACAGAGTAAGAGTCCAAACGCAGCTAACCGAGCTTTTCCTGTGGCCGCACCTCAACTCTGGATCCAGCTTCCAACAGATCTTCCATGTACAGAAGAACCTTTTAGATTTAAGATTTGTTTTTTCAGCTTCAATACCAGAACCTGTGGAGGCACTTCTCGTTCTGTCTACCTTGTTTCATCCATTTTGTTTCACCTAGCCTGTTTTATTATGTTTTCTTTTGTCTCCATGCACGTTTTTCTTGTTATATATTGATTTTGTTAAACACTTTGGTCACTGTTGTTGCAGAAAGGGCAACAAATGATTGACTGTTAACTACAGTTCTTTCTTTCTTTGAAGTCCTATAAAGCACCATAAGTCGTCCTCTCCTATTTCAACACGGAGGCTGGAAGAAATGTTTCCAGTCGGTTTGGGAACTGGTGGACATTTACAGCAACAAAAGGTCCAGGTTCCAGTGGGAGCAGAGATCAGCGGGTGGAGAGAGCTGAAGGATCGCATGTTGACCTCGGTGTTTGGCTGCATTGTGTGAAGGCGCTCTTTGACTCTCCCAGCTTTCCTTTGACGTCGCTCCAGGTTTCACATTCCCTCCATTGTCCCACGAGACGCTGGGGACTCACCTGTGCCTCTTTGTCTGCCGCTGGCTGTCAAACACACAGCCTGAAGGAGGACATGTGGAGCTGTCATTGTCGGAGAGGGAATATTTGCTCTGCAACAGTCCGTGTTACGTTGACACAACAGTTCAATGCTTTTCAACTGGTTTTATTGTTTGACTCGTCTAAATGATTGTTTTACGCATCGTCTTTATAACAAGGATTGGTGCATTCTTTAAATCTTAAGGCATGAAGCCAAAACTGACGATTAAACTTGCACCACCTCTGATGGCCACAGGGGGCGCTGCATGTCGCAGCAAATGACCCAAACATTATTTTCTAAAGGAATAATGTAAATTGACAATAAGGAGCACTAAAACCAATATCTGCTGTAACAAACAGACTGTAAGCAGGGCAGCTGGTGGCGCAGCAATAAATCCGTCCATGGTCGCTTGCCTGCTGCTGGATTTTTAAGAATGGTCCATAATCCACTTTTATTTTATGCTTAAGATTTGCAAAATTATTATTCTGTAAATTAACGACTGAAGTTTCTTTCGCCGTGCTGTTCTCTCCTTTGTCGTTTTAGTCTGATGCTTGAGGGACATTCCCCCCTCCAAGCTGCCAGGGGAGGGATTTAGACGAGTAACAAAAATCAGCCAATCAGAGACCAGCATGAAGTCAAATGGAAGCCAAAAGTGTTACGGTCCCTACACCCTCATCCGTCTGGCATCCCAGATAAACTGAAAATGTACTGGAATGGCTGGGGGGAAAAAAATCACTCTGATCATTGTTATTCTGTAAGTTATATTTACTGTTGACACTTCCTGTAGTTTTAAATGTTATAAGTCGTTTAAAAAACACAATAAGGACCTAGAAAATATTTATTGTGAAACATGTTTTGATTGTTTTGCCTGTAATTAGTCCATGATCTCCTAATGTCAGTTTTTATGGATCATCATGAAGCCTGGAGATCAGAACCACCGCTGGGATGCGCTCCGTAAAACGGACCCGAGGAGCAACAATGACCAACAACAAGACACGCCGGGTCATGGGTCACATGACTGGGCCGACAACAGCAACCAATCAAATCAAAACCTGATAAAATTAAACAAAACCAAAAAGGTAGAAACGTTAGAGTGTGAAAGGTGTAGCAGAACCGCCCCTCCTGGTTCTGGAAGTTCTGCTTGGCGAGTTTCTCCAGCTGAACAAATGGCCGCCTGTGACTGAGCCCTGTTGTTGTTGTTGACACTCATGCAGAACCAGCAGACGTGCCGCGGCCTGCCGGGAAACGCCACCGCAGGCGGAACCTGGATGAATGCAGCGGTTCTGGGCGGGTTCCAGCTCAAACACGCTCATGCATCACGGCTTTCAGGCGCAGAGGCGCTGTTTGCTCAGGTGGGGGAGGACCGCTTTCATCCCGATCCACCTGAGTACACACACAACCACCGTCGGCTGCTCACAGCGCCGCTTTAGCTAATGTTAGCATGCGCTGGTTCAAAAACAGGATTATCCAGCAGTCAGAGAAATAAAAACGCTTGTTCTGAGTTTCAGGTCCACATGTGGAACCTCCTCCTCAGGCAGAAGGTTTTCTGTCCGACTGCAGGAACCCTGATGTGTCCAACACCGCTCCAGACCGCTGAGGGTCTCACTGCAGTCAGCTCGAGGTTTGGACTTTGACTAGGCCATGGTGACATGGTCTAGGTCACTCTGTACTAGATCAACTGTTGTGTTAGGTCTCCACCCTGGTCTCCTCGGTCTAGAAGTCTGGTCCTTCCGGGGTTTCCTGCTTCCACACACCTGACTTTAATAAATGTGACGAGCAGGTCAGGCCATCATGTTTCAGGTCTGGTGGAGCATCTAAACCTGCAGGACAGCAGGTCCTGAGCACCAGAAGCTGCTTCCACCGTTTATTGGTCAGCAGATAAACTCAGCAGCCATTTAAATCAGTCCTGAAACTTTAAGGGTGGAGTCCTGGTTCTTTTTCCTGAATTCTCCACCTCTGTGACCTTTGAACTCCAGAGAAGATGCACCTTCCAGCAGAAACACGAGTCAGAAAACAGAGGCTGGCGTCGTCTGTGCATAAAAATAGCTTTATTTCAATAATCAATCAGAACCGGCATGTGAAGCCCACCGGCTTCTTTGCTCCACTGGTGTTTGACATTAAGCAGCAGAACAATCTCTCCACGCCGGCCCACCAGACCCGGGACCGCCCCCCCGAGCTCCAGACGCCAAGGAACCAGAACCTTCCAGAACCTCGTCTGACTCAGCACCGGGGAAACTGGGGTCGGGTCCGGGTCTGCTGGCGCCGCCGTGGCTCGTTAGCGCAACACCCCCTGAACATTGAGATGAACCACGTGATCACTTCATCTACAATAAAACGGCAAAAAACATAAATATGAAGCAAAAAAAAAAAAAAAAAGACAAAAAAAAAAAAGTCTAAAAAAGACAAAAAAGAAGTTCTTACAAAATAAATCGTTTCAAAACTAGGTCTCTGAGAATCAAACTAGTGTATAAAAACTTTGAGCTCACATGTACAACAGCTTAACGGGCCGCAGAACCGGACCTGCAGGAAGGCAATAAAATCATCTGACAGTTAAATTAATAAACGTTGATCTAAAGCAGGAAGTAAAAACGAGGCGTTAGTATCAAAACTTTACATTTACAGTCGTCACCGTTTGGCTTTAAATATTTGGTAGACGTCTCTGCTGCCGCCACCGTACCCACTGCAGGCGCAGGACTATGTACAGGTCCGATCAGTCTGGTTCCGGCCGGGTCCGGCTCGCTGCGGTTTCTTTATTCAGCATCAGATTCGCTCAGTCGGTGTAGCTTATCAAAGGAGGCATCTAAGCCCTTCAGAACCACGAGAACAACAGAACCGGAAGGAGACGGGTGGTCCAGAAGGTTCTGGTGGCGGCGGGGTAAAGGAACCGGTCAGCTGGGCTTCTGTCATCCGTCTGGTCTGATCGACGCGTCCGGAAAAAACAGGATCCATGTTCCAGAACCGAGCCGAGGGGAACCTTTGGACCGCCTCGGGGGGGGGAACTGTGAAAGTTTCTCCTGGACTCGAGGCCCAACAGGACCGTCCCCGCTCCGCCGGGCCTCGGTACCAACAGAACCGGTCCAGGAGTCTGAGAAAAGGTCTCCGCGGTGAGGCGGAGCAGAGGAGGAAGACGAGTGAATAAATAAGGTTAGTGTTCAGTGGGGACGAAGAGTCCGTTCTGTGGTTCTGGTCCAGGGAACCCGGCCCGCCCTGCGGCTCCTCTGATTGGTCGGCAGCAGATCAGGGGGCGGAGCTGGGCGTCGGGTCCGCAGAGGTGACGAAGACGAGGCCCTGGTGGGTTCTGACAGAGCTGAGGTGTGTGTGTCTGTGTGTGTGTGTGAGGTCAGGGGTCAGAGGTCAGGGGGCGGGGCCTACGCGTAGATCTCGGTGGTCGGCGCCTTCTTGTAGATGGGCTTCTTGCCCAGGTCGTAGCTGCCCTCGTCCTTCTTCTTCATGCGGTAGATGAGCAGGAGGATGAGGAGCAGAGCGAAGAGCAGGCAGACGGCGCAGCCCGCGATCACAGCTGAGGACACAGAGAGCCCGTCAGAACTAGAACCAGAACCGGAGATGGGTTCAGGACCCCGAACCATGCGCCACTGACCTGCCAGGACCTCCGTGCTGTTGAAGATGCTGTCCCCCGTGGCCTGGGACATCAGAACGTTGGACGGGTTCTGGTCCTTGGGTCCAAGCCCGGTCCCCAGGAGAGGAATCTCGTTCCGGTTCTGGACGAGGTCCACTTCGTCCACGGTGGGCCGCACCGGGCGCTGCAGGTCGGGGATCTGATTATCCATGTCGGGCTGCGGAGGAAAGACGAGAGTGAGAACCGGACCTGAACCGCACCAGAACTTCACAGAACCAGCACCCCGTTCTCACCTTAGACGAAGGTCTGGAGTCTCTTGCCGTGGACTCGGGACCTGAGGAGCAGAACAGAACCTTTTTACATCCAGGCAGTGCAGCTAAAGAACGGCAACATGAAAACGCAGCAGAGGAACCAGAACCAACCTCCGGCTCCCGACCCGGAAGCTTCGTAGTCGACGTCATAATCATCGTCGTCTTCGTCGTCGTCTGAGAAGCCGAAGTCGGAACCGGTCCGAGAGTCTCCCGACGCCTCCGGGTCGGCGCCGTCCGTCAGCATGGCGGCCGTCTGCGTGGTGCTCATGGGCACCCAGGTCTCCGTCTCCCTCACCTGCTGGGACACAACAGAACCCGTCAGGGTCGGATCAGAACCACCCCCGACCCGCTCCCCGTCCCCCCCAGACAGCAGCAGAACCAGAACCGCCAGTATACTGCAAACGGACCAATCAGGATCATCCCCAAACCGCCGAGTCCAACAGAACCCATAGAACTGAGGGCAAGTGAACTGAACCAGAACCAGAGGGAAGTGGTGACTCAGGGCTCTGCCGGCTTCAACCGGACCCGGTTCTGGGTGCAGCCAGAGATAAACCCGGCAGAACCAGGAAAAGAATCTGAACTATGGTTTGCTGTTCTGGCTGGTTCTGAGCCGGTGGAGAAGAACCGGTGCTGGTGCCGAAACTAGAGACGCACAGAACCGGATCTCCCCCATCTACACAGCCCGCAGGGTTCTGGTTCAGTTCTGCAGACAAAGAGGGAAACCAGCGGTCCATGATCAGAACCTCTGATGGTTCTGATTCACACCCAGAGCCAGAGGACTAGTTTTCTGATCGGACCTGCAGCCTGGCGCCGAGGCCCGGGTGTTAATCAGTACCGTCCCTTAAACGTCGTCTGGTTCTGGTCCAAACCACAGAACGGGTCATGTCTGCTAATCAGTAACCGACCGGCTGAGCGGGTCGACACGATGTTCTGGGAATCAACTCCCAGCCCGGTTAAAGTTAAACCGGGTCACCTGCTAATGTTTACCAAACAGCGCCGACCTTTGACCCCCGCAGTTATGAAAGCCGAGTCGGGCCGACCCGCTTCGCTCAGCCCGGATTATGTTCCGAGACCGGGCCAGAAACACGTACGAGTGAACCAGAACCCAACAGAACCAGAACAGAATGGCCCCTCACTGCTGTCAGGTCTGGTTCTGATTGGACCGATCCACTTAGAGACAGACTGGATCTGACGTCTGGTGCCGGTCGGATCCGCTCAGAACGGGCCAGCTGCTAACAATAACTTTAATGACCCGACTGCACCACCCCCAACCTCAGAGTGGAACCAAATGGGTCGGCGCCACAGAACCGGAACACAAAGCCGAGCCGCTGCGGTCCGAATCCGGGACTAAACGACACCATGTGCAGCAAAGACAGAACCAGCACCAGTAATGAGCAACATCTGCCAGCTGGAAATGGACCAGAACCACCAGAACCGACTCGACGGACAGGAAGGGGCACCGAATATTGATAACAGCAGAACCGGTTTGGTGCCTGGAAGGAAAGAGCGACCCGTTCTGGAAGTCAGCGCTGCTCATTCGGACCCTCGGAACCAGAACGGGCCTAACCCGGTCAGAACCCGGTCATTAGACACGACCAGAACCTTTTATTTCCAGTACTAAGATCAGCCCAGTTAGGCTCGGATCCCCTGCAGACGCTTGATTCTGATCCGATAAGTCTCCAACAGAACCTGCCAACAGTTCTGGTCCAGTCCTGGTTTCTGCCGACTGGATTATAAACTGAGGAATGTGGGCCGGACCGGGTCGGCCCGGTAGTCCCGGCTGTCCAGTCAGCACCACATTCCTGCCTCTGAAGGAGCCAAAGCAAACCGACACCGTCTGGAGAACCACAGCCCGACCAAACAGAACCCAGGTCCGAACCCGGAACGAGCCTGCGGGGTTCTGCAACAGAACCCAAAAGCTCCAGAAACACAAACTGATCTGATCCACACGAGGTCCAATAAACCGTTGAACAGAACCACAGAGGAGTAAATAAATCCAGAAAAAAGCAGATTAAGAACCAAATCCTCAGAACCAGCTGGGCCCAACGCCGTCACGGGCCAGAACTAAACGGGTCGCTGACGGGCCGACCCGGCAGAGGCCCTGCATGGAGGTGGTTCTGCCGGCGCTGCCAGAGAATGCAGCGGCTGGAGGCGCCGCAGGGAGATCGGGTCGGCGGCCCGCCAGGAAGAACAAAAAGCTCCTCTCTCGGTGCCAACATTCCTCGGCCCAAAGCACAGCGAAGCAGAACCGGCCCGGCCCGTTATCCCGGCGCTGCCCGTCAGAGACAGAACCGCATCGTTCTCCTGCAAACGGACCCAGCAGAACCGGGATCTGATTAATGGGTCCATTAACACCAACACGGTTCTGACCCATGACATTTAACAGCAGGGTGGTTCTCTCAGAACCCCCAACCCAACCGGGCCCAGAGCAGAACCTGTTCCAACCTGCAGCCTCACAGGAACACAGACGACCCGACCGGCTCCTTCTCTGCAGACTAAACGGGAACAAACACGTTTGGACCCTCGGGTCACGGTTCTGCAAACGGACCCAGAACCTGCCGTCCGTCTCCAGAGGACCCGGTGGTTCCGGCGCCGTCTTTTGTCAGGCGGCGGGGGGGGGGGGGGATTGTTTTCAAGGAAGCCGCATACCAGCGAGGAGATGAAACGGCGCAGAGCCAGAGGAGGGGGGCGGAGCCAGGGCCCGGCAGAACCTGGAGCCGGTTTACGGATCAGGACCAGAGGGAATGCTGTAGGTGTGTCCACAGCAGGCCCGACTAAAAAGGAGCCTGTGAAAGGACCCCGGCCCATTGAGAGCCCGCCAAGTGTAAAATCCCCCGAGGAGCAGCAGAGGTCACATTCCAGCACCGTGGAGACCGAGGCGCTGTGGAAACGGGTCAGAGGGGAACCACAGCAGAACCGCAGCAGAACCTGCCCTCACAGCTTTTCTACCCAGGAACCGGGCCCCCTGGGGGGGGGGGGGGGGGCGCACCACCAACCCAAACAGCAAAGGCTGATGGGAAAACAACCAGAACCCAACCATTGGGTCACATGATCCATCAGCTGCTCAAACGGTCATTTGACCAGGCGGCCTGCAGGGCAGAGGGGTTACACATCGGATCAGAACCAGCAGTCCGATGTTCTACAGGGAGGCAGCACCGGTACCGTTGGGCTGCTGCCTGGTCTGATCCATGCAGATGGCGCCGTTTCCACAGAAAGACGGCACACTGGACCCGCTCGGGTGGTACCGGACCACCATTACAGAACTCCAGTCCAACAGAACATTCCCACTTCCAACAGAACCAAACCAGCCGTCTACACCAGGGTGACCTCTCTGTGGTACATGGCTGACCCAATCTGCCTTTCTGGTTTCATAAACCGGTACCATAACAGACCAGAACCAGCAACCCCCCAATTTCACCCAGTTCTGGGCTGAAACGGTCCAGGCCAGAACTTTCCTGGGTTTCCCTTTGAATATACTCCATTGTACGGGCCGCTTGGTTCCGACCGGTTTGTCCGTCAAACTGGGTTTAATGATTCCTGACAGATTCGGCTGTGGAAATTGTTCGGTTCTAAAAAGCTGGCAAAGTCCAAAGTGAAGAAAAGTCTGCTGGTTTGGACCTTTAACGGTCGGTTCGGATGGGAGAGGTTCGGGGAGGAGGAGAGCTGCTGGGTCAGCTTTGTTCCGACAGCAAACATCTGTTAAAAAAAAAAGGAAAATAAAAAAAGTCCAAACTGCTTCAAGAAGCGAGTCTGGTTCTTCCGAACCCGCAGCAGATTCTTTGGGGCTTAAGTCAACGTTTTGGACCGGAAGTCCCGGTTTACCTCTTCCCGAACCTGAGGGGGAAACTGGGCTTCGTCGTCGGTGTTTTTCCACCTTTTCCTGGACAGAAAGTCCGAACCGCAGCGGGTTATGTGACGTCAGAGCGGTCCGAACATGAAAGGCGGTTGTTGGGGTTAAAGGTTCTGGACCTGGAGCCCCCCCCCCCCCAATCGGGGCCCCGTCTGGGATAAAGGCAGCAGGCTGCGGAGCCCCAGAGCCCCAGCCTGAAAATCTGGGCTTTTCACAACAGAACCAGCCAGAAACCGACCGGACTCGCAGTTTGACCCGCTCGGCTACGCAGCAGAAAGTTCGGCTCGGTTCGGACGGACTCACCGACTCTGAGAGGACGGCGGCGGACAGCATCAACACGAGGCTCAGGGGGAAAATCATGGCTGCTTCGCAGCTTGTTGGATCCAGAAACCGGAGGAGAAAGCTGGGCTTCCCGGAACCTTCGCGGCTTTTAACGGCGTCGTTTGCGCTGCGGCGGCTCTGCTCTGTCTCTGCGTCCGATTGTAGTCCAGAAAAAAGCCGCGTCTGATCCGGTGTTATCGCTTTTACCGTTTCCGTTCCCTTCCGTCGCTCTCAAACCGCTGGACCTCTGCTGAGGCTCCGCACCGGCTCCTCCGCTTATCAACGCCTCGGGACGGAGTGACGTAGCCAATCAAAACACGAGCTGTCGTCACGTACGAAAATTTCCGTAATCCAACAGGTTGACCCCGCCCCTTTAGCCGCCATGTTACTGTGGAAGAGATTCCTCTCGTTTTCATTGCAGTCATACGTCAAGGAAGTCGCCATATTGAAGAGGACAAAGCTGCACATGAACTTAGCCACAGTTACACATACCAATTTCTAGCCTCTAAAATGAATTTAAAGGGAAATTGAAAGAAAAATGATGCTGATTTTATTTAGATAGATTTTCTTAATATACATTTGAGACCCAACTAAGGGATACAGAGGCCCATTGCCCAACCAGCGTGATATGGGTGGTATGTAGTGAAGCCGGCTGTGGACCCAGCTCCCCCTCAATATCCAGCCTACAACTTATGGGCCCAACATGGGTCAACATGACAACTCGCTAAAGTTGGAATTCCCACTCGGAAAGTTGGAGGCTTCCTCAACTCAACATGGTTGTTGCGTAGTTTCAAAATTGCAGAAAAAAAGTGTTACTTGAGCTCCTGACGGTTAGTGCCTTGTTAAATCAGTCAGATGCCTCATCAAACTTATGGAACGTTTTTAGAAAACATGACAAGTCATTTGAAAAAAAAAACCCCAACAACATTAGAATACAAACATGTTAAAATCAGCAGATCAAAGAAGGACTTCTAGAATAACACTTATATGACATGTAGAAATGAAAATGTCATAAAACACAAAATATACCTAAGAGAAAAAATGAGAGGAAAAGGAAAAATAAATGCAGACAAAAAAAAATAAAATGACATTTCATTTTTAATAAAATAGTTTTAAAACTTACATTAAATAGAAAAAAGAATAATATTAGCGGCATTAAGATCAAATCATTCTCCCCAGGAGAAACTGAATGCACAAACACTTTATTATTCAGCTTTTGTTCATTAAAAAACTTAATGAATAACCCATTTCCTGTTCAGGTCACCTTTCAGATTTGCCTTGAATATTTGTAAGAAGTATGTGTCATTCCATTTTTATGCTGATGACATTCAGATTTATCTTCCAAAAAAATTCAGCGGACTTTCTGAAGAAAGCTGTGTAATATGGGTAATATTAATATTTAAATTCCATTTGAGATTGATGAAGCATTTTTCAATGGAACTGAATTGAATCCCAGTCAGCGGAGAGTCTGCTTCAGGGTTTGGCAGATATGTGCGCATGCATGGAACTCAACTCTCTCTGTTTAAATGATACAGGGGTAATTGTTGTTAAATCTAAACCTGCTGTCAGGTTCTGTTGGACCACTGGACGCTTCTGGGTGTGTCTTGGGTCATCCTTGATTCAGATTTTAAGTTCAATAAACAGGTCAGTGCAGTGGTCCAGTCTAGCTTTGATCATCTGAGTCTCGTTAGCAAAGGATTATTTTCCTCATGATGCCTTTGAGAGAGTCAATCTTGCTTTTATTTCTAGACTGGACCCATATGCTAACAGCGATAAGACATCCTGAACACGTCACCCCCATTTTCGAATTCGCTCGACTGGCGGCTCATCTCTTTTAGACCTGTTTTTAACGTTTCTGTTTTAGTTTTTAAAAGTCTCAGTGGTCTGGGACCTCTTTACCTCATTGAGCTTTTACATCCACACATCCCAGTAGAACTCTAAGTATGACAGATGTTGCAGAAATAAACTTGCCTTAACAATAAATTACTTTATTTACCTGGAAACCAGACTGATAAAGTTATAAAAGTAGAGTTTTCACTGTTTCTGTCATAATTATGTTGGTGAAATAACGTTTAAAGCATTTCTCATTTTAGCTCATTTTTTTAAATTAAATTAACTGAATCATTTTGACCTTAAAGAGACGCCTAAACGTAACGAATCAGATCTGTCTGTCTAGATGCTGTTTATAGACAACCAGTATAAAGAGTTTATAACCTGAACCTAAACCAGTTCTAGAGTTTGAATTTTGAAAGGAACAAGGTTCAGATGTGTTTAGTCAGTCCTTTCACACAGTTTACATCATATTAGCATTAAAACATGTAGTTGTTAATGAAGCAGTTTTTCTATCCAGGTCAGTACCTGCTGTTTAGATCCATTAATTACCATTTAAACCCTGTTTAACAGTTAATTTATCTAACTCTGTGTGCTATGGCCTGGCCGGCTCTCCCTCTCCTCCAAACAGAAACGTCTAGCCGGATAAAAACCTTGGGTTTGCTGACTTTCTCTGAGGCGTTCAGCCCTGAGGGCCGCGATCCTTTGCGTCTTTGTTCCAGTGAAAGCAGAAGCTGCTGACTTGTTTTCGCTCTGCTGCTTCATGGAAACTGCGTGACGACATCTTCCTCCTTTGCTTTCTGCTCTTTAACTCTCTCACCACCAGAGCTGCGGCGCAGATTATGTCATTTTCCTTTCTGCTTCATTTTCTTCACGATGAATGGCGACTGTTTTCAGTTTTCACCCGTAAACTTAGAGCTCAAATCGGTCATTTTTTACCACAAACACAACGTAGTGTTTCTGAGATAAAAAGATTTCATGAAGAGTTAATTACCCAAAGCAATGTTTAGGAATTAATTAATCACAATCAATATACTTAACATATTTGTCTAATATGCTGTTGTTTCAGGTGTATTATTTTAGCACACCGGTATTTGTTTTCTCTAAGAAATTAGCAATTATTTGACCTAATCAGCCTTAAAATCTGCTGCTGTTTTTTATTTTATAGCTCAATACCAAAGCCAATATATGTATTATCCAAATTATAATACATTCTGTTTATCTGTCGGTTTACCAGAACTGATTATGAATCACCAAGTATTTTAGATTTTATTCACTTATATCTCAACTGTAATGAGTAATTTTCAAACCATATAAATATTGTCAGTATATCTGAACTGCTCAGTCGAAGTTATGGCAAAGGGCTCATGTGCAAACGTTTCACATATAGTTTCTGCAAATTGTCTGTTTTTATTTTCCTTTAATAAAATAGTAGATTATATTCATGTCAATTATATATGTTTTTTTACTGTAGAAATATGTCTAAAGCTTTTATTTTTTACATAAACCTGGAGAGGTTTTTAATATGGTTGAATACTTTGTGGGATAGTTTATTCTACATGCAGAATAAAACCCCTAAAAGTGGGAACATAAATTCCCACAGCAAGCAGACTCAGAGTGTGACGCTCGGGCCGGGTCTTTTGGTGTGGAGTTTCCACGTTCCTCACGTTGTCCGCCCTATACTCCAGTTTCCTCCCACAACATGCAAACTCTAATTGCCTCCAGGCGTGAGCGTATGCGGGTGTGGGTGTCTGCTTGGTTCTGGGAAAGGGTGGGAACCCGGCAGAGGACCGGCAGCGTTTACCTGCTGGGGTCAGTAAAGAAAAAAAACAGTAAAGTCCAGAAAATAAAAGGAAGAACGAGGAGCCACGCTCTCAGGTCGCAGTCTGTTATCTTCATTCTTCATCTGCACACGCCTTATCTTTGGAAAACGACTGGAATGAAGGTTTCTTATTATTTTAGGACACAACGTGGGGATTTTCAGATGCGTTCACTGTTTGCCGTTCCATTTCATCCACGATGAGGAAGTAAAGTTCAGAGATAAGAACATGACACCCAGGGAGGAAAGTTATAATGGAGAAAGGGAAAACCCAACAACTTTATCTGAGCTATTTGCCTATAAAAAGCCTTTATTAGCAGGTAAAGTGGAACATGAAAGGGCACAGGGAAGCTTTGCTTTGTGCTATTCTTGGTTCAGTAAACACGGAAAACCCCAAAGCATTAAATGCACTGTAGGCGTGCTGTTTGCATCTGAAGGACGGAAGTTTTAGTCTCTTGACAAACCTGCTGGCCTCATCTGTCGAAACAGCTCAGATCAGGGGGACGGACCAGCTGCAGATGTTTCTCACACACAGACCTGTTATAAGAAAGTTCACCCCGTCTGATGTTTTCCTGTCAGAAAATAGTGAAAGATGGTCTGATATTAAGGGAGATATGAGAGATAAAGCAGATAAATGTCGGCTCCATACAGACTACGGAGCAGAGATGAAACCCAGATGTGGTTTGGGAAATACCCGCGTTACCTCCAGCTCACCATTCAGCAGTTTGTAGCATCAGCCCTGCCAGCCATTATTCTCTGTAATACTTTCTACATGATCTTGTCTCTTAGTTTTCATCCAATCTTTCTAGCCAGCACACTCCTCCTGCTCGTATGTTCCCTAAGCAGAGATATAATCTCTCCACCAAGACCTGGGTCCAGTGAGAAGTCTGATCTCCCTGGGATTTGTCCAGAATGCCTCCCTAGAAAGTTAGAAAGGCGTCCAGGAGGAGTCCTTTCCAGATGCTCAGCTGGCTCCCAGTGATGAGTAGAAGAACTCACAGCTGAGGCTGAGACTGTAGGTTCAAACTGAAACGTTCACCTTTCAGTTCAGTCACGTCTTTTTCACAAGAGACAGTGAAAGCACAACCTCCTTCTTGGAGGAACCGAACATCCTCCCAGGCAGTTCCCTTCTGTCTGAAACAAGGTCCAGTACCTGATGGCCAGTCCCACACCCTGAAGCATCCAAGTTATTCTGACTGCATCAGGTCACCAGATGGTCTACCTCCCACCTGCAGGCAGACCTACGAGACGAGCCCGATGAGGGTGGTGTCATCTGCAGACTTCAGGAGCTCGACAGACCGGTGACTAGAGGTGCAGCTGTTGGTGTTCAGGGAGGAACAGCAGGGGAGAATGGACGCCGCCTTGGGGGGATCTGGTGCTGATGATCTGACGCACGCCCTGTGTCTGGTCCGACAGGAAGTCTGAGATCCGTCTGCAGGCGTGGTCTGGCACATTCGGCAGGGAGAGCTCGTCCTGTAGCAGAGCTGGGACGATGGTGTGGTAATGCTGAAGTCCACAAACAGGATCCGACAGAGTCCAGGTGCTGGGGAGTGAAGTGGAGGGCCGTGTTGACCGGCTGGTCCTGTAGACAAACTGCAGGGGGTCCAGGAGAGGGTCTGTGATGGATTTCAGGTCAGCACAAGGCACTCAAAGGACTTCATGTATGCAGAGATCAGGGCGACGGGTCTAAAGTCAATTAATCCTGCGATTCTTGGCTTCTATGGGACAGAGACGACGATGGAGGCCTTGAGGCAGGCTGACTCACGTCTCTCCTGTGAGGTGTTAAAGGTATCGGTGAGCAATGGAGACACATCAGAGAGGTGATCCAACACAAGTCTGTTCATAATGCAAGACACTGAACTGCTGCTCTCCACTTCCAAGTAAAGGAGGAAGAAGTTCTGGAATAAGGCAAAGACACACTGCTGGTCTGAATGACCATCATGGTTCCAAAATTCAGTCAGAACATTACCACCGAAGCACAGAGAGGATGATTAAGGAGCAGTTAAAGAAGCTTCATCAGTTTCTAGCAGAGGAAGAGGAGCAGAAGAGTGGGATGATGAAGGAGAAGATGGAGGCTCTGAGCAGAGAGATAGCAGCTCTTTCAGACACAGTCAGAGCCACAGAGGAGGAGCTGAGAGCTGAAGACGTCTCATTCCTGCACAACTACAAGGCTGCAGTGGAAAGAGTCCAGCGCTGCCCCCTGCTGGAGGATCCACAGCTGCCCTCAGGAGCTCTGATAGACCAGGCCAAACATCTGGGCAACCTGGCCTTCAACATCTGGAGCAACATGGAGAACATGGTCTCCTACACTCCTCTCATCCTGGACCCAAACACTGCTGGTCCAGAACTCCTCCTGTCTGAAGATCTGACCAGTGGGACTTTAGGAAAGAAACAGCAGCTCTGAAACTTGGAGATGATCTGATCATCTGGTTGTTTTGAGGTTCGTTTCAGTTCTGCTTGATAATCTGTCCAGATGCTGAAAACTAAAACCTGAGGTGGGGGATGTGGAGCTTAGTTTGGTTCTGACAGCAGACGATAGAAACTGTGTTTTTTAGTCTGAGTTCTTTCTAGCTAATAATTGTTCTGTTTTAATATTTTTATCTTTGTGTGTTTCTGAAATGCTTCCATCTGCCTCTCATTGTCCTGCTGGTACACCTGAATACCCCCCCCCCCCCATTCTAGCTTTATTTTGTGGGACTTCCTAAATAAGTCTTGACATGTTGAGTTTTTTGGATGTTTTCTTTCACTTAAATTAAACTGAATGAGTCTCAGAATGAATCCAGAGAAGTTTTATGTAAAGTGTTTGAATTATCGCTGCTGTTGTGAAGGATCAAGATGTCTGAGGCTGGATCAAAGTCCGTTAGGCTTTGGTCACGCACGGCTGCTCAGACACAGGGCAGACAAATCCAGGAGCAAGGCAAGGCTCGTGGTGCAAATCCAGGTCAAGGTTCAGAAAACGCAAGCAAGGAAATCCAAGAAAGCATGAAGCGAGGTCTGGACGAGGTGTTTGGCTTCATGTGAAACTGTAGCAAAGTGGACAGAATGGAAGACAAAAGCAGAGGTTTGGCAGAGATGAACAGGAAAAATTAGTCTGGGATGAAACAATTTAAAATGGTTGGTTTCCAATATGTTTTCACTGTGTTTTAAGGTTTGACTGAGGTTAAAACCTGGAGCTAACAGGCTAAGCTATCTGCTAGCAATCTTTGAAACACTGCTACTGCTAGTGTTGGGGAGGGATTAAATCTACGGGTGGGGGGGGGTGGGTGGACGTTCTGGTGGGCTTGTGTCCGGCCCCCTGTCCCGGTCCTGGTCCGTGTCGTCTTCCGGTGCGGGTTTCGCTTGGGGGTGGGGTTTGGGGTGGCTCGTGCGGGCCGTCTGGCCAGGGTCCCCCCCTCTTATTTATTTATTTATTTATTTATTATTATTATTATTATTATTATTATTTATTAAGTTTTTTTTTTGGGGGGGGGGGGAAAGCCAGTATGCTTGGTGGGTGGGCTGGGGGGGGGTTGAGGTGTTGGTCCTGGTGGGTGGTTGGCTGGCGGGCCCTGCGGCCTCTCCCTGTCCCCCGGGCTATGGTGGTGCCGCTGGCGAGGCCCCCTTCTCTGGGTGGGGCGTTCGGGGAGCGGGGGTGCCTATTGGAGTCAGTAGGGGAGCTGGCTCCCTGGGTTGGCTCCCCAGTCCTTTACTCCCCATCCCCGGACTCCTCCCTCTGCCTGCTCCATCACGCCTCCACACATGTAGGTCCTGGGGGAGGGGGCGTTACTGGAGGTTGCCACTTTCTGGTGACGCCCCTCTCCCAAATTTTATCATGCATCTTAGACACTTTCACTTCAAACATTTTTCACATCGCACACTCATGTGGGCCATGGTAGGGGGTGGGGTGGGGGGAAGACGTCTGGGGGGGGGGCTTATGTTGTGTGGGCCTCACCTCGGACGGCTCCCTTCACCTCCTCTCCCACTTAGACATTGAGGGTTCTGGGCAGTCACACGGAGGGGGTGCGCTGGCAACAGCTACCTTCCGGAAGGGGGGGTGGGCTGTGCCGTGCATCCCCTTCGGCGCTCCCAGTTTTTAAACGCACTTGAGAACAACATGCAACAACACAACATCTGAGCGGGCGTAGGGAGGATCGGGGTCTTCTGCACACCCCCGTTCTCCGATGGCGGCAAGGAGTCTGGGGCCTGGAGGAGGTGTGGGCCACTGTGTCCGGGGTCTTGGCGGGGGGCTGTGGTGTGCAGTCAGCGGCTTGCCAGGTCTGGGGCTGATGCCTCCGCACCCCCCAGGAGGGGTGGGGGGCAGGGGTGGCAAGGGTAAGGTGGGGGAGGGAGGGGGTTTATTAGGTATTTAGGGGGAGGGGGGGGGGCTCTGGCTGGGTGGCTCGTGCGGGTCGTGTTGGCCCGCCCTCTCTGGGGGGCCCGGTCCGGGGGGCGTCTGGTCCGGGGCCGGGGCCGGGGGTCGGGCACAAGCAGTCGTATAGTCGATTTGGGGTGACCCCCCCCCCCCCCCCCCCCCCCCCCCCTTTGGTCAGTGTTGGATGCGAGTGTTATGTGGGAATGTGTGTACAGCGTCTTTATTTTTTTTTTTTTTTAATCTGTGTGTGGTGAGTGGGGCACAAGGGAGGGATGGTGTGAATGAGTTTTCCATTTTTTTTTCTCCCCAGGTATGGGTGTGGTCCGCTCCCTCTCCCAAGAACATCTCAAGTCTCCGCTAGGTGCGGAGCCCATCCCCCCACGTCCTGCCCTCCTCCACTTCGTTGGCAGGAGTCTTGGCCCTCTGGCGCATTGGTTGGCTTCGGGTTTGGGACGGGTTCCCGGGCGTGCGCCGGCCCACTCCCGGCGGCCTCTTCGCGGGGCCTGGCCCCCCCGGGGGGCGGCCGGGGCCCCCGTCGCGGGGGCGGGGCGCCCCTGGGGCCTCTGGCCCCCAGGGCCCATGGCCGGGACCACTCCAGCGGGGCTGGCTGCCGGCGGAGCCCACGGGCTCGTCCCCGCGGCTCTTGAGGGCTTCGGCATTGCGGTGGCTGGGGGAATTCCTCGGGGTCGTCTCTGCTCCTTCCTTGGGGGGGGGGGGGGGGGGGGGGGGTTGCAGATATCATGTGTCGGCCCCTCCTGGGCGACCTGCTTTAGGGGCCCCTTTGGGAGTCCGGGGTTATGGGTCCCCTGACTCCTGCCTCTGTGCTCAGGGAAGGCGGGCCTTTGGTTCTCCACAACCACTATCAAGCTATTTCCTTTTGGAAAATTTAATTTAGCAATGGCATCTAGGTGTTATTCGATTGTATTTGTTGCTTTATGTCTGTTGGTTGTGCTGTTCTTTTTGCATCTCTCTTTCCAGGTGACGGAGCAGACGGAGAAGGTTTTATCACTCTCTCCCTTTTATCTCCTCTTTCTTTCACCTCTACTCTTTTTTTTCTTTTCTTTCTCTTTCACTTCTTGTTCTTCCTTTACTCTCCCATTGTCATGTCCATATAATTTGAAATTCTCCTTGCAGGAATCATAATAAAGCTATTTACAAGCATAAATCAAGTGGAGCACTATGGCGAAAGCTGTTCGCTCCACTTGTAAAAGCAAAATCTGTCGAGCTCTATCTGGCATTGAGACATCAATTCCTATTGCCACATTGCTAGACAGGACACTGGGGAAAAAAAAAAAAGAAACACTGCTATGCTGATGTGATGTGTTTTAGGTGTTTTAAGGTTTTATCAAACTTTATTTCCACAAGGGGTTTTATACACTGATGGGACATTAATGTTTGTGTTTTCTGGTCTGCTCATTACACCAAATAGAGCTAAAGTCCTTTTAAATAAGCTCTGGGAATCCCGCTAGCATTAGCTGCTGCTAGTAGCCGTTAACAGCCTTGCTACCAACAAGTTGAGCGTAACTATGGTTTGTTAAACATAAGGCTTATTTTCGTTTCGCTTGGCAATCGACCGATAGTGCTGCGAGCATTTATAGGGAACATTAATGTCAGTTTGATGATGTTTTGTGCAATTGAAGATTAACCCATCAAGCAAATGACCACATGACCCGGATGTACCCTCTAGCTTCAAAAAGGTACCGATTTGAGTCTTAATTATTTCCAGGAGAAATAATTACGTCAATAAAAATCAAGTGTCCTAAAAGGCAAGGCAAGGCAAGGCAAGGCAAATTTATTTATATAGCACAATTCAGTACACGGACAATGCAAAGTGCTTTACATGATTAAAATATAGCAAATTAAAACAGAATAAAAGCAAGTAAGAATAAAATGTAGATAGAAATTAGAGCAAAAAAGTGGTGAAAAAGGTATTGTTTTTATTTAGCAAATCATTCTTGAAAATGTTATCTTATCAAATAATGTTTTATATAACTCAGGATTTGCATTGTGAATGGGTTGAACACATACCAAACGTTGTTCTAAATTAGTTAAGCTAATTTAACCTCATCCCATATTCTTTAAGATGAATTTTGGTTCTCCAACTTTGATCTGCAGTGTATCAGGATTCACTGAATCCTTCTCATGATAGTTTTCAACCATTTTGTTGAATATGTCTTTTTGTTTCTTTGTGTGTTCATAGTTCCTTAGCTTATTTAATCTTCATTTTGCTTAGTAGTTTAGTAAAGTTTCACTAGCCTAGTAGAGAGGATTTGTTGATTGAAATATATGGTTCATACGGGCAAACAACATTAGATGGCTGTTCCCTAGACATTCATTTATTTCTGTTAATAAATTCCTGCATAGGAAGAGAAGACCTAACGAGGCATGAAGGAACGCTGGACACTAACTAGAAGTGTTCACTAATCTGGTCTGTCCTGCTGTCTGTGAAGAGTTTATGAGGACCAGGAATGAATTTCATAGCAGAGCAGCTTCAGCTTAATAATCAAATTTTCACATATTCAGATGTGATGAAGTGAAAAAAGAGGTTTTATGTTTCCAATGCAGCTCAGTTTTCTGTACTGTCTGTACTATGACTAGGCCATTCCAGCTTGCTGGGTCTTTCATTTTCCAGCCACTGTATTCCAGATCTGCTGGTTTTGGGATCATTGTTCTGTTGATGACCCAGTTTGGATTGAGCCTCAGCTGTGGCACTCACACTAACTACAGAATAATTCGGTACACAGAGAAGTTTATGGTCCAGTTAAGGACTGTACAGTTCTTTGGCTGCATAACTGACCTCTATCATCAACCTCTCAGGAGAACCGCCTCTAAACTGACTGGTTAGCACAACAATAGGAGATTTCTTTTCAACAATGTCTGTAGCGGCCAAGCCAATACTTTAAGCCCCTGAGGTGTTGCACAGAGGTAATACAATTGATGCGCTGATTGTTTAACGAATTAAAATCTGTGTCGCCATGGCTTGTTGAACACTTCGCCCATTTATTTTCTTTCCATCTCGTCAAACGTCCATCACAACACGAACATTAGCAGAAGCAGTCCCTTACAGCGCCCCCTGATGGTGGTGGTTTCACAGCAGAGTCGATCCACTGGAACAGGCCCCAGCAGTAGTTCATCCTCAGTGAGCCTTAGCCAGGGCTTGGCTGGAGGAGGACTTCTTGGTATCCCTGGTCCAGGTGAGGTACTGAAGTCATTGTAGAGTTCTAGAATCACAGTTTGAGTCCGACCTCTGACCCAGAACCAGTCTAGGAGTCACGGGAGACTCTAAGCGGCCTGAGTAAGGTAAAGAATGGAGAGTTGTGGCTTACAGCTCAGTTTTTGGCACTAAAAACAACACTTTATCTTCTATAACCAGAACAAACAGGTTAGCTCTGAGGATTAGAGTCATCATAGTGACAGCTTGCTTGTTCCTGAGGAAGGTCCAAACCAAGTCGCAGCGACACGTGTTTGGTTGTGTTGTTCTTCACCTGTGGCTGGTTTTAGCTCTCCTTAACACCAGATTCTTCTTTTCTATGTCCTGACTCGGTGGGAGGATACGAAGGAGACTCGCCTGTCAGAGCCGCATGGTTTTCATCAGGTTATCAGAGACCATCTTCTGTTTTCACTTTGGACCACGATCAGATAAGCAGCTGCAGAAACCCGATCATGCAGGTAAAGTCGTGACCAGCAGAACAGCGCGGTCGCAGGAGCGAAGGCGTTAACAAACAGAGCATACCTGAGTACAGGTGTGCTCTCGCCCTGAGACCCCCGCACCCAGAGCAACTCAGCTGTTTGTTTCACGTTGCTGTGCTGGAGCTGCATTTAGTCCGTCATTCATGTCTCTAAAGTACTGACACGCCTGGGATCTTTGTTCTCAGGTTGTTATTTCTTGCTCATAATCTGCCTTTGACAGATTCTGCTCCTGGTTTGGTCCTTTTTACTGTTGATTTTATAGGATTCTTCGAGACATTGTCTGTATTGTTACTTTGAACAGCGGATTTGCTGTAACTGTCACAGTTTATGTGCCATTAATCAGAATCATATTTGGCCATGATTGTGAGCACGGTCAAGGAAGTAGACTACTCACAGCGCTCACAGCGTCGGCAGACATTAGGTTTGCATATAGAAACAGAAAACTGTTGTGAGTTAAAGTGCAGCTTGTTTTGTTCACCAGTGGAGTAGCTGACCAATCAGGTTGCAGGATCTGTCCATCAGAGAACCAGCCTGGGGGGAGGGACCGTCTCTGTGGCGGCTGGTTTTAGCAAACAGCACTCTGTAGCGCCACCTGGAGGTTAAATTCTGCATAATTTGTGTCCAGCATGTGTGGGGTCTGCAGAGATGTTAGCTGCCCTTTCCCTGACCCTTGACCTGTACAGGTCCTGGCTGATCCACTCTACAGACCTGATTGATCGATGTAGTTTGGACCGGTCCAGTTCTGTGGATGAGCAACAGCAGAGGAGAAGATGACCAGCAGCTCCTGGAGAAGGTTGGACTTCTTGAGTTTCCGCAGGAAGTCCAATCCCTGCAGGGCCTTCTTCTCAGCGTGTGTGGACCAGCTCCGATCCAGAGAACAGGTGGTTCCTGGGAGCTGGAACGCGATTCAGACCAAACAGCTTTGAGGATGGCGAGGGGAGGCAGTGTGCTGGGCGTTCCCCTAAAGTCCACCTTCATCTCCACTGTCTTAAGCAGGTTTGGGTCCAGGTGGTTCTGACTGTACCAGTGGACCAGCTGATTCACCTTCTGTCTGTATGCAGACTCGTCACCATCCTGGGGGGCGCTGGTACCGATGGCTCTGGTGCGGCAGAAGATGCTCCCCAGTCTTCTCGGCTGCCGGTCAGTCAGGAAGCTGGTGACCCACTGACAGCTGGAGAAATGTTGTGATTCAGCCATGCTGGATGGTTCCGCAGAATGAAGAGTGTGTTTAAGGTCAGGCAACAGTTTCTTAACTGGATTTAAGCCCAGACTTTGACTAGGCCACGCAAAGACCTTTAGTTGTTTTGAGTCATTCAGAGGTGTGGCTGCTACAGTGCTTTGGCTCATTATCCTGCTGCAGAACTAAAGTGCGACTAGGCTTAAGGTTCTGTTCTGATGGACCGGTGTTCTCCTTCAGGACGTTCTAACAGTGAGCAAAATTCCTGATTCCATCAGTTACAGTAAGTCCTCCGGGTCCTGAAGCAGCCAAACAGCCTAAAGCATCACGCTACCTCCACCGTGTTCTGGTAGGTCGGCCTCTCCTGGGAACGTGAGTTTTACACCGGGGATGATGGAAAACACACTTTCCAAAATGGTCCAATTCTCTCTCCGCAGTCCACAGAACCTTTACCCAAAAGTCTTGACCAAGATGGTTGTTGGTAAATCTGAGCTGGGTCTTTGTGTTCTTTGGGGTCAGCAGTGGTTCTGGTCCTAAAACTCTCCCATGGAGGATGTTTCTGCCCAGTCTCTCTCCTCATCGTTGAATCATGACCTCTGACCTTACCTGAGGCTGTGAGTGTTTCAGCTTTAGGTGTTGTTCTGGGTTCTTCTGGGACCTCCTGGACGAGCTCTTTGAGTCGTTCTGGTGGGTCCTGGGGAGGTTCTCCAAGGTTTCTGGTGTTCTCCATGTGTGGATAATGGATCTCATTGTGGTTCTCTGGAGTCCAGTGCCTCAGAAGTGGCTTTGTAAAGCTTTCCAGATTGATAGACATCAGAGACTATTTATTATTTATCTTAATTATTTATTAGACTGGCTTTGGCTTGTCAGATTGAACCGAACTTTCTTACAAAAAAGTGGTTTAGTCAAAATAAATTCCCAATTGAACAAGGAGGGGAATTAACGGGTTGGTTTGGAGATGTTCAGAACCAGCTGGACCTCAAAGGTCTTCTTTTTAAACTTGCCTTTTTGTTTTCATCCCTAAAATCCCCTCAGAGTAAAATCTGGTGTCTAAAACTACATAAACTGACTTTACCTTTCAGTTCATGAACATCAAAGTTCCCCTTTTAGTTAAAGTTCCTGTTTGTTGGTTTATGTGTCGTTAAGTCTGGTAATTTGCATGTATTTATTTGTATTTGTTGACCTGTGATATTTACAGGGTATTTCGGGCTTCATGTTGTAAATTATTCTGTGTTGTTCTACATGCAGAAAAAACAGAGAGAGCTGTGACCTTCATCTGAGAAAAACTGATTTAAAAGAATAAAAGGTCAAAGTGAGATCTAACAGAGTCATTTTCATGTCAGATGACATTTAGGGAAGGCCTCATGATGCCAGAGAAAGCAGAAGTAGAGACATCAGCATCACATCATGGTTTGGAGGAAGTTTGCTCCTGAAATGAGCGGCAGAAGAACATGATGACCGCATGGATGATGAAGCAGTTTTATGGTTTCCCTGAAAGTCGGAGGTGAATCAGACCGAAGACTTCTGTTCATCCGTGTTTTAACGAGTCATCAAATAAAACTGAGACTCAACAAGCTGAAACTGGCCCCCAAAAACAAATTAAATTAAGTTAATTGGTGAATTAATGAATAAAAAATAACCCAGGCGCTTGGTTTAAATTTAGTTGGAGTGAAAGGTCTCTTTAAAATCCCTCGTTTACGCTCGTTTAACTCTAACCCTAACCCTAACCCTAACCCTTAAATTAACCTTTTAAACCAACAAATCAGAGCACACTAATTGGTGGGCTGCAGATGATTCACGTCTCTCATGTCTTGCAGTATAACTGTGATCCTGACAGACGTACCTATAAGGCTGTTAGGATCCAGCCAGCAGTCATCAGTGATTCACCAGCAGTCTTAGATTAGAACCAGAAACCACAGAAACAGCTGGAATTAAAGCTTCCCAGCAGGTCTGGAAACAGCGAGCAGGTTCTGCTGAGAAGATCAACAGCAGCAACACAAATTGAGCAGAGAAAGTGCAACAGGTTGATGTTTGCAGCTCAGTAGATGCATAAATAACTTTAAAAACATTAAGACAAAACAGACTAAAAATAAAAACTGATCTTATGTGACAGAAATGCCTGTGTGGACAGGGAGAGTAAATACTACACAGACTTTTTACTCACAAATACTGTGCATCCTCTGCATACAATGATTATTATTGCTAATATATTTATTTATACTGAAATAATTATCTTTGCACCAGAAACAACGCATGTCAGGGTTAAAGTTAGGAAGCATAACTTTACCTCTGGCTCACACGTCTAGTCTCTAGCTCGTTCCTGTTTTTATCATCAGAGAAATATTGATTCATGTGTTTGTTTCATGACAGTTGGATTATTACAATGCAATCCATGCACGTCTTACCTAGACCTCCCTGGAACGGCTGTATGTTGTTTAAAATGCTGCAGCCGGCTTCTCCAGGTTTCTTTTACTGAAAGCTCATCAGGGAGCGGCACCAGGTCTTCTGCACCCAAATGTCCCTGGAAGCTCCATCTTCAAATGGCTTTTATAAACATTTTTTTTCTTTTTTTACCTACAGATGTCTCTTTATCCTGTAGCAACAAATAAATGAAAGAAGCAGGTCATAATGCAGATCTGCAAAGTGAAGCTTTCAAATCACCTGAATCCACCTTTTTGAACACATTGTGGATAGTAGACACTTGATTTTAATCTTTCCCAGTATTTATTAAAACAAACAGAGGTTTAAAACTCTGTTTTTTATTTAATCTAAATCTAAAATAAGCAGAAGCTCTGTTTTTGGTCCCTGCTTTAGCACTCCCAACTGTTCAGACTAACATCTACACCTGAAACTAAAATATCCATTTATTCTGCTGACCATGCTGAGAGTTCGCTTGATTTTAATTTTATTTCTGATGTTTTATTCCATTGTTTGTATTTTCTATGATTATATGTGTATCTTACATAGCTGGGCCGGGTCTCCTTTGTAATATATTTTATTCTCAATCAGACTTCCTGGTTAAAAGGTACATTTTTTATTTTATCTTTTCTAAAATAAACTTTTGAAAATTTAGAGTAAAGATTAATGCTTTTTATTTAAAGTTAACTGGTGAAAACTGTAAGAGAGGAAATTGTATCCTAAAAACCAGGAAATAAATAGATGAAGAAACATCAAGGGGGGGGGGGGGGCGTGTTGGTCAGACAATGCTGCCCCCTAGCGGTGATTGTAGGGACATCTGGGTTGAACAGAGCTCAGATAAAATGTTAAAATAGTTCATGAAAGTAACTTATACTGAGAATTTGCATTAAAACATGATCTAATGTAGTTTTATTTTTTTTCTGTCATCAACGTGACGTATTTCACTGACATGCCTGGTTTGTATTTTTAGGATTTGGTACAAGATTCCAGCACAGTCCAGTGTTTGAGGAATTTTTACCCTTATTTTTTAATCAACTTTGTGAAATTCAGCAGTTTTAGCTGTTTAGATCCTGTAAACTTCATCAGCCCAGGTTTTTAAATCACCCCCTAATCTACATGGTGCCTTTCTCCATCTGTGAGGATGAGAGGCAGGGTGCACCTCGACAGGTTCCCAGCCAGGACGACGCGGTTAGCTGGCGTAGGAACTGCTGCAGGAACCCTAGAGGAACCCAGAGGGACCCAGAGGAACCCAGAGGAACCCAGAGGGAGAACTCAGAATCTACACACAGAGCTTGGCTGGGGGTTCAAAGCCAGGACCTTTTGGCTTCAAGGCAGCACTGCTACAGCCCCAACATCTGGTTAATAAAACATTTTGATTGGAAGTAAAGATATTATATTAAAGCAGAATGCAGTGAGAAGGATAAAAACTTGTCTATCTCCAATTTGTCTGGCAACACACCTGGAGAAAAGTCAAAGAGAGTTAAGAGCAGCACCTGCTGCCTCCTGGACCACATCTTCTCCAGGGACCGCCGTGCATTTTTAACCAAGACGAAGGAAACGTTCTCTCCAAAGGCCTGGCTGAGGAAGAGGAGGGAATGGATGAAAGTTCCTCCATTGCTGCTGCAGGAATCAGTTTGTGAGAATTTAAGGAGGTTTAATGTTGGGGTTCGGTAACTGAGTGGAGCAGCTGCTGAATGCTCCTAATGGTCCTGTCCAAACTCAGCAGATGGCAGGATTGTTCCTCAGACGTTAGTTTAATTTCTTTATGATTTATTTCACCTGTATTTCAGGTGAAGTCTAATTTTCTAACCCAATTAAGCTGAAACTGACCTGAATTCATGCTGGAGGCTTCTTATAAGAGAAGAGACGTCCAGCAGAACCAGAATCAGGCCCAGCAGGAGTGAAACACTGGGGGTGAAGAGGACAGAGGCGATGCCCAAAAAGCACTGAAACTCTGGTCCAGGAGGACTCAGACGTGTCTGCTTGTGTGCGAGAAGCTTAACTGGAAACGGTGAAGAACGTCATTATTGTCTTTAACGGCCCGGATCAGATAAACAATCAAACGTGTCAGAGTCCACGGTCGTTATCAGACACACAAACATTTGGTTCAACTGAAGCGAAAAAGACGAAATTATGACGGTTAAAAAGGTTAAAAGGTTGAAGCTGAAGCATGTTTGCTTCTCTAAATATCATAGAGCAACAATTCAGAATAAACTTATTTAAGCTGGGGGAAAACATCACAGTCAGAGGAAAAGATCCGAAGCTTTCTATGCCTTTCCTTCTCCACAGGGTGGCGCTCTACATCCGCACAGACTCAGCAGTTTAATGCTGTTATCTGGCTCTGACACCTGCAGCTGAAAACACGGAGAAAATCTGATGGAGGAAAGTTTAGACAGTTCCCTGATCTCTGAAGATCTGATCCCGGGTCAGACTACAACCATAACTCTGGGTGTTCTCCTCAAACGTCTCCAGCTCTGAGACCGTCTGAGTCTGTGATGCCAACGCGCTCAGAAAAGTTTTCACACTCTGCTCCTCTAACAGAAACCTGACCCAGACGGCTGTGATCAAAGCAGAGGTTCATGATTGTTATTGATGCTAAACCAACGGGGAGAAAAATCAAAGTAAACAGGCTCTAAAGAAACAGGAATGTGAATGTATGAATGTAAAATTCACAGAAATAAACCCAGAGCAAATATTCCTGCCTTCCTGTCAGCATCAGGCTCTCCTGGTTTCCCTCTGAGGTTGAAAGAGCATCTATGAAACATCTCAGCTCTTTTTCATATTGATGAAGAAACTCTGCTGATTTTGGTGCTTTGAACATGAGTTCTGCTCTCTTCACTACTTTTTCAGCTTCTAACCCAGAAAATGAACTGACTTTATGCAGCACTTTCTAGTCCATGAGGCAGATACCCCGTCTACTTTTAAGACTAATCTTAAAACTTTCCTTTTTGACAAAGCTTCTAGTCAGAGTGGCTCATGTTACCCTGAGCTACCTTTATAGTTTTGCTGCTATAGGCTTAGGCTGCTGGAGGACATCAGGGTCTATTTCTCTCACTCTGCTGAGTTCTCCTACTGCTCTCCAATCTGCATTGTTTGTTGTTATTTCAGCTTTTAACTTTTTGTTCTCTGTCATGTTTCTCTTCATAGAAGGTACACCTGGTCTGGCGTTCTGTTAGCTGTGACATCATCAGGGGAGGCAGATCATCCTCTATTACCATCTAACATAGAAAGTACTCCTGGATCAATGTGAGCTTCTGAGCTTTCTGTGTCTCTGCTCTGTCTTCTCTAAGCCCCAGTGGGTCGAGGCAGATGAGCGTTCACACTGAGCCTGGTTCTGGTTCTGCTGGAGGTTCTCCTCCCTGTTAAAGGAGTTTTCCTCTCCACTGTCGCTTCATGCATGCTCAGTATGAGGGATTGCTGCAAAGCCATCAACAATGCAGACGACTGTCCACTGTGGCTCTACGCTCTTTCAGGAGGAGTGAATGCTGCTTGGAGAGACTTGATGCAACCTGCTGGGTTTCCTTAGAGAGGAAACTTTCTGACCAACCTGGAGGATCTGATGGAGTCTGACTTTAGAAAGAGCCTCGAGATGACGTGTTATTAATTGATGCTATATAAATAAAATACAATTGAAAAAAAATCTAGTCTCAAAGCGCTTCTTCACCTAATTTTACTCACAAAGGCTCACAGCAATATGCTGATCGGGGTAAAGTGCCTTGCCCTGGGGCACTTTGACAACAATAATAAAAATAATTATTGTCATTATGTGTTACCATGATGAAGTTTTGGCGATCAGAACGCACATAGATTACACATAACACGCAGACACTACGTTTTCTTCTTGATTGCACCAACAAAACTTCCCGAGGAGCTTAAAGCATGCAAACATGTGGCAGGAGGAAGCTGGAATTGAACCCACAACTTTCCAGTTGCAAGACAACTCCTCTTCCCTCTGAGCTGCAGTTGCCTGTTCAGCTAAGGTCATGTCAGCCTTCATGGGACTGCCTATGGCGTTGTGAATATTTCTGTGGACTCTTTTCCTCTCTCACCTCTCAGAAGGAATTGCTTAATTTGGATGGAAAGTAATTCACATACTGACCACATGAGAAGCCAGAAATGGTTTGATTTGTGTGGAGCTGGGCTGGTTAGCACACAAACAGGCAGTAAACGTGGTGCCGTCACAGCTGGAGAGATCTGGCAGGTAGAGATCCAGGTGATACTGGTCAACCTCACATCTACAAAGCTCCTCCCTGAAGGTTCAGGCTGATGTCAGAGGCCAAACCTCTCTACCGCTGTAGAGGTTGATTTCAGGGGTAGATCTCCGCCCTGGTTGACCTCGGCTCCTGGATAAAGTTGCCTTTAGATGTTCCAGGACCTGAATCCACAGGTCAGATGCAGGTGATGCTCATACTTTGTAGAATATTTCATCAAATTAATTTATAACAATATAGAACAAAAATCCTCCCCTCAGTCAATTAAAAGGAATCCAGTAAATTTCGGACAGATAGACTGAAGTCCTGTTGCAAACAGTTCACTTTGGTCCAATTCAGTCAGTTTATACAAATTCAAAGCAGTAGAAGGTTGTCTACAGAAGCCCAGCTGTCTGCAGCCAGACTCAACAGCAATCCCTCCTCAGAGGCATGTGGCAACAGTGGACAGGAAAAATAGAGCAGAACCAGAACCAGGCTCAGAATGAGCAGCCTTCTAACAGACAAACGCAGAAGCTTTGAACCTGAGGTACTTCCCTTAGGAAGGAAACGCAAAAAATACGCAACGTTTACAGCAGCAACAGCCACTTCAGGAAACAGACACTGTGCCAGGAGTACTTTCTATGTATAGTAATAATTGTGAGAAAGGGTATAAATGGAGAGTAGTAGGAGAAAATAGCAGAGTGGGGAAAAGTGGTGCAGAATTTACTGGCATTTTGAAACATAATTGTTCATATTTTAAAATGATTTTAAAGATCCAGAGTTTGACACTTTTATTTTAGACTTCATCACTTTGTGTCTGATCTTCTTATGAATTTCAGCTGAATGGAGTTTCTATATAATAATAATGATAATGATAATAATAATACATTTAATTCGTAAAGCACGTTTCATTGTTAAAAGCAATCCCAAGGTGCTACAGATGACAAAAAGATTAAAAACAGGTTTAAAACACAAAGCACAACAATATTATTATTAAGGGATTTTTAGAAAGAACTAATAAGATTGTTATGTGAAGAACTAAAAGTAATCTTTTTAAATGGACTAAGATTAAACGTCACACATTATCTCTCTGTGTTGTTCTCCAGTCTCTTTACATAGCCGAGCCCGCCGTACGTGCACGTGAACAGCTGCCCCCTCCCTGCCCATAAACCGCCACCTCCAGGCACAAAATGGCGGAGAGCACGCCCATCGGATGAAACTGTTCTCCTGCTAACAGCGTCATAAAGTTATCAGTTACTCACTTCTTCACAAGACATGTGTAGGAGCCTGAATTTATATTGTGTGATTTTCTTGGTATGCTTTAGGGTTAATGTTTTGGTTTTGTTTTTCTTGATAAATTTACTTTTCTTCAAATTACTAGATATTATTGGTAATTCATATTACTTTTGGGAATTTGTATATGTAGCTATTGTAGCTATTTTGTTATTATTTTCATTACTTCTTTGGTTCAAGGCTCCATACGTGTCACTTTTTTGGGATGGTGCATCATGGGAGTTTTTGTTGTGTGTGGCTCCCAGAGTGGAGCCAAATGGTTTTTTGGCCTCTGTCGCCTTTATCCTTTGTATGTATGTTTGGCACCCTTTTTTCTGTCTACTCACTGAAAAGTTTTTTAAATGCATTATCATCTCCATGGATTCTTTTGGACGAATCATCTGGACAAATTGTGTTGGAAATGTTGAGGGTGCAGCGAGTCCGACTGGCTTCACTTATCTTGTTCCTCTGAAAGGTGAGGCTGTGTTTTTATTCTTTGCAAACAGACTCTTACGAGCCGATGGGTGAGAAGGGAAATGGGTGCCGAATGATGGATCCGGTTAGAGAGAGGCGTGGCTTGATACACGTCTTGTTTTGGTCTACAGACGGTGCTCAAGCGCCACCCAGTGGTGAAATGTCGCTTATTGCTCCTTTAATAAATCAACTTTGTATTAGTAAGATTTGCTGTAAAGCCCTTTGGTGCAGCTTTGCTCGATAAACCTGCGACACAGAGGAGCTCAATGTTTTTGGGTTGGTGGGATGCAAACGTATCTGTGGTTTCACAAACATGTTTGTTCAGGCAGCCTCTGTTAAAAAAGAAGCGTGGAGTGGAACACAGCGCCTGGTGTTGCACTCAAGACCCCGACAGTCATTAAGTGTGCCTGACGCATGGATGTGGACGCACGCGGCCCGTCCTGCGTAACCGAAGCCCGCAGCCTGCCAGGACAGATCCATCATCATTTACGTCCTGCTGAGCGCCATTTGTCTCCGCAGGGACCCCACCAACACCCCCGCCCACCGAAGGTCAGGGCATAAGAGGGTGCTTAGAGGCTCCGAGCCGCCAATGAAAGGGCCGCCTTGAAAAGCGGAGCGAGAGGCTGCAGGAAATGAGGGAGAAATGGACGTCACGTCCAAATCAAAGGCGGAAAAGATGAATGAGAGGTGGCCGAAAATCACCTGAGCTGAAAGAGAGATGGATGGATGGACAGACGGGTGGAAGGAGAGATAGATTTATGGATGGATGGATGGGTGGGTGGAGGAATTAATAGCCACCGCACAGCCTCCCCCTCCAAGTGTTTCATTAGCAGCGGGCTGTTCACACACAATCTCCTCTCTGTTGGACCGTGCAAAGCTGCGCAGCCCAGGTTTATTTGACCATCTGAAATCTTTACAGTTAATACCTGCATGTTTCCAGAATAATATTGTCTCTGGCAGAGAGCGCCAGAAAGCGGATCCTGGAGAAAATAAACAGCAGCGTTTCTGTGGCCAGGTACCACAGGGGCCATGTGCTGCAGGCGCAGAGGGGAGGTCACATAGGTGAGAATCACCTTATTGATCACAGCAGCGCAGTCAGACGACCCAACAGAACCTTTCCGGGTTCTGGAGGAACATGCAGCTCTGGTTTGCTCTGAAGTCTGAGTGTTAGAGCTGGGAGACAAACTGGGCAGGCGTGACGACCAGAACCAGAACCTTTCATGTTAAAGGAGGCAGTTCAGCAGCTGCACGTCCTTCTCTGGGCCCAGATCGAAGTTTGGATCTGGTTCCAAAGGTGGTTCCCTCCTTCCCAGGGAGGCATCGAGGAGCAAACTGCAGCATCTGTTCATCAGACAAGCAGACAGAAACACAGGCAACCCTGAGAAGATGGAACCAGAAAAGTTCTTGAGCTGTGAAAGTGAGGATCAGAACCTTCTGGTGGGCCTGCATGTCCGTCTTCATGGGTCTGGAGTGTTTGCTGTGAATCTGACAGCTTAAACGGGCCTAGTCTAGAGGTCTGCACGGGCCTAAAATTTCAGGCCCGGCCCGGACCCCTGGCAATCAGGCCCTAACCCGACCCGGCCCGACAAGTTAAGCTATCAATGAGCCCGAGCCCGACTACAAGGGTCCGCTATTTAGACATGACTGTTTCCCGACACTTCGGTCGCGTAATAGTTTCTCAGAAAGCCGACTCGAACAATTAAACAAATAATACTTTTAACACACGATTAACCCTTGCAAAGACAAGCGTTTATGTATTTAATTAGACCTCAATGTCGAAAAACGGGATGTCATTGTCGCAAAAGCAGCATGTAACGGACAGCCAGGATATATGACATCGATAAATCTATGCGCCACGGGAGTAGATAAATGAGCAGCACACATGAGCTCCTTGTAAGCTATGAGGTCGAAGTGCTCCCATAAAGAGATTTTCCCTCCGTATTGGGAATTTTCAATAGCTCACCTCTGGCTAGCTGGCTTTTCAGTTTGTCCATCTTTATTGACTGACCGGAACAGAAGTACGGAGCCCTAGAGGGGTCATCGCAAAATGTTTTGCATGTTGAGAGAATGTGCGCTCGTTTTACTACATTGTGACGTGCTGCGTAGCGACGTGCTGCGTAGCGTCTGCTTCCAAAGAAAAAGAGAAATAAAAAGCTGGGCGCGTGAATGTTTTTCTGACCTGACCTAACTGAAAAATCATGAATACATAAAACCAACTTTATCAGTGTCAAGCCCGAGCCCTACCCGAGCCCGTGCTATTCATTGAATTTAAGGCCCGTACCCGGCCCGAATTTGCATATTGTGTCGGGGCCCGTCGGGCTTGCAGGCCACTAGCCTAGTCACGTACTTTATGAATTTCTGCACCTGCAGCGCTCTGGTTGCATATAAAGGTTTTCTGATCAAATCATCGCACATTTTTGTCTTATTATATTTTACTGCTGTGTTTTACTCTTTGTTTTTTCTCCATTTGTTAGCAAACGGAATGCTTTTGTCTATATTTACCACAACAAGATCATGTGACCGGAAGTACGATATTACTCATGTTGCTGATTGCGTCCGGTGGGAAGTTCTGTTCAGGCTCAGAAAGGAAGTAAACCCTGTCAGGACAAACTCTCAGCATAGATTGTTTCATTTGACAGAATAGATGTTTTTTGTGTTTTCATTTATGACACGTGAATAGGCCCCTTTAAAGACAACCTTCAGGTCCAGTTTCTCCAGAACCATCCAGAGAGACACTGTACCTGATCTTCAAAAGGTTTGCATGTATCAAAACACGTGAAAACTGATTTATTTGTGCAAAGTGGACCTTCATACCAGTGATTTGTGAAATGAACAGAACGGCGGAACGGCGAGCATAAACTTTTTTTGCCTGAACAAAGAGGTCTTCCTTGGACAGATTAATGCAGGAAGAAGCAAACAATCTTTATAATCTTTAAACACCATAACTGAACATTAATATTGTGCCTGATAAACAAACAAAACAGAATATCAATCACCAACTGAGAACAACCATTACGGGCTCTAAACAAAGCACAGCTATGTTGTTTTAAATTACTTTGGGGGTTCAGTGGTTAGTAATATTTTGGCTTTTGGTCAATCAGCTGTTTAGACGTGAATCTCGCTGTAAGACTGACCATAAGGAGGGGATCAGAGGAGAAGAAGACAGCTGACTCAGCTTTTCCAGCTTTCATGGTTGATTTGATACTTTTAAATGTAACTTTTTTAGTTGTTCTCTTTCATTATTTTTCTTTTGTTTGTAGCACTTTGAGATAATTAAAGTGCGCTATAAGTAATATTCATCAGTGGTATCGATGCTGTAAATTTTTCCCTCCAACAACCAGAGGGAGGTTTTCAGTCACTGGAGAAGCTTAACATGGCCGCCGTCATTGATAAACGAACCAGTAGAATAATAATAAACAGCAGCCCATGTAAATCTGATTAGTGCCATAATATTTTCCTAATAAACTTGTAAAAGTAAAAATAAAATCTAAAATAAGATGGAGGTTTTGTCATTATGTAGTAGAAATTTTTTTGCAGAATTTCTGCTAACACAAATTCTTATTTTTTATAATAGTAATTAATATTGTCTGTGATGTGAAATAAATGTAAATGTTAAGTGGACTGAACTAATACAAAGCCTTTTCAGTCATACTGATTAGTCAAAGCGCTGCACACTAGAACCACATTCTCCCAATCGCTCTCGCTAACACATGTTCACACGGCAGAAGTTCTCCTATAAAACTGGTGTTGGGCGTCTGGGTCGTCTGGAGAGATCATGTGACGTCCGTTTCTGGTTGGCATTGCATTCAGAAACTGAAACATTGCTCAAAACGTCATTTTTATTTTATTGCAGATCCCAAACTGCCAGAGGTGGGTAGTGCAGCCAACAACAGTACTCAGGTAAGAGTAGCACTACTTGAGGCGGCTGCCAGCTCCAGGAGGCTCTGGATGCTCGTCTTCTTGCAGGGCTGCATTCAGTGTCTGGGAAGCCAGAGATGCTTCTCTCTCCGGGGCTTCTGGGCCTGAAAGTCAACATTTCCAGCATGAGTGTAAATGATGCAGCTGCAGCACCGCTAAGCAAACACCTGTGACTCAGGTGGAAAAGCGAGGCCTCTCTGGCTGGAAGAAGAAGGTCTTTATCTGAGCTCTCAGCTCAGAAACATTCTCCAAACTTTAACTGAACGTCCACCTGGTTCATCTGTGACTCTGTTCTCACTGAGGTGGGAGGTTACCTGTTTACCAGCAGGAGAACATCTCAGCAGCTGAAGCCTTCCTGGATGGACGTCCAGCAGGTTCAGCCCAAGCTCAGAGCGGGAAGCTCAGAGAAATGAGCAGAAACCCAGGAGCTCCACCTCAGACTCTACAGGCTTCAGTTAGCAGGTTAAAGGTCAAAGGCCATGACCTTGACCCAGTCTGGCTGCTTGGAAGGGTCGATGGAGAAAAAACCAAGATGGCAGCAGGACTGAGGTTAGAAGAGCTCCACCTGGAGGAAGAACCAGAGTTCTGGACCGAGGAGACCAGAGATGATGGACCATGATGGACAGAACCATGATGGACAGAACCCTGATGGACAGAACCCTGATGGACAGAACCATGATGGAGGAACCATGATGGACAGAACGATGATGGAGGAACCATGATGGACAGAACCAAGGTGGAGGAACCAGACAGCGAATCAGCAGAACCACCTGATAGCAGCAGTGCAGCATGGGGATGGAGGGTTGATGATGTGGCTGTTCTGCACCTTCAGACGCTGGTTGGACCAGGACCTCTTCTCTGCACCAAAGTATTCTAGACTCAGTTATGAGTCCATCTGTCTGACAGCTGAAGCTCAGCCTAAAGATCCCATTTAAATGAGTTTTTTTCTAAGCTGGTTGTTATTTTGGTTTCTTCAGGTTTTATTTTCCCTGCTCAGCGCAGTAAATCAGTCCCACAGCATGATGCGACCTCTACCATGATTTGCAGCTACCTGCTGTTTATCATATTCTTTTTGCTTTAAACAAAGCTTCACGTCTGGCTTCTTCTTCTTCTCTTCACAGACCGGGTCAGACTTTGCAGACATGACGTTTGCTGTTCTGAGCTTCAGGTTCCAGATTCACCCCTGAGCTGCCTGCGTGGAGCTCTGCAGACCAAGGTGTGGCGTTTTTCCTTTGCTTTCATTTGGTCTCCTCTGCAGGGTGTCTGCCTCCCAGAACAAGGATTTAATAAACGGGTTGGTGATGGTGGACACAGAGAAGTCCCATCCGGACACACAACAACAGGCTGAGGCAGACGTTCTCCAGGAAGGAGGTCGGTTCCGACGTCTGCAACCTAGCTGAAATTTTCCCCCGTGAAGACAACAACACATGCTGACGTGAATGCGGTCGGCCTGATTGTACGTTTGTTCCTCCCGCTGGTTGAAGCCTTTTCTTTTCCAGCGCTGCTCTTTGCAAGGGTCACCAGCGAAGCTTCACAGTTCACCGGCCGTGTCCAGCCGGGTCACAGTTTCCCTCGCCGGTGCCTCTTGGCGCTCTTTGTCTCTGTCAGGTGTTAACTCTTCCACCTCGTCCCGGGCGGCCTCCGCTGACAGCAGACTGATAACCAGACTCTGATCCCTGGAAACTCCTCACTGCACACCCAGCCTGTTCCAACAGAGACTCTGGCTTTTATCAGCCAACGGGAGGCGCTGAAGAGCGCTGAGGAAAGCAGCAGCTTGTTCTCTTGTTCTCAGGTTCTGTGATCAGTCCATGTCGGTCCAGAAACCACAAGACGTGGATCTGAGTCGGTGTCAAGGTCGGGTCAGACCAGGGCAGATCAGGACAGTTGGAGCGCCTTGAAGTCTCCATGTTGTTGTTTTCAAGCAGTTAAAGTCTAACTGAAGGAAAAATTATATAAAATCAGAGCAAGAGTGACTAAAACTAAACTCACTCAACGCAAAATAGTCAGGTTTTACTCTTGGTTCATGAATTGTTAGCAAAGTTTGAACAAGAGAGGCACTAAAAGTACAACATTCTGTTAATTTGATGGACTTTTGTAACTCTAACAAGAAAATTGCTTCTTATTCACAAACCAAATAGCATAAATGGTATAACGGTGCGACCAGACCCATCAGCTGCAACATCTTCTCTGTTTTTCATCCACTGCTGTCTTTGCAGGCAGAAAAGCAACAGAGCTTCTGAACTCCAGCTCTCAGCAGATAAAGAAACAAAACCTGTGAAATAGTTGTGAGCGAACCGTCTCCTCATGAAGAACCTCAGGTCTCTCCTCACTCTTGGTGGAACATCTGTGTGTTGCAGATTGTTCTGATCCCTGCAGAAGATGAATTACAGTGAGAACAGTTCATTTATTATTTAATCTATCTATTAGCGGAATTATTAACTGATATATGAAGCAGTAATATTCTTAAACAACTTGCATTTGCTTTGTTTATTCCACATGATATATTTCTACATCTACTTATGTTTGTCTATGTGTGACGCCTCATCACCAAAGTAAGTTCCTCATATGTGTAAAATACTTCTTGACAAAAAAGCTGATTCTAAAGCTGAACTGTAGATGTTAAGGTTATTTTTTATTGTAAATTAAAACGAATAGGAAATGTATTTAATGCCTTTTTTTGACATTTTATTTGAAGGCGACTTAAACATATCGCCACACATCAGCCACTCATCATTGAAGAGAGGTTGAGTGATTCCTTCAGTGAGATTCCTGTCAGCAGGACCTTCTTGTTCTTAGTCCGAACATCTTCTCATGCCAAGAAACGACGTTAAGACCAGCGCTAGTCTTTGCTAATCAAACACTTCTTGAAGCAGCTGCACTTTATATTTACATAAATATGCATAATAAACCCACAAAGTGCTTCATGTAAAGGTGTTAGCCTCTCGCCACCAGCGCAGAGAGGCTAACACCTGGTCAGCGCAGTTAGAGGAGTGAATGGTATTGTGAATTAGAAACACGGATCTACGATTTTAGCCTATTTAAAAAACATGTCCAACTTTTGTAAACAACAGAAAACTAAAGTTACATTTAATATGATTTATTTATATAGCGTCAATTCACAACACAGTTCATCTCAATGCACTTTCCAAAGTTAGTTCAGTCAAATCTTCCAGACAGGTTGGTTCAAAGTTTTCTCCCTCTTAAGGAAACCCAGCAGGTTGCATCAATTATTTATTTTTATTTAAATGCATTAAAAATATTTAAGGTTTTCTAAGAAATTATTTCCAGTTTTATTGTGTGTGTCTTTAATCAAATATCAGTAAAAGTTTCCTGAATCAACCTGTGAGATGATGTGGATTTGGAGTCGGCTCCAAGTGCAGAAAGGAACGTTGGATGAACATGGAAGATTTATTAAAATAAGAAAAAAAGTAAAGACTTACAGGGAAGCTCAAGGAGAACAGAACCATGGCTAACAGTTATCCTATATACTGAGGGATGTGAGGAGAATGACATTGGCAGCCGGCATGATAATCAGAGGAGCAACTGAGGGAAAACGTTAGCAGGGAGGCTGTGGAAAGGAGACTAATTAACACAAATGAGCTGAACTAATACTCAAGGAAACTTCTCACCAAAGGAAAAAAACAAACAATAAATCCAATGATACCAAAGAACAAAACACAAGAATGAATTCAGAAACTAAACATAAAAGCATGACTAATTTGGCAGGACTTTAAAAGACATAAATGAACACAGACGTTCACTAAATAAAGCAAGATTCATAGAAAACAAGCAGAAAATGCTGAAAACATAAACACAAAACAACATCAAACCCAAACATCCGGAGAGCGAGACACAAGTGTTTTATTCTGGATGTGTCAACCTTCCCTACATTAACAGTTAATGAGTAACATTTTTTACTATAAAACACAAATCTAAGCTTACCCTCCACTTCCTGCCAGCTAAACAGACACTTTTACCTCCCTGCAGCTGCCGTGTGGCTTTGCTGCTCAATGACCCGTGTTTGTCTATATTGCTTTCCCGTCCACCCCCACGTTGGACCAGAGGTGGACAGAACGTCTTGAGTTTACTCTTCTGACTCATGGTTATGAGTCTGACGTAGTTTTCATCCCTACAGTGAACTCTTCTCTGCTGCATTCACATTTTATTCTGCTCCAAATTTAAATATGTCTGTTTGTATAAAAGCCAAACCAGGGACTGGGCCAGCCGGCTGGAGGATCTATGATAGGACGACGGTTGCTTTTTCTAAAATGCAACACTGTTTTTTTGTCTTGTCCCTGATCAAACCAACTTAAATAAATAGATAAGTTATCAGTTATAGGTTGCTTAACTGTTGTAAATAAATGGCTCATGAGTTTCAGCGCGGATTTGTTGGAGAGGGAGTGAAACGTCCTCATGCTGACCCTCGTTTTAGCTGATTTCGGAGTTTTAAAACGACTGAAAGTGTTTTGATCTGGTGGTAGACAGGAGTGCCAGGAAGGCTCTTGGGATCCAGAACTGTCTGAGGATCTACTTGGAGGGATGGTTATGAGAACGATCCAGGCCAGGTATCAGACAGGAGTAGTTACTTTGGGAGCAGAGGACATGGAAGTTAGTCTAAGGATAGGAGCTAAGGGACACAACAAGGAACACAGGTTTGGTCAGGAAGAGCTAATGCTCTGACGTCTCCCTTCTGTCTCCTGCCGCCTTAAATGCTCCTCAGAATTGGACTGGATGGGAAACACCTGTGGCAGACGTCCACCTGTCGCACCCTACTGGAGAAAGGACACAGAACAGGCACAGAACTGAATATCTGACAGTGCCTGACATCCATCCATTATCTATACCAGCTCATCTCTGCAGGGTCATGCAAGCTCCATGCAGAGCTTGTTAAGTGAAGTCCCTAATAACCGGACCTCACTTAACAACGGGAACTATTCAATTCAATTCAATTCAATTTTATTTATATAGCACCAATTCATGAAACATGTCATCTCAAGGCACTTTACAAAGTCAGATTCAATCATATTATACAGATTGGGTCAGATTATACAGATTGGTCAAAATGTCCTATATAAGGAAACCAGTTGATTGCATCAAAGTCCCGACAAGCAGCATTCACTCCTGGGGAACCGTAGAGCCACAGGGAGAGTCGTCTGCATTGTACATGGCTTTGCAGCAATCCCTCATACTGAGCAAGCATGGAGCGACAGTGGGAAGAAAAACCACCCATTAACGAGAAGGAAAAACCTCCAGCAGAACCAGAACCAGGCTCAGTATGAACGGTCATCTGCCTCGACCCACTGGGGCTTACAGAAGACAGAGCAGAGACACAACAAGAGAGACAAAAAGCACAGAAGCACACATTGATCCAGTAATCTGTTCTATATTAGATGATTATAGCGGGTGATCGGTCTTCCCTGGATGATGTCACTATCCCTTTAATGCAAACTGTGCAGATATTAATAGATGTACGATAAGGTGGTTCTTTTGGTACCAGACTTGGGCTGCTTTCCCGCTCAGTCTCAGTGCAGAACTCAACCATTTTTCAGGAATGTTTCCTAACTGACTTCTGAACCATTCAGGCAAAACTGCTCCTAAACTCAAAGGATGAACCAGTTTCGTGTTTACCTCTAAATGAAAGCTTAGCAAAGAACAGGTTTGAAATTGGTTCTCTGGCCTCTTTGTTACCAGCAGCCATTTGTTCCTTTTTTAACTCTCAGAGATGAGACAGTTTGGTGGACATTACTGAATACAGTAAATATCATTTGACTGTTCCTGCTAACTAAAGAACAGCAACAGTATAAATCAAATATGATCAACTAGAAAACACCGCACGCTCTTAAATCTTTTTATTGAGATCATTCAAATGCCTCGATCTGTCCTTTTATTTTTGTTATACCCCCAGGCAGTTTTCACATTTTGTGTTAAATTCTGGTTGTTTGCTGGTGTTCGCCCTCACTCTCGTCTTCTAGTTTAAACAAATCAATGTGGCTAGCTTTATGTCCATCCACATGTTGCTCTGTGGTAAAGAACGTTTTTACAGCTTCTGTGGATGTAAAGGTGCTTCCTGTATCTGAGGAAGGTGGGCGACGCTCAGATGTAAACAGATCATTCAGACCTCCATTTTCAGCCCAGGAAATGTCCAGCGCAGCAGAGTGGGAACAGCTCGGGTGGAAATGTGGTGTTTCACAGTGAAAGTTTGGCCTGCAGAGACCGCTGAGATGACTTGTTGATGTTTCTGTTGGAACATCCAGTAAAGATGCCGGAGCAGATTCAAGCCAGATGACTTCTGATCCAGAGGCTAAGACAATGCTGGGCTTGGCGATAATGCTGCAGAGAGCTGACCTCTGTTCTGGATAAAATCTGTAGCACAGTGACGCTGGTACCAACAGATTTACAGATTACAGCAACCTGCGAGTGTTTGAAGTCACTGAGCTGCAGCAAAAACCTCCAGGCGAGCCATCAAATGATCAGTGAGATTACCTGAAGCTAACGTCTCCAAAGGCCTTCTGGTGAGGCTGTCTCTGAGACCGATGGGCCTTATGGTGACCAAACTCTGCCCCTAATGCCCAGGGACCCCTTTTTAGGGTTAGGTTTACAGGTATGGTGCCAGTTAAGTTTCTGGTTAAGGTTCAGGTTGGGAATGTACTGGTGATGGTTAGGGCATAAATGAATGGAAGTCCATTCAAAGGCCCAATATGGGTAGAAATACCGACATGTAGTGTGTGTGGGTGTGTGTGTGTGTGTGTGTGTTCTTGTACTTATAGCTGAGTGGGAACATGTTTCATATTTTACCACCAAAGTGAGGACTTTGATGTAGAGTGACTCTAACCCATTTTTTAGGCTATGGGTTCAGGTTTAGGACTAAGGTGTCAGTTAGTTTAGATCTGCACTGGTAGTAGGTTAGGATAGAGGGTTATGTAGCTGCAGGTTACCAGCTGTAATTCATCAGGAGGAAGATTGAAGTCAAAAGTTTCTTCCTCTATATTTTGGTTTTCAGGCTTTTTATTCCTGGATCTTCCAGTAATGCGAGTTACTTACCTATTATTAGCTACGTTGAAATGGACAAAAGTAAATGGAATTAAGGGAGGATCGGAATAAAAATGCTACATGTAAAACACGGCAATTGGAATATTATGATCAGATTAAACTCAATCGGAATGAAATTGTAATCCAAATGAGAGGGGTGGTTTATGCTGATTGATCAACATGCATCTAAAGACTTGTCAGGATAAAGTTATTCTGAATGTGGCAAACTGACCTTAGTGCGCATGTGCGTCCGATGTAAACGTGACGTATTTCTGCTTTGACTGGCGAAAATACATCAGGAAGCAAAACTGGCTGAGATAAAACCATTCTATTAAAAAAATAAAAGAGCTAAACACTGTTGCCTCTTCAGTAACGTTTCAACTGTAATTAGAACCTGGTGCAAGTCCAGCCTGGGAAGAAAAATAAACTGGTATAATACTGCATTGTTTACTATTTTTTTGTTGCTCAGCAAAGATGGAAGTTCTTCTTCTTCTGTGTTTTTTCAGTGAAATTTCATAACTGCGCATGTCAGAGTGGTTCTATTCTGAATATAGTCAGGTGGATAGAAACACACATTATGATCTGATTAATTGATTGTGAGCCCATATAAATGGTACAATCCCGTTAGTTTTTGTTTTTTGATCCGAATACATTTCAATCCGATCGTGAAATTTTGTGCATGTAAACATAGATAATGTCTCTGTTTCCTAGATCTTGACAAGAAATTTATTTTCAGTCTGATCATTACCATCATCAAATTGTCCCAAGTTCATAATGCTAATGGTCATCTCTCCGTCCAGTCTTCCTGGATGAATAAATTACTGAAAATAGTTTATTATACCAGCACATTCATAACATCAATTCACTTAAAACACCAGAAGAGACAGACTGGTGAGAAATTGATCACCAGGCAACAATGTCTTCTAAATGTAGTTCTTAAAATGACCACATTGTGGGTCACATGGAGCATCTCTGGGTAATTTTTAACTTTTTCCACCAGAAATGGCACTAAAAATACAACCGCAGAAGGAGAACTACCAAAACAGAGCTAAAGAAGGGCAACTACTCGAGCAGGAATTTAGTGACATTTTATGCTGATGTTCTACTACTTTATTTATAAAGTACTTTAAAACAACAGCAGCTGTGACAAATGTTTTTAAAAACTTCTAATATGGAATGGCAAATCGTTCCATAACTTAGGAGTGGCAACACTAAAAGCTCTGTCTCCTCTGAGTTTAACTTTAGACCTCGGTTCCTCCAGGACCTGAGGCAACGAGTGAGAGAGTATGGGTGAAGCAGCTCAGATAGGTAAGATGGGGCAAGACCATGCAAACTTTTAAAAATAAAATAATCTTAAAATTAACTTTAAGATGCACAGGGAGCCAGCTCCCTCCTCCCAACTCCAGTTAAAAGACGAGCAGTTCTGGACCAACAGGAGACGCTTTAGGGAGGACTGGCTGAGTCCAACATAGAGAGCATTACAGTAAACAAGTTGAGTTGTAATGAAGGCATGAATTACTGTTTCAAAATGTTGTTTTAAAAGATTCAGCTGTATCTTAGCCAGCTGCCTAAGGTGATAAAAACCAGACTTGACCCTTGCTCCAACCTGGTGATTTAGTTTAAGATCACCGTCTATTTTAAAACCCAAGTTTGAAACGGTCTGCTTTAAATAAGGCGCCAAGAGGCCCAAATCAACAGGAGATGGTTCACAAGAGCAGAGCTGCTGGAACAAAACACCATCACCTCTGTTTTCTTGTCATTTAAAGTTAAAAAGTTTAAAGCCATCCATGCTTAATGTCTTCAAGACACAATAGACAGGGGTTGATAGAAAAGGGATCTCCCCATGTTTTCTGAGTGTTGAACCCAAAGGGAGCAAATAAAAAAGCAGGGGACCAAGGACTGAGCCCTGTGGAACCCCATAATGTAGGGGAGTGGACGAGGTTTCAAAATCAGCTATTTTTACAGACATAGTTCTGTCGGACAAAGAGACAGAACCTTTTTAAATAAAAGTAGAGAAAAAGGTCCAGATCAGGCCCAGCTTCCACAACAGTTTTTATCTTTTTTTTCTCCAATGCTCCCAGAACAATTTGTCGTTCTGGGAGTGTCAGCACTACAGGTCCGAATAGGTCCGATAAGGACTGCTACGAGACGGAGGACGGTGATAAATCTGAAGCCATGCTGTGTCTATCCTTTCCATCCTCTCTCCAAGTTCAGCTCCAGGTGGCGTGTTTCCTGGGTCTTTGTGTTGCTTCTGTATCTGGATGATTTTGGGCTGTTGAATTTTATTGTTTTGCTCCTTGGTGTCGAGACTCTGGGTTCCTTCTCTTGTTCTGTGTGTTGGTCTTCTGTTTGAGGGTTCATTTGGATCCTTTTTGTGTCCTGCCATGTCCTCCTGGGTGGATTTGTCCCGTCTGTTTATTCTTTAGTTCTTCTCCAGGACGTTCATCCTCCTTTTTGTTCGTATTTATCCAGTAATTTTTCACCCTCAGCAGGAGTTCGACATCTTCTCCTCTGAATCTGGTTTCATCTACTTGAACCAATCTACAACTAGCCTCTACATCTGGGCCTGGTCTCTGTCACGCTCCGGCACCAGAACCTGAACTAAATCACAACTGGTTCAACCAACTCTGGATATAAATCTTGAGTTTTGACTCAAGCTGTTCTTCCTTTCCTTCAGATTCCCTGGGTTCTCCATAGCTGCCTCGGATCATCATCACTGCCAGTCAGGCTGCCATAATTAAAAAAACGTTCTTATCCGGTCTGAATTCAGGCTCTACATCTGCTGCGTGACAAATATTTACATATTTATATTGTTCAAGATGGAAACATGTAATTTGATCTAAAGCATGAAGGCAACAAGATGCCTCCTGGATTTCATCAAAGATGGAGGAGATTTTATCTTTGTAATTAAAAAATGGCAACAAAAAATCATCATGGAAACGTGACATAATTCAAACTCTGAAGCAAATTAGGTTTATTGCCTAAACAGACAAACTAGCAGCTGTGTGCAATAATCAAACCAAACAGGAATAACTTTAAGTAGCTCAACACCACTAATGTTATAAGTGGTTTCTCAAATTTCAATTAAAAACAATTTCACTTTTACAGATTAGTCTGAAAACTTATTCAACCTTTTCATAACAAGCACTTTTAATAACCTAATACACACAAAGAGTCTGGCAAGTAAACCAGATTAGGATTTCCAAAAGAAGAAGAAGTTCTTAATATAACAGAACAGTTTGTTTGGGGGGATGTTCCTGGGGGTATTCACACTGCTGTACTTATTATAACCTGGATTTATAGTTGAATTTGGATCGTGGGGATAGTTTCCTCTTATTTCTATTGCAAATGCCTGAAAACAAACCAACAGAATTTTATCAGTAACTGAATATTTTCTGTAATTTACAACCAGAACTGCAACACGTCCCATAATCCAGTCACCAAGTAGAACAGAGATTGTGCTGAAATTAAATCTTCTGGCAGGACATTAGAAACAAATGAGGTTAATGTGTATTTATTAAATATTTTAGAAGCTAAAACGTTTCTACCTTTGAAATCTGTTAGACATCAAGAATAACTGAATTCACAGCTTTCCTCTCTGACCTGAGAAATAACGGCCTTTAAGGATCTAAATGAGGATCAGCGGTAGGATGGTAGGAAGCAGTCTGACTAATCTCTAGCTTGGCTGAGTTAACACTGGATTTATGTTAAAAATGAGTGAAAGGTTAGTAAATGTCATCATAAAGTTCTAGATGTGAACATTCAGCCATGATCGGCGACAGGAAGCAAACAGCCCTGAGATCAGAAATCAGACTCGCCAACCTGAAGCTTTTAAAGCTCATAAAATCAATGAGAAGCGTTTGCTTGTCAGACGAGGAAACTGCAGGTAAAGGTGTGAAAACCTGCGTCTCTTTCATTAAACATGGACAGAAACACCGGCTCTATCCTTCAAGCAGAGACCTTTTCTCCTCATGTTATTCCACCAGCATCACCTGAGCTGAGCTTTTTCTCACGTCTCAGACATTTTACTGCAGAGGGAAGTTGCTGCTGCCAGTCTTTATTTTAGACATAATAATTTAACTCCAGCCCTGATTATATCCAGGCAGCATTTCTTTCTCAGTGCACAGCCTGTTTATGCTAAATGTTGACATTTTCGCCTTTTTGGCTCCAAACTGAATTTATTTTTTCAGCTGATTAAGACAATGAGTCCTTTATTTAATCTGAAAAATAAAGCTGTTTTAGTTTGCACTTTCTGCATTACTAAAATATCTTTCTGCCCAACACACTCTAAAAAGAGAAAACTTACATGAATTGATTTAATAGGAAACAAGAAATGTAATTAAACATCAAACTTTTTTTTATTTAGTTCTCATTTAAACAAATTAAATTGGGTAAACTTTATTCAATTACTTGTTACCAATTGAAGCACTTCATTTAAGTTGTTTCAACATTCTCCTTTTAGTGTTTTCTGTTGTTCTGGGATATAAATTAAATCATAAAGACGATGGTGCTTGGTATAAACATTGAAATAATTATTTGGCTCTTAATTAGATTCAGGTGTAAATTTATCTTCCTTAACAATCCGACAAAGTTACTCAGTGGGATTTAATGATACTGTTGTATTTAATTTAAATATCATTGGTAGGGGTGTGCATTGGCACTGCACTCACGATTCGATTCGATTACGATTCACCAGGTAACGATTCGATTCAATTCGATTCTACGATGCATTGCGATGCATCAAAATTCTACTGCTCACAAGGCAAATTTTTCAAATTTTTCATCAGTCATGAGGCAACAAAAGCAATCAGATAACACCATATTTTATTGGCTGCTATGTCTGTATCTTTGACATAAATGTCAATGTTAAATAAAATAAAATTGGTACAGGGATACTGGATATGGCATTCTCTCTGCTTTAGAACCTAAATTAAAATTAAATAGAGCAATAACAGCCAACTTTTTCCAGCAGTGACCACAAGTGTTTTTTTACACACAGTAAAATAGCAGCTCTAAGACAGGGCACTTCCTGAACTCCTGTGCAAACATTAATCAGTAATCACACTATTATAACAACAACCATACAGGCACCCAGCAATCTTGATTGTTGTCGTTATGCCCCCGGAAGTACCGCGAGCGAGCTATTTTTAGAACGTGACGTCACGAGACGTCATATCACGTGGTACGCGGTAGGGCAAGCTTGCTGTGTCCGCCGCTGTTTCGCTGTAAAAGAGCTGTGCGTTACCCTTGGTTTTACTCGGTAAAACGACCGCTTTTTCCAAGTCTAAGACCATGGTTGCTAAACATTGTAGCTATGGAACGTGCAACAGCGACTCGAGGTACGCTGATCGGCCGCATATGAAGGATGTTTTCTTCATTAATTTCCCGATATTCAAGACTGCCAAGGAGAAATATGTGCGCTGGGTACACCGGTGCGGTCGGCCTACACAACAGTTCAACCCGGAAAAGGTTACCAAATGCACGTTCATGTGTAGCAAGCATTTTGTTGGAGCAAAGGGCCCAACCGAAGAACATCCTGACGGTGCTGGCCAGCCGGCGGGGTTCGCGCACCGCTGCGGTGCCGGCCGGCCGGAGCCGCGGCGGTGCGCGAACCGCCGGCCGCCCGCCACCGCAGATAATGATAATGCATTTGGCCACTGGACCAGACTAAATTGTTCGGCGGGCCGGACAATTTATACCGGTTCCTGGAAGGTGATTACAAACAGAAATAAAACGGCCGATGACGCCATGAACGCCTAGCAGGAGAAAAACATCGACTTACCGTTCTATCAACTCGGCCCGTTTTCCAGGCTTTCTAAGACCTCGACACTCAAGCCATCGTTTGAGCTGAACGTTGGTATGTTGTTCCACAGTTCTATCAGTAAAAACAGCTGAAAAGTCGGTCATATCGTTGTATCTGTTGCACGTGTAATGGCTGGTTGCTACGTGCGCTCTCACACTGTTTGTCCTACCTTACCAGCAAGGGGCGTTGCTCATGAGATGGTGACGTCACGTGCGCGGAAATAAACAGTGACAGAATCGATTATGGCACGTTGCTGCATCGATGCTGAATCGTGCATGCCCCGCATTGCAATGCATTGCTGAATCGATTATTGTTGACACCCCTAATCTTTGGTAGATATTACCTGCATGTCATCAGTAAAGAAATATTACCTTTGTTTGCTACATCCTAAAAAATACAAAGAATTCATGAGGACAACATTGACATGTTATGAAATGGTCTTTAAAAAGCTTTATAAAGCTTTAGTTTGGGTCACATCAAAGAGCTGCAGCATCAGCATCCGCCTCTTCCCCACGCAGAGGGGTAAGATACTGACTACTGGTAACAACCTGACTCCCTCCTCCCTTTGAACTTAATTTTACTTTTTAAAGCAGTTTGGAGCAGATCTTCATAAAGATTGTAAAACATGAAGGCTTTGTGTTGGTTTTCTTTGCTCAGCTTGTTTCTGTTCTGTTTTCTGTCTCATCGTTGTCTCTGTGCAGCTCCACAGAACAACGTCCTCAGCTGCATCTTCATCAATCATCATAGAGTCTCTTGATTTCTTTCGGTTTCTGTCAGATCTTCCTGAAGTTTAGTGTTTTTGTCCCTGTTGCAGCATCTGTTTCTTTACTTTGTTTTGTTAAGTTTACTTTTTGGACCTTTTGGTTACAGCTAAAGCTTTACTTGCTCTCATTTCTGCCTCCTGCCTGCACAGAACAGAACCTGGAGCTACTAGGCTCAACACATCTGATTAGAAACTTTAGTTTTTAAAACTTTCTTTGGCTAACTTTATAAAATAAATCTAATCAGCTTTGTTTGGATGGTATTACAGATAATACAAATTACTTTAAAACTCTTGTGCAAAACTGCTGGTAAAAAAATTCACGATAGAAACTGCAGAATATTGAGCTTTGTGAAATAAAACAAGCCAGACTCACAGCTTTTTGAAGCAGAACTTCATTTTGGCTCCTTTTCAGCAAGGACAAGTTGTTCTCTTTCGCTCCTCGTTTCTGTGTCGTCGGCTGCAGAAGAAGAATCAAACACAGCAGCCTGAAAGAAACCAAAGGTGTAAAACTAACATTCATGCTTTCACTGAGAGGAAGAAATAGGTGTAAAGGTTCTGCTGAACGAGGACGAGCGAGGAAAGGCCGGCTGTCTAACTTCAGCATCGGCCCAGACTGTTTTTCAGCGTAATAAAGCCCATTTTTAATCAGTAGCTGAGCCAAACAGAGCGGCCCTGAACTCCCGGCCTCAGTCACAGTTACCTGCCTGCAATCAGCGTGCCAGCCGAGGCTGCAGCCAACACAAACCTCGTCACCATCACTCGGGTCCTGCAACCGAGCCCACCGGATCAGCACCGACCCACATCTGATCAGCGACAGGTTCGTAATATCCAATCGCTTCACCTCATCCATCATCTCCACGTTCTGATGCATAAAAACACCAGTCAGGAGAACTGAAAGACAAACAAGACTGCACCACAACCAGAAACAGCTTCAAACCACCAGGGACCCGCTCCGCTGCCAAGAGGTTTGGGTCGGGCCCAACTTTTCTGGCTGCTAATTACTCCTAAAGCTTGGTTGAACCTACATTCATGGCTCCAGACTGGCGCTGTTTGTGGTGTCATAAATTAGACTGAGAAGACGCGTTCGAATCAGAACCAAGACCGCTGCGATGCAGAGAAAAAGGGAAATTTAAAAACCCGTAAACCTGACGGTTGGTTTCCGACATGATGTGATGAAGTGAAGCCAAATACTGATTAATCTAAATTACAGGGAGAAGGCTCCAGTTTAAGGTCCGCACACCAGGAGGTGCTGCAGGGAGGCGAAGTTCTCCTTTCTCAGAGCTAAAACTACCTGACATCTCCTGCTGATGGGCCTGGTTTAAAACCAGCTCCTGTTTTTTCATGTTTCACCTTAGCCAGGTCCATCCTTAGAGAGATTTTATTCTCAGTGATAAATTGATATAAGTTGTTAAATAAAAACCAGACTGCTGCTTCCTGCTCATTTTACTCCAGAGAAATTTACCTGTCAGAGTAAAGCAATTCAATTCAATTTTATTTATATTGCGCCAATTCATGAAACATGTCATCTCAAGGCACTTTACAAAGTCAAGTTCAATCATATTATACAGATTGGGTCAGATTATACAGATTGGTCAAACATTTCCTATATAAGGAAACCAGTTGATTGCATCAAAGTCCCGACAAGCAGCATTCACTCCTGGAGAAGCGTAGAGCCACAGGGAGAGTCGTCTGCATTGTCCATGGCTTTGCAGCAATCCCTCATACTGAGCAAGCATGAAGCGACAGTGGAAAGAAAAACCATCCATTAGCGGGAAGGAAAAACCTCCAGCAGAACCAGAACCGGGCTCAGTATGAACGGTCATCTGCCTCGACCCACTGGGGTTTAGAGAAGACAGAGCAGAGACACAACGAGACAGACAAAAAGCACAGAAGCACACATTGATCTAGTAATCTGTTCTACATTAGATGGTAATAGTGGTGATCTGTCTTCTCTGGATGATGTCACAGTTAACAGAACGTCAGACCAGGTGTACCTACTATGAAGAAAAAAGAGAGAGAGAACAAAAAGTTAAAAGCAGAAATGATGACAAGCAATGCTTAATTGAAGAACAGTAGAACTCAGAGTGAGAAAAATAGGCCCTGATGTCCTCCAGTAGCCTAAGCCTATAGCAGCATAACTATAAAGGTAGCTCAGAGTAACATGAGCCACTCTGACTATAAGCTTTGTCACAAAGGAAAGTTTTAAGATTAGTCTTAAAAGTAGACGGGGTGTCTGCTTCACGGACCAAAACTGGGAGTTGGTTCCACAGGAGAGGAGCCTGATAGCTAAAGGATCTGCCTCCCATTCTACTTTTAGAGACTCTAGGAACCACCAGCAGACCTGCAGTCTGAGAGCGAAGTGCTCTGTTAGGAACATACGGAGTAATCAGAGCTCTGATATATGATGGAGCTTGATTATTAAGGGCTTTATACGTTAGAAGAAGAATTTTAAATTCTATTCTTGATTTAACAGGAAGCCAATGAAGGGAAGCTAAAATTGGAGAAATATGATCCCTCTTGTTGATTTTCATCAGAACTCTTGCTGCAGCATTTTGGATAAGCTGAAGACTTTGAATTGCATTTTGTGGACTTCCTGATAGTAAAGAATTACAATAGTCCAGCCTTGAAGTAACAAATGCATGGACTAGTTTTTCAGCATCACTCCTGGACAGAATGTTTCTAATTTTGGCGATATTCCGGAGGTGAAAAAAGGAAACTCTGGAAACCTGTTTAATATGGGATTTAAATGACATGTCTTGGTCAAAAATAACACCAAGATTTTTTACTTTATTACCAGAAGCCAAGTTAATGCCATCCAGATTAAGTGGTTGATTAAGAACTTTATTTTTTGAGGACTCTGGTCCAAAGATTACAACTTCTCATCCCAGACAATGGCTCTAATGCTCTAAATACATAAATATATTACACTGGGGGTCCAAACACTTAAAGGAGGCCCTGAAAATGGATCCAGAAAGATTTAACTTCCTATCAACTTTCTGATTGCTGCTGTGTGCCTGTGACACCCAGCAGTGTTTGCAACCACCCTGATCCTCTGCAGCAGGGCCTTCTGGAGGTTCTATTCAATTCAATTCAATTTTATTTATATAGCACCAATTCATGAAACATGTCATCTCGAGGCACTTTACAAAGTCAAATCAATCATATTATATAGATTGGTCAAAAATTTCCTATATAAGGGAACCAGTTGATTGTATCAAAGTCCCGACAAGCAGCATTCACTCCTGGAGAAGCGTAGAGCTACAGGGACAGTCGTCTGCATTGTCCATGGCTTTGCAGCAATCCCTCATACTGAGCAAGCATGAAGCGACAGTGGAAAGAAAAACCACCCATTAGCGGGAAGGAAAACCTCCAGCAGAACCAGAACCAGGCTCAGTATGAACGCTCATCTGCCTCGATCCACTGGGGGTTCTGACCCGTCTCGTTCCTGCAGGGCAGGGAAGGTTCTGGTGAGTTGTCCCGGTGAGGCGCATCAGCGCTATCCCGTACATAGAAAAATACGTTTAAAAGAAGCTGTTGATTCCCAGTTATTTGTGACAGACTGGATTTGGTGAGTTTTGGGGGAAATTACAGTGAAAAGTCATTCAGTTAATCAGAATTTGGGTCCAATGAGGCCCGTTTGTCGGGTCAAAGGAGCAGGCGTTAAATACGCTTTTCATTAAACCCAAATTTCTGTAATAAACTAATTTTTATTGGTCTGAAGTAATATTCAAATCTTAAATGCCATGTTTTCATCAGTTTTAACATAATAAATCCTCATAATTAAATGTGATAAAGGCTTGAAAACGTCAGTCTGTGTGTAATTAATCTGTATAAGGATTTTATTTAGGGATGAGTTACTAAATGAAACACATTTTATCATTTATTGAATGTGACTGCATATATCCACTTAATGGACTAGAATATTATTGATTAGTTAGTTACCAGCATTTAATCCCTGTTTTATTTTTCCTCTCCTCAAACGAACATTTGTCAGAATCAGATCATCAGACAACAGGCTGGGAAGAGTAGCAAACTGGACTGGAACCACAAACCTTTAATCAGCCTTTCTGAAGAGGCTTATTTAATTATCTTGTTTGTTACTTTGTTAAATCTTTAATATTAGACCTTTAATCAAACAGTTTGATAATAAATGGCTGAACTGTAATCCTGTCAGTGATGCTAAATTAACCTTTATTCAGAGACATTTTCTGAATCTTTTCTCTTCTTGTTTCCTGGTAAAGAACCAGTGAACAGATTTTCAGACTGATTTAGATTATTTTGGTCTTATTAATGTATTTGATGCTCATCAACGAATCCAGAAGTTGGACGTAAAACACGAAAACATCTTGGCTTCAGATTGTCTGAAAGAACAAAGCTGATTTTTATGGCCTTCTTCCAAAGGCTGCTGCTCGTCTCCTATGTTGGTCAAAGTAAGACTGAAATGTGGCTGCAGAATGGGGCCCTCCAGGGGCCTCCGAGCAGCCGCTGATGTTGCTCACATCACTTTAGAGCAGAGACCCAGTTAAAACAGCTCCAGTGACATAATGCACTCTCCTCCCGCCTGTTGCTGTGTGCGTTGAGGGGGTCACTTGGTGCCATTTGGTGCTGCAGCCTCCGTGAGTCATGGGTGGAAAAGAGGGAGGAAGATTTGGGGTGAAATATTGCTGTTAAATGAGTCCGGACAGCATGACATCACCGGCCAATTAAAAGCGCTTTCTGGAATTCCGCTCCCAATTCCTGCGCTCTCAGGTTTGCTGGAGGATTTCTGGAGCACCTGCAGGTTGGTTGGTGTGTGTGAAATATTTTCACTGGACGGAGTTCAAACTTTTGGAGGAGAGGAGAAAAAACGGAGGCAGCGGCATTACGCCATTCTTGCCTCTCATGGAAGAAAAAAAAAGTGGGATTTAAAGAAGTTTCTTCCAGATATCCAGCAGAACAGCTCCGTGCAGTTAAACTGGACTCGGCAGGATCTCCTCAGCATTACGGTTCCGCCACTTGACACATGGAAGAATAAAGTTTGCAGGAGTTTTGCAGGATTTGTTTCATTTGCATCTTTTCTCTAAATGTCTTGTTGGTGATTTTTCTCTGTTTCTGAGCGGAGAAGAACTTTTTTCTTGCAGATCTGAGGATGAAACCCTTCACAGGACTTCTGTTTTCAGCCAAACAGCGCAGTTCTTTCTAAACCGACTTTCTGCTTTACTACAATGACGGTGTGCCAGCGGGCATCAGGGCTTTAGGATGAACGTTGTGACGCGTCTTTCGCTCCTGCTCAGTTGCTGGACTCTCGTTTACCTGCATCCTGTCCGCGGTTCTCTCAGCCGGACCAGACCCACGGAACACCGACTGGGGGAGGCGGTGGAGCGCACAGGAGGAGCCCACCGTGGGATCGCGGCGTCCAGGCACGCCGCAGCCAGGCAGCCGGTGCTCGCCGCCGGGAGCTGGATACCTGCGCCGCGGACCCGCGCAGGACCGCCGCTGATTAAAGGTGAAGCCACCCCGACGAGAAGCAAGCAGGCTGCGGGGACCTCTGCGCCTTCAGCGGCGGCGGGGAAAGGTGAACATCAGCCGGAGAAGGACGGAGCGCTGGACCTGGGGCGCAAAGCGGCGCTGCGCTCCTGGCTTCCCGCAGCCGGTAACGCACAGCCGGCAGGCGCTGCTGGAGGGGGAAGCGCACCGGGGAAAGCTGCGGGGAAGGTGGCCGCCAGAGCGAGCGCAGCGGCTGCGGCGGCGCGCAGCGGCTTCCCTCCCGCCGCGCCGCAGCGCGTAGTGACCAACAGGAGGCAGAAAGCAGGCGACAAGCAGCCGCTGGTGACCCCTCACGACTACATGCTGTCCCTGTACTGGTCCCTGAGCAGCGGGGAGCTGAACGGCAGCGCGCTGCATGAGGCCGGCCTGGCCAACACCATCACCAGCTTCGTGGATAAAGGACACGGTAAGCTGCCTTCCTCTGCGCTCAGTGCAGGTCTGCTCTCACTAATGCAATTCATGCGAAAATCCAACATACACCAACCTTAAGAACAGGAATCCAACCATTTTAAACACGTCATAAAGTAGTAAGTACAAGGATAAGCGCCTTGTGTGTCTAAAGTGAGTTGGTTTCAGGCTTTTTTATTTAAGGCAATAATACATTTATTATACACTTCACTGAGTCCAGGCCCAGTTCTGATCAGGTCCGCAGGGTTTCTGGGCCAAAACCGGAGACTCAAACAGGGCAATGACAGAGGAGAACTGACAGTAGAACCGGATGGGGGTTCTGGAGGTTCTGGAGGATGAGAGGCTGGGTGGTGGTCCACCTGGACTGTGCGGTGCTGGCTGTGCGTGTTCACACCGCCTCCGTGCAGAGATGGAGCAGAACAGCAGTAAGGGGCTGCCGCTATTCACGCGCCTCCCTGTGAACAAAGCGGGTGCACAGACTGGGGGCAGGGGCAGGGGCTCAGGCCAAGGGAAGGGCCCCCATCACCAAAATCACTCATTAAACAATAGAAAGTAACATTTATTTAAATCCTATTTGGTTTTGTTAACAATCAAAACACATCTAAGCAGATGAGATAACCCCACTTATCAAATTGATTAAATAAATAAGAGAAGAGCACAGGCAGAACAAGGCCACACTGAAAAATATACAATACATTAAACAATAATTTAAAAAGTGCTACTTAAAACTTATAAAATCTGCTCCTAATAAATTAAATAAAAGCATAACATCTAATATAACACCTATAACACTCAGGTGGAGGGAGCAGGAAGCGTTACACTAATAATATACTGTTAAAATATAAATATACCTCACCAAACTGACGTGTACCATAATAAAACCTGATTTTGAGGATAAGATTAATATTATGCTAATAAAATAATTTTGAAAACTAAACAACAGTTTCCTATTCATTCATCATGTTTTGTCTTTATAAATTACTAAAGGATGGATACGCCCTACTCACAACAAAGGTCTCAGCATTAAATAACTAGCTTGGTTCCTGGGTCTGCGTTGTGATTGCTCGCCCGGTGAAAATGGATGGATGGATGGATGATTGGCTAAAATGCAACAGGAAGGAAAACTGTTATTCTATTGAACTTTTTACTGACCCTCTTTTTTTCTATCATCGATATACGTTTATCGATTGACATATATTGTTATTGAATTATCGTCCAGCCCTATTTTAGGTAACTTTGTGGCTGTGATTTCATGATAATTATGGGCCCATGAATACAAATACTATCCTGAAAAAACACATTTAATAATGCAACATATATTCAAACAACATTTCAAATGTTACATAAAGAAATGTGATTTTTATCACTAAACTGCACACAGTATCAGCATTTAATTATATTTTTTGAATGTAATGACAGTTATTGATGCTCTGAAGAAACCAACATTGCAGAAAATAGTTATAATAACAATACTGATAATTTTTCAGACATTACTAATTGGAATTTCTGGCTGTCAAGATAAACCTAAAATCAGGGTTCTGCAACCAGCAGCTCTGGAGCCACATGGCTCTCTTTAGTTGCCCCACAGTAGCTGTTTATAATAGGAAAGCAGGCTAAAGATTATTTTAACAGATTTTCTATCCAAACAATGGCATAGAAAGTCCAAAATAAATAACAGCAATGGTTCAAAATTAAGAGGAATAATGATTTTAGCAACCATGCTAACCACGCGGGGGTTTAGGGCTACTATACTCTTTTTAAGTGCTGACCGTTCTTTAATGTGTTATGTAGCTTATGTAAGTATAGCAGCAGAAACTATGTCTGTTCTTGTCAGATCCGGTACGGCTGACATCACCTCTGCACCACTGACAGATTCACGGTGCAGTACCGGTGCTGTGCGACATTCAGTTCCCCTGACTTCTTCAGGTTTAGGTGTGAGTCCTGTAAGGTTAGCGTTGGTGGACCGCAGACTGGCGAGGAGAACCTGTAACAGCGCCACATAGCAACTTCATATAACAACAATGTTCTACGAGCAAGGGAACAGAACTTCACACAACACTGGAAGGAGAAGAGAGTCTACCTGCTGTTGAACCCTAATCCAGAACCAGAACCAGAACCTTTGGGACAGATAAAAGAGTATGTACCATAATCCAACCTGGAAAGACTCACACAGACAGAATTAGAACGATTTATAGAGATAAATCAGAACGTGCTTTGGCGCTTGGACCCTGGCAGAAGACGTGAAAGATGCAAATATCTATGAGGATGATCATTTTAAGATTAGGATTAGTGAAGTCTTCCCCTGGGGGCCGGACTCTGGTGGTGGAGGCCAGAGGAGACATGGACCCAGGTGGAGTCTGTGAAAGCAGAGGAGGAGCTGGGTAGAGCTGAAGATCAGGAGGGTCTGTGTATGAGGGCTTTATGAGCAAAGCCTTGTAGGATGATTGGTAATATTAACTGGTAATACTGGTAAGAAGAGGACTTGGTGCAGATTGGCTAGATTGCAGGTGCATAACGAGACGGTCAGGGAACAGGTGAGTTTTCCAGTCTGAATTTTCGTCTAAACTCCATAAGACTACATTTTGTACTCTTGTAAAAATGTTGAGGAAGGTGAACCACCCATAAGTTTCTCCTTTCATCATTACATACCATTAGGAGGCCCACTAAGCAGACGTTTGATCCACCTCAGCTGACTCCCTTTGTTGCTGAGGTTCTACTCCAAGCTCTCCCCACATAACTGGGGCACCCTCTACTATCCAGAGACTGAAGCTTGGTGGTGGGCATCTGGTGTATGAGCCTCTGCCATGAGGGGCGTTCCCAGTCCAGAAAAGCTAGAGTAAGGTACGCCGACATGGACCCATCACCTGTGGGGAGAGGCACTGAGGTTGAGTGCAGTGTGAGTTGGCTGCAGGGAAAGATCCAGGGCATGCTGGTGTTCAGCGTTGTAATCTGACCCAGGCCACTTTTCCCTCTACCTCAAAGTTTTAACTGACATGTCAACACGAACAACTTCAACACAAACCAACGCTCTTTGCTTTGGACGTCAGGTTTGTTTTTTTGGTCTGTGTTGTTCTTCTCTTGAACTCTTGAGAGGGAACGCTCTACTCTACACCTAAGAATATAATTTGAAAGCACAACCACAGCCATCAAAATCCAACATGGCTGCCTAAAGCGTAGACTGGGTTAATGCTGGCCTTAATGACCCATTTTTGTTTGGTTCTACCAGTTTTTATCTCACTAAATCAGCCTCTGTTGTACTGCTGCTGACGTCTATGACTGGAAAAAAAGCGTGTAGAGACATTAACGACCAGTGTTGCTAATAACAACAACCCTGCTCCCTAAACACAACAGTGAGAAGATCCTAATGGGTTTTCAATAATCCGATTGGACCTATCTAAACCCAGATCAGAATCTGAACTCATGGCTTAAATATCTTGCATGTCGTTATGCCACTTAATTGCTTCAGAGAAGGTGGGGCTTATGACGTTTACAGTCCCTAACCACCAGGGGGCACTCAAGATATAGATGCTTGGGTTCTGGATTCCTCCTGCAGATGTGGGTTCTTGGTGGAACCTGAGAGAACGTTGTGGAAGCATGTTGTCTTGCATCAGCTGGAGCCAAAGCAGACTAATATTTAGATGTTGAAGCCAGACTTCCCAGTGCTTCAGTCTTCTGAGCACGCCTGGGAACATATATGTAGAGGTGTGTCTGTTCCCATCTATTTGTGGATGTGCTGCAGACTTTACACGTCTGTGAGTTGCAGCTGTGCGTATCCAACATCTGGTGGGCTCTTAAGTGATATCCATCTTCAGGAGGGTAAATAAACAGTCCTCCGGGCCCCCTTTGGTGTAATGTTGCCTTTGCAGTGTAAAACTGTTTAAAACAATGTTTAAATGACCAAAGTTTGATATTTCTGCTGCGGGAAGGTTTATGTTTCCAGTACTCAATGCACTTCTAATTTAGGCTTTATTTGTTCAGTGAGTGTTCAGCAGGATGCTGTCGACATATTTAGAGACGAGAGCGATGACCCAACAACTTCCCTTCCTCTTTTATAGTCTTCCTTCATTTCACTTTTCATTCCTACTTTCTTTCTTACTGTTTCACATCTTTATTGTTTTTTCTTTCGGACATTTTGTTGTCGTTTTACACCCTGAGTTTTTTTAAAGGCTCTCTTGGATCCCTGGAGAACCATGTTTCAGGCACTCTGAGAGCAAACCGTTCTCATTTATCAATGCGTAAGTCTACCTGAAAAAGTGTCTATATATTAAACTGATTCCCAACATCTACCTGCCGTGTTTTAACCACTTCAACTCACCTCAGCAATACAGAGGAAAAAAGAGAATGATGGTTGACTCATTTATACCATGAATAGGAGAAAGATAGAGTTCTCTATCTTTTTAACTCTGGGTGGGTCTGCTAAATTAAAGCAAACAGTTCTGGGAACTCTGGGAACTGAGGGTGATGTGGACCGTGGGTCCTCCATATTGTCTGTTCCTGATCCAGACATCATCTCCTGCTGTTTGTCTTCCAAGCAGACAGACTTTCTTGTAATCTATTAAGGTTCTTTGGACTAACTGTAGGAGTTTTGGTTCTTAGTTACCAACTTTGTTCTCTTTTGTTGACTCCATAAAATAATCCCCAAATGAACAGCTTGAGAGACAGAAAATAGGGTAATTCCCTAAAAGCAGGCACACCATACGTAGAAGCTAATGTTCCCAACCGAGGCATTTACTTCATGGTTCTGTATCTCTGCCTGCCATTCTTCCTGTCAAGCTACTAGTAACTGAAGGCCAGAAAATCTTAAAATAAAAATAAAATCTTAAAAGAAAAAAAAATGCTCTAAACCGAAGACGTGGCAGACAGCAGATGGTCTGATGAAGGCTATGCCTCTCTCAGGCTCTGTTTTTTTCTAAAAGACATTTTGAATCTGTTCATTTGCTGAATGTATTTTTCAGTGCATGAATTTTCTTGTTTCAAGAAACTTGTTTCAAGTTCTCAGATTAAACTTTCCCAGTTTTTACCCCCTTTATGCAGCCACATATCGTCACGTTGTCTCTTTCTCCTTATTTTTTAGCCATCAACAACCCATTTCCTACCTTTTTTCTGTCCAGCTCTCTTGATCTTCTGGTGTGCAGGTCAGCATCTGGAAACTAAACCCAGACCTCTGTTGGCTTCTTTTATGCCCACATTTATAAAGGCACAGTATATAGTATTAAAAACTCAGATCTCACGTATAATTAGATTAAATTGTGTATCATTTGCAAATGACTTTTTACACTCAATATTTTTGGTTCTGATCTCCATGTCAGGGTTAAGATCAGGCTAGAAATAAGGCTAATATGGCGACCCAAATCCGATCTTTTAGCCCATATCCGTCTTTTTCACTTCAGTGTGAATGGCCCAATTCTGATCTTCCCCCCCAAAAGAATCCATTTTGTGCCACTTCCATATGTCCTACTAATTCGGATATTATCAGATTTTTATCAAAGCATCCACAGTCTGAATGGTCGTGTTGCATTTTATCTGTCTTTCACATCTATCTCCTGTCTCTCACTACATCCATACAGCAGCAGCTGTTAGCTCCCCATAAATACCATTAATAGCTGCGTTGCATTCTTGAGCATCAAGACCTGCAGTGTGAACGTAGACATTCTGATACTTGATCAAACCAATATAAGGAGTGACCCTCCTGATGCTGTTTAAGAACATTTCTATACAGAAGACTATGAATAGCTTATAGGAAATGTCATTAAATCAGTTGTATAAGCCAGTTGGAAGCGTCCTCAAGGTGGATCCAAATGACCCAAGATCACACTCAAAGATCCTCTGGCAGATGCCTTCATTTGGTACCTGGGAAAGATGTGAGCTAATTGCAAACAGAACAAAATGGCTAAATGAGCGGCACCAAGAAAAAGTCTTTACCTTGTGGTTGGATTTAAGTAAGTGAACCAGGTTAGTTGTCCACTTTATGTTAACATTGCATTTGTTTAATTGATCTTTTGTAGTAAATATAACATAATTGTTGTTTTTAGTTTAGAGAAATAAAGATGATTTGAGACTTCATTTACAGAAATGTGCATTTAGATATTCAGAGATGATGGTGTGCAGTAGGCAGTAACATTAAGGTGATTGTAACGTATGACGGGTCAGTAACAGTGGGGGGATTTTAAAGCGTTGGACCACAGTCTCCCATCAGGGGGCGATTGCCCTCACAGCTCTGGGGAAGAAGCTGTTTCTAAGTTTATTTGAAAGAGCAAGGTTATTTCTCTCCGCTATCGTTGGTAAATAGTTTCTTTACATTTCTGTGCTGTTTCACATATTATAAATTAAAAATAATCTTGGAATAAATTGAAGTTATTCATTCAACCTGAGGTTATCGGCCGACATGTTTCAGTTCTTAGTCCGTTTTGTAGACTTATTGGGAGTTTATCAGTCTGATGACGTGGGGAATGAATCTGGTTGTTCTGCATTTGAAGATGCTGAACCTCTAGCCTGAGGACAGCATGGTGGGGTGGGGGGTCTTTATGGTTGTACCCCTAAAAGTCAGCCATAAAAAAGAAAACTGGAGAAATTACAAAATACCAAGGAAGCTAAATTACTCGCATCCCCACATGGGAAGAAATGTAACTAAGAAAATGCAATTAATGCAACTATTACCTCACAACATTGTATTGTTACATTTTATATGTGCAGCTAACTGACAACAGAGTCTGTCTGAGTCTAAGTCTAGTTTTCTCGCTTCATTTCAATCTATCACGAGACACAATAAGATAAGAAATTCCTTTACTGCGCCACAACGGAGAAATTTCTGAGATATAAACGAGAAACATTAAAATAAATTGGAGCCATCCGTGAAAAGCAGGTGGACTCACATGAAATATACCCATTGACAGAATAAAAAAATGAATTTTTGAAAGCCCGTGATGTCAGTCTTTACTTTTCATTAGTTACATGTACCTCGTCTCTAAGCTTACGTTTAGATAACCAGCTCTCCTGGAGGGTTCCCTGTCGGCAGCGCTGATCAGAGCCCACCCACCGTCCGCTCGCCTCAAGGGTGTGACAGGTGAAGTCTGAGGCCAAGAACGTTATTCAGAAGGCTCAAATTATCTCCATGAAAAGCTTTTCCACGTGGGCTCAGTGCCTGAAATAGTTTAGATGTTCTTCTGGACATTAAAGGATGTTAAGTCGGTGGTGATAGCAAAGACCACACCTGAGAGCTCTGCAGCTTGCAAACATTTTCACAGCTTGCAAGCATTTTAAACCCTTTTTGCTTTAAAAGTATGTGAGAGTTTGTGAAATCAAATTCCTCTCAGCTTTAATCAGACCATCTGTAGAGAAGTGCCAACATTTCTGTGTGTGTGTGTGTGTTTGCTGTTGATGGTTTATTTCCTCTGCAGCAGATGCTGCTTTGCTGTCAGGGGGAAATAGCTGCAGGTCTGTAATAAAAGGCCTGTTTGTGGTCAGATGTGGTCTCCCTGTCTGCTTCTAATGTACTTTTAGTGCACGCCGCAGTGCACTAAAAGGGGGAGGGGGTGTCGTGAGAAGGAAGACGCCGTGTGAGAACCCAGAGGTTCTGTGATGAGTTTCAGGACGTGGTCCTCAGAAAGCCTCACATGGGTCTGGGTCCTCAAAGTATACAATTACAAACGCAAGTGTGTGTTTATGTTGAACGTTTAGCTGCGTTTCATTTGCAGGCTGAAATTTGCTGCTTTTTCTCACTGACAACAGGACAAATCATCCCGCAGTGCTCGCCGCCTGTCTGAAGTTTAGATGCTTTTTATACGATTATTCGCACAAAAAAGCTTCATAAAGACATAAAGCAAAACAAAATTCAGTCAGCAAAATATTTGCTGCATTTAGAAAATAACCAGGAAACCACTAAACAAATAATCTACTGATCATCAGAAATACACTTTTAAAAGTAAAACATATAAATCCATAATTTTTAAATATTTAAATTTAATCCAGGTTTAGGTAGTTGCAAATAAAATTAAGTACAGAAATATAAAACAGACATTTTTCCAAATGTAATTTTATGTATGGATGGTTGAATTAAAAGGCACCAATAGGTAATTTCAAATATAAAAAGTTTAAATAGAAGCAACTATTCTTATTAAATTCCATTCCTAATTAATGTTAACTTCCTGTAATATTAAACACTTTATTGGCTATTATAGACCTACAATCTTTTCCAATAATCTGGTTATTACTGAAAGTGCAGGCTAGTGCTTTTTAGTCACATTTTGTGACAAACTTTTCCAGAGCTACAACTGAAAGCATCTTGTGTCTCAGCGTGATAGTCTGGTGTGGGAGCCGCTCGGCACCTGAGAGGACGGAGAACTGCTTCCTCTCCGGTGCCATGCAGGAAGGAGACTGGTCAGGTCAGCCCAGGGGATTGTGGGATGCCGTCTACAAGACCTGGACATGGTTTATTCTGCACAAGTCCAGAAACAGCCAGACGTATCGCCACAGATCCCACCAACCTGCCCAATGCACGGTTTGCCCCACATTAAAATAAAAACTAATAGACTTAAAAACAGTTTTTTCCCAAAGCTGTGAGGGCCAGTTCATGGACTGTTACATGTTCACAAACATGCTGAATCGTCCACAGATTCTGATCCAATGAGAATTGTTTACACTATTTGCTATTTGCACCCTTCAGATTCTCAGGGAATGTTTGTTTGGACATCCATGCAAACTGCACAGTTTTGTAACATGAAGATTTAGATCCTGCTGCTGGTCTTTTTGTCTTGAGCATCAATTAACTTCAACATCTCAACTTGAGCCTTTAATTTTTGCACACTTACTAACTTTTCAGCGAGCATTGGTTTGATCCACTCATGGAGCTGCACAGTAATTTACATTGTCTGTAAAGGGACAGTTATCTGTCATTTGACTTGAACGTGAATCTTTTGAGACGTTAAGGACTAGTTGCACATTTTTAGCTTATCAGAAAGGCCGTCGCTGCATTCAGCTTTTTTTGCCAATTTATTATGGTAACATCTGGTGGGAAGATCCACTGAAAGAATGGACTCCAGCAACCCAGAGATTGTGTCTGTGTCTCATTCACAAAGCCTCTGCAAAATAGATTTGCTCCTTAAAGCAAAGGAAATATCTTCAGCAGTGACACAGTTTGCTCACATTTAGGTGATGGAGTTACATTCAGGTGGAGAATCTGCCATATCTACGGAAATGCAGGTAAATGACTGTCCTGGTAGGAAATGTAGTAAAAGATCAGCAGAAAGACGCAGTTTGCAGCAAACAGTTAGTGTAAACTTTTCACCGATGGTTGTAGCTTTGACTCAGGTGAAGAAACAGAAACCTAAGTGACTGTGGATCAATATAAGTCATTGTCTTGCAAAGTTGTGGATTTTATTCCACTTTTCCCGCACTGTTTATATACCCCTGGGCAAGGCATGATGTTGCCTACTGATCTGGGTAGCGGTGTGTGCATGTGTTTGTGTTTGCGAGTACGACTTGAATGTGGTTTTTACTGTAAAGCTCTTCTTTAGAGAAAAACTGTCAAGTTTCAGTCAATTCAATGTTAAAAACATTAACCTTAGGTCAACATTTACAGATAAGGACCTCTCACCAGTGGAATAATTTCTGCTGTTCTTTATAAAAGCATCTTGGATCTGCAAAAAAATCATAAAGACAGTTGATCAGTGTTTACTCTTGTCTAAAATAAAAATGCCATTATTGAACATTTCACAAGACAGTGTTTCGCTTTCTAGAGCTTATAAATAAAGTTTAGAATAGTAAACCCTGTAAATTAGACCTGTTATGTTTTCATTTGGTTTTAATTACTAAATGAGACACAGGGGAAAAGCTTTTAGGGCTTTTTACATCGTTAAGTAAAATAACTTCATCATAAATACATACAAATAATTATTCTCAGATGGAATTGAGTTAAATTAATATTTTCTAAAAGGTCAATGAAGCTTTTTTTTCAAACAAGTGACTTTTCCAACAAATTTTCAAAAGCCCAAAATCGTAAACGAGTTCTAAATAAAATATCATTAAAAATCGAAAAACTACTTGATTTAAAGGAACTTTAACTTTTCCAGTTTTCTGGGAGTTTGTTTCAGATCAGTGGAGCATAGGAACTAAATGCTGCTTCTCCTTGTTTAGTTCTGGTTCTGGTTCTGGTTCTGGTTCTGCAGAGCAGGCTGGAGACAGAAGACCTGAGTGGTCTGGAGGGTTGATGCCCTGATAACAAGTCTATGATGTATTTAGGTGCTAATTCAGGGATTTATAGACTAACAGAAGGATTTTAAAGTCTATTCTCTGAGATCCAGGGAGCCAGTGGAAGGACTTCAGAACCGGGTCCATGTTCTCTATGTTCTTAGTCTTAGTGAGGACTTCAGAACCGGGTCCATGTTCTCTATGTTCTTAGTCTTAGTGAGGACTTCAGAACCGGGTCCATGTTCTCTACGTTCTTAGTCTTAGTGAGAACTTCAGAACCGGGTCCATGTTCTCTACGTTCTTAGTCTTAGTGAGAACTTCAGAACCGGGTCCATGTTTTCTACGTTCTTAGTCTTAGTGAGGACTTCAGAACCGGGTCCATGTTCTCTACGTTCTTAGTCTTAGTGAGGACTTCAGAACCGGGTCCATGTTCTCTACGTTCTTAGTCTTAGTGAGGACTTCAGAACCGGGTCCATGTTCTCTACGTTCTTAGTCTTAGTGAGGACTTCAGAACCGGGTCCATGTTCTCTACGTTCTTAGTCTTAGTGGAAGGACTTCAGAACCGGGTCCATGTTCTCTACGTTCTTAGTCTTAGTGGAAGGACTTCAGAACCGGGTCCATGTTCTCTACGTTCTTAGTCTTAGTGGAAGGACTTCAGAACCGGGTCCATGTTCTCTACGTTCTTAGTCTTAGTGGAAGGACTTCAGAACCGGGTCCATGTTCTCTACGTTCTTAGTCTTAGTGAGGACTTCAGAACCGGGTCCATGTTCTCTACGTTCTTGGTCTTAGTGAGGACTTCAGAACCGGGTCCATGTTCTCTACGTTCTTGGTCTTAGTGAGGACTTCAGAACCGAGTCCATGTTCTCTACGTTCTTAGTCTTAGTGAGGACTTCAGAACCGGGTCCATGTTCTCTACGTTCTTGGTCTTAGTGAGGACTTCAGAACCGGGTCCATGTTCTCTACGTTCTTAGTCTTAGTGAGGACTTCAGAACCGGGTCCATGTTCTCTACGTTCTTAGTCTTAGTGGAAGGACTTTAGAACCGGGTTCATGTTCTCTACGTTCTTAGTCTTAGTGAGGACTTCAGAACCGGGTCCATGTTCTCTACGTTCTTGGTCTTAGTGAGGACTTCAGAACCGGGTCCATGTTCTCTACGTTCTTAGTCTTAGTGAGGATTTCAGAACCGGGTCCATGTTCTCTACGTTCTTAGTCTTAGTGAGGACTTCAGAACCGGGTCCATGTTCTCTACGTTCTTAGTCTTAGTGAGGACTTCAGAACCGGGTCCATGTTCTCTACGTTCTTAGTCTTAGTGGAAGGACTTCAGAACCGGGTCCATGTTCTCTACGTTCTTAGTCTTAGTGAGGATTTCAGAACCGGGTCCATGTTCTCTACGTTCTTAGTCTTAGTGAGGACTTCAGAACCGAGTCCATGTTCTCTACGTTCTTAGTCTTAGTGAGGACTTTAGAACCGGGTCCATGTTCTCTACGTTCTTAGTCTTAGTGGAAGGACTTCAGAACCGGGTCCATGTTCTCTACGTTCTTAGTCTTAGTGAGGACTTTAGAACCGGGTCCATGTTCTCTACGTTCTTAGTCTTAGTGAGGACTTCAGAACCAGGTCCATGTTCTCTACGTTCTTAGTCTTAGTGAGGACTTCAGAACCAGGTCCATGTTCTCTACGTTCTTAGTCTTAGTGAGGACTTCAGAACCGAGTCCATGTTCTCTACGTTCTTAGTCTTAGTGAGGACTTTAGAACCGGGTCCATGTTCTCTACGTTCTTAGTCTTAGTGGAAGGACTTCAGAACCGGGTCCATGTTCTCTACGTTCTTAGTCTTAGTGAGGACTTTAGAACCGGGTCCATGTTCTCTACGTTCTTAGTCTTAGTGAGGACTTCAGAACCAGGTCCATGTTCTCTACGTTCTTAGTCTTAGTGGAAGGACTTCAGAACCGAGTCCATGTTCTCTACGTTCTTAGTCTTAGTGAGGACTTCAGAACCGAGTCCATGTTCTCTACGTTCTTAGTCTTAGTGAGGATTTCAGAACCGGGTCCATGTTCTCTACGTTCTTAGTCTTAGTGGAAGGACTTCAGAACCGGGTCCATGTTCTCTACGTTCTTAGTCTTAGTGAGGATTTCAGAACCGGGTCCATGTTCTCTACGTTCTTAGTCTTAGTGAGGACTTCAGAACCGGGTCCATGTTCTCTACGTTCTTAGTCTTAGTGGAAGGACTTCAGAACCGGGTCCACGTTCTCTACGTTCTTAGTCTTAGTGAAGACTTCAGAACCGGGTCCATGTTCTCTACGTTCTTAGTCTTAGTGAGGATTTCAGAACCGGGTCCATGTTCTCTACGTTCTTAGTCTTAGTGAGGACTTCAGAACCGGGTCCATGTTCTCTACGTTCTTAGTCTTAGTGGAAGGACTTCAGAACCGGGTCCACGTTCTCTACGTTCTTAGTCTTAGTGAAGACTTCAGAACCGGGTCCATGTTCTCTACGTTCTTAGTCTTAGTGGAAGGACTTCAGAACCGGGTCCATGTTCTCTATGTTCTTAGTCTTAGTGAGGACTTCAGAACCGGGTCCATGTTCTCTACGTTCTTAGTCTTAGTGGAAGGACTTCAGAACCGGGTCCACGTTCTCTACGTTCTTAGTCTTAGTGAGGACTTCAGAACCGGGTCCATGTTCTCTACGTTCTTAGTCTTAGTGGAAGGACTTCAGAACCGGGTCCATGTTCTCTACGTTCTTAGTCTTAGTGGAAGGACTTCAGAACCGGGTCCACGTTCTCTACGTTCTTAGTCTTAGTGAAGACTTCAGAACCGGGTCCATGTTCTCTACGTTCTTAGTCTTAGTGAGGACGCGGGCAGCAGCGTTCTGGATCAGCTGCAGTTGTCTGGTCCACTTTTTAGGCAGACCTGTGAAAACACCGTTGCAGTGATCAGTTCTACTAAAGATAATACAGTTATCTGTCTTTTGACTCGAATGTGAATCTTTTGAGATGTTAAGGACTAGTTGCACATTTTTAGCTCCTGAGAAAGGCCGTCGCTGCATTCAGCTGTTTGAAAACATTATTTCTTGTCGTATCTGGGTTGTACGTGAATCTGTGCGCATTCTGAGCCGTGTCTCCCCCAAATGCCATCATGGTGACATAATGACAATGAAGATACTTGATATGTTTTCTCTATGACATCATCTAAAATAATTATCTGCAGCACAAAGTAGATTTTACAGCCTGTGAACAAAGTGAATAAAAGCAAACAGTTTTAAAGCATCTATCCTCCAGCTTAAGCTTGCAGACTATATCTAAACATATTTCACTGCACCTGTTTACAAAAAGTTTGCTGACGAACAGCAGCAGTAAAAATGAAGTTCATCGTGACTTTTTTTTGCCAATTTATTATGATAAATAATCATAATAAAAAAAGAATGGACTCCAGCAACCCAGAGATTGTGTCTGTGTCTCATTCACAAAGCCTCTGCAAAATAGATTTGCTCCTTAAAGCAAAGGAAATATCTTCAGCAGTGACACAGTTTGCTGCCATATCTATGAAAATGCAGGTAAATTACTGTCCTGGTAGCAAATATAATAAACGTTTTACCTCATCTTTTTCTCTTCCTTTCTTTCTCGTTTCTGTTTCTGTGTTCAAAAACTTGAAATTATCCCAAAGTAATATCCAATAAAGCTTTTTTGGATACATATCAAGTCCACAACATGAACTCTGCTCAGGGGTTTCATTATTTTTATGAAACTCGACATTAGTATTGATATTAACTAAAGTCTGAAAGGAGTTAGTCATTAATTCCGTTCTTCTGTCACTTCAGTATTTCCTTTGATGCAGGAACAACTGATCTGAGGTAAAAAAAAAATTTTTTGCAATGAATGATTGCGTCTGCTGTTTGAGTCATGAATCAGATGCTGACATGGTGCAGATCCTAGAGAAGTGAAAATATGGCTAATAAATGTCGCTGCGTTTTACATCGTCTTAACAACAACAGAATAACAGCCGATTTAAAAGAAACGAACTTTGACGTCACATAACTAAAATGAAACATCAAATGCATGTTTTCATTTTTCTTTTCTGTTAAAAACTGATCAACTTCATGTCAGTTTTCTGTTTTCCTTCATTTTTCTTACATGTGATAGAAAAAACAACTGATTATCATGTTTTGACATTTTTATGAGCCAGCGATTGTGAAATGCCGGTTAATGGGAGCAGCATCTAAAATTGTTTTCATATTAATCCACAAAGTGGGAATGATTGCATGAAATAAATAATAAACTAAAATAATCAGACGTTTAAACTCGGCCAGACTGTCAGTCAAACTCACACAAGTCCAGCTGGGAGACTTTCTTCACACAGATGTAATTTATCAGAACCGAAGCCAAATCTAAACATCGCTGCAGCCTGGAGAGCTGCAGGTATTCTGCTTTGCATGTACGGTCAAGGTGCAAATTTCACGTTTAATACATTTTTGTCCCTTTTTTTCCAATCAGATGATCGAGGGCCCGTGTTGCGACGTCAGAGGTATCAGTTCAACATCAGCTCCCTGGAACGAGACGGGCTCCTGGGGGCCGAGCTCCGCGTCCTGAGGAAGCATGTGTCTGACCCCCGCTCAGCTGCAGAGGAAAGAGGAGGAGGAGGCTCGAACCCGTTCCTGAGACTCTACACCTGCGCTTCAGGCAAACAGAAAGCTGCTTTGCTCCAGACCAGGACTGCGGAGGATCTCCTCAGCGGATTCAGCAGCAGATGGGAAGTCTTTGACATAAACAAGGTCTTCAAGGGATTGAAAACCCAGCAGGACCAGCGCTCCCAGCAGCTGTGCTTTGAGCTCGAGGCCCTGGAGCACAGAGGAGGTCGTCCGCTGGACCTCAGGACTCTGGGGTTCGCGCGGCTCGGCAGGACCAACAAAGAGAAAGCTTTCCTCCTGGCGTTCGGGAAGAGCAAGAAGCGTGACCTCTTCTACAATGAGATCAAAGCGCGTTCGGGCCATGACAACAAAACCGTCTACGAGTACCTGTTCAACCAGCGGCGAATGAGGCGGGCTCCTCCACCAAGAGGCTCCAAGAAGACCCTCCGCCCCCCCACACAGAACTTCCCTCAACCCCAGGCGACCAAGACGAAGCCGCGCTGCCACCGGCGGCGGCTCCACGTCAACTTCAAGGAGATGGGCTGGGACGACTGGATCATCGCGCCCCTGGAGTACGACGCCTACCACTGCGACGGCGCCTGCGATTTCCCCATCCGCTCACACCTGGAGCCCACCAACCACGCCATCATCCAGACCCTCATCAACTCCATGGACCCGGAAGCAACGCCGCCGACCTGCTGTGTGCCGACACGCCTCAGCCCCATCAGCATCCTCTACATCGACTCGGCCAACAACGTTGTCTACAAGCAGTACGAGGAGATGGTGGTGGAGTCGTGCGGGTGCAGGTAGCAGAGACGGGAAACCCGGCGAAGACTCGTCTGTTCCACCTTTTTCTGAAATCTAAAAGAAAAATCTTCACGGAGCAGAGGAGCCGTTATTTCACGCGCCACAGACACGACTCTCCACCCGAGCGAGCTATCACGCTGCATACCAAAGGCTGCAAAGACTAAACACAGGAAGACAAACTGATGGAGATTGTGCTCTTAAACACAGACTCACTTAAGATGTTGTCAGGATGTGTCTGAGAGACGGCCGAAAACAAAAACAGGCCCGGGCAGAAAAAAGCCACTGTCCTCAGATCCGTATCTGCGCCGTGATTGGTGGAAAAAGCTCCGCAGAAACATTAAGGGAATTATACTCAGAACTGCCCCCTTTTTCCAGCACTTATCTGATGGAGTCATTTGTATTCCTTGACCAAGACGTCGTTATTTTTCTGTAAAGCATGTGAAGAATCCCTGATGTATAAATACCAGCCAGTGATGAAGAGCTAATCTGACCTGCTCCAAATGTGGGAAAGTTGTTTAGACTAGTCTTCAATAAAAAATTCCTGACTGACTGAGCTCTGAACTCCTCTCCGTGCAACATCCCCCCCCCAGAAATGATCTGCAGACTAAACTATTAAAGGAATCTGAGTTTCAGAGGCCAAAATTACAGTTTAACACAAGAATGCCTTTTTTTATTTATAACATCGTGTTTCACTGGGGTCTAACAAATTCCTGTAGTTTCTGGTTAAAGGTGCTTTGCTTTTAATCTGCATAATTAACATCCCCTGAAAGTGAAAATAAAGCAGCACTGTAAAACTGAAATGAATAAAATCTCATTTGAAAATGACAGATTTTTGTTTCCTGCCAGTGATGATTGATCATTAAAGAAGAAACAGTAAGAGTTGGCTACTGTAAGGGCCGCTGCTGCTTCTAATTTGTCTGCATCGTCATTGACAAGTGTGTTAATTATTTAAAGGGATATTTCAGATTTCTTGAAAATTTTAATCGATATGAAGCGTTTGGGTTTGAGTTGTTTTATGCAACTTAAATCAGGAGTCTGATTTAACTGGTTCATCTAAAATTGTCTTACTGCCGGCACCTTTTTTGATACAAACCAGCCAAAACAAAGGAAGGCACAGAAGATAAAAAAATCCTCTCTTTAGATAATAGGACATATGTCCTCTTTTTAACAAGATTTGAAATATTTAGATAAAATGTCAGTGAAATATTCCAGTAAAAGGATGTCGACTCTTTTCAGTCTCTGCTCTACAGATCTGTTCTACGCTCTGCTAAAAAATTTACCCGTTTTATCTTCTCATTTTGTCACGTTCCAGCAGCAAAGTTTAATGCGTTCACCATTTAGGCTGAATAAGAAAAAACGTGGTGTTGGCAGCATCATGCTGTGGGGATGCTTTTCTTCACCAGGGACAGTGTAGCTGGTCAAATCCAGGAAGAAAACCTCTTAGGCTACATTCACACAACAGGCTAAAGCGACACAACTCCATCTTTTTGCACATCTGAAACCCTTTCCTGACTTCATGGCAGTGTGGAAGGCCCAATTCCGAACATTTCACCCCAAAAAAATCTTATTTGTGTTACCTAAATCGGACAAATCGTTTTCAAAGCGCCCGCCGTCTGAACGGTCATGTTACATTTGATCCCACTTTTACGTCACTGTCTTGGCTCTCACTGCACGTCCACACAGACCTCTCCCCAGCAGCAGGAGACGTCTGTGTGGCCTTAAGATTGTCGACTCCCATTTCTCAACAACTTCGTTATAACACAGAGACGCTGGTATCCACTATTGTGTTTTTTAATAAAACTTTATCGAACGCTTTTAGCAACAATTTCATCCATTGCTATTCCGTAAACACGGCGCTGCTCTGTGACGTCTTTCCTTCTGCTCATGCAGGACGCTTTCAGGTCACGGACCGTTCAGATAAATGTCTGATGATGGTCGCATTTGATAAGTAGCATAAGAAACAAAGAGATCTCCATCCATCCATCCATTTTCCAAACCGCTTAATCCCTCATCGGTAAAAAAATAAATCTGAATTGAACATCCAGACCTGCAATGTGAGCATCGCCTTAGAGGCTGCAGGAGACTGAGGAGGAGGTTCAGCTTCCAGCAAGACAACCACCCTGAACATAGAGCCAGCGATATTATGGGATGGTTTAGATCAAAGCAGGTTCATGGGTTAGAATGGCCTAGTCAAAGTCCAGGCCTAAAGTATTCCAGTTATGTTGTGTAGTCCTGGGATCTTGTCATCAGCTCCAACCAGCTTCCTTATCCCTGCTAAAGAAAAGCAATGCAGCAGCATAAAGTTAGAACAGAACACATGGATGGATGGATGAAGGCCGGATGTTGGATGAATGGATGGATGGATGGATGGATGACAGATGGATGATGGATGGATGAATGGATGGATGAATGGATGGATGATGGATGGATGAATGAATGGATGGATGGATGGATGGATGATGGATGGATAACGGATGGATGAATGGATGGATGGATTGATGGATGGATAACAGATGGATGGATGATGGATGGATAACGGATGGATGAATGGATGGATGGATTGATGGATGGATAACAGATGGATGGATGATGGATGGATAACGGATGGATGAATGGATGGATGAATGATGGATGGATAACAGATGGATGGATGATGGATGGATTGATGGATGGATGATGGATGGATGATGGATGGATGATGGATGGATGAATGGATGGATGGATGGATGACAGATGGATGGATGGATGGATGACAGATGGATGATGGATGGATGACAGATGGATGATGGATGGATGGATGAACGGATGGATGGATGGATGGATGGATGATCGATGGATGATGAATGATGGATAGATGGATGGATGACAGATGGATGATGGATGGATGGATGGATGAACGGATGGATGAATGGATGGATGAATGGATGGATGGATGGATGGATAACAGATGGATGAATGATGGATGGATAACAGATGGATGGATGATGGATGGATTGATGGATGGATGATGGATGGATGATGGATGGATGAATGGATGGATGGATGGATGACAGATGGATGGATGGATGGATGACAGATGGATGATGGATGGATGACAGATGGATGATGGATGGATGGATGAACGGATGGATGGATGGATGGATGGATGATCGATGGATGATGAATGATGGATAGATGGATGGATGACAGATGGATGATGGATGGATGGATGGATGAACGGATGGATGAATGGATGGATGAATGGATGGATGGATGGATGGATGACAGATGGATGATGGGTGGATGATGAATGATGGATAGATGGATGGATGGATAGATGGATGGATGGATGAATGGATGGATGGATGATGAATGGATGATGGGTGGATGATGAATGATGGATAGATGGATGGATGGATGAATGATGGATGGATGAATGGATGGATGGATAACCTGCTTTAAACTGGACCAGAACCTTCTTCTTCTCTGATGTTCTCCAAAGAACCTGTGAGGCCAGAAGCAGAACCGCTGCATTCAGCCTGAGGTTCAGTTCCACAGCAACAGGACAGCTGGAGGCCACTGATGGTACCGCATCGTGTTCATGGGTCCCATCACCGCAGATGTTTCTGCTCTTTCCACTGAGGAGAAGTTCCAGCAGCGAGGACAAGAAGAAGGACGAGAGTAAAAGGATCTGATGATCTCATTAAACATCATGCATGATGGATGATGGAGCATTAATGGAGCATTAGTTACGTCTGCCTGTAATTGTGGAACCGTCTGCAGCCAAAAGCTCGTTAAAAGACCCAAAAACAAGCAGCTACAATAGTCAGAGCTCAGGTGAAAACAACATAGGAACCAGAACTGCAGGTAACAAGAGAACCAAGGCCAGACAGGTGAGCTGATGGTGCTACAACCCGAGGAACCGAAGGCTGTGGCAGCAGGTGGGGGGGGGGGGGAGGGCAGATTTAAAACAGAACCATCAGAACCAAATTATTATTATTATTATTATTAATAGTAATAATAATAATAATAATAATAACAATGATGATATTCAATTCAATTTTATTTACACAGCGCCAATCACAACACATCATCTCAAGGTTCTTTCCAAAGTCAGACTCCATCAGATCCTCCAGGTTGGTCAGAAAGTTTCCTCTCTAAGGAAACCCAGCAGGTTGCATCAAGTCTCTCCAAGCAGCATTCACTCCTCCTGAAAGAGCGTAGAGCCACAGTGGACAGTCGTCTGCATTGTTGATGGCTTTGCAGCAATCCCTCATACTGAGCATGCATGAAGCGACAGTGGAGAGGAAAACTCCCCTTTAACAGGGAGGAGAACCTCCAGCAGAACCAGAACCAGGCTCAGTGTGAACGCTCATCTGCCTCGACCCACTGGGGCTTAGAGAAGACAGAGCAGAGACACAGAAAGCTCAGAAGCTCACATTGATCCAGGAGTACTTTCTATGTTAGATGGTAATAGAGGATGATCTGCCTCCCCTGATGATGTCACAGCTAACAGAACGCCAGACCAGGGGTCCGTTCTTCGTACGTTGCTTAAAACATCTGAGATCAAATGAGACATCCAAGATGATTTCATCCGGCTAATCATGATCCGGCTAATTGGGTTCTTTGAACACACCTGTTGTTTATGATTAGAATCACTGGATTGAGTTATCTGAGATAACTGCGCGTTCATGCGTTTGTTTAAAAGGGGAAATGTATCGATAGTAGAAACAATGATCAGCAACGCTGCTATTGGCTGTTCAGCATGGCCAAAGAACGCCCACAGTTTTTCTCCCAAGCAGAACAAGAGCTTTTAATGGAAGGTTATGATGAATTTGAGTCATTAATTAAAACACCTCAAAATCTGTTAAAGCCAGGAGAGAGGGCTGGCAAAAAGCAGTGGACAAATTAATGCGTAAATACTGTCCATGGTAGATGTTTCTATCACTTTCTACAGTATGGATTTTTGCATTTTAATAATTTCATATTTACTTTGTTCTTTTATGTCAGAGCCTCCACGGGACCCACTAGAACATGGGGACAAGTAAAAGTGAAATACAAGAATATTCTACAAAATGGTAGCCTTTAATTATTATACTTTATTTTAAAAAGGCACTTGTTATGTCAAGAGATCCAAATTTCAGTGTCATTCCTTAGACACGGGAAGTAAAGGACGCATGCAAACTGGGATTTTTAACAAAAAATTCTTTATCTATAAAAAAATGAAGTTCTTCATTTTCCAAGTCACCAAGTTGTTCCTGGGGGGAGTGGAACTTGAGCTTGTGGAAGAGTTCAAGTACCTCGGGGTCACACTGGACACAACACTTTCATTCAAAAAACACATCAAAATCACTGCAAACAAAATTAAATATAATATACGTAACTTTAAGGAAATCAGATCATCGATGACAATCAGTTCTGCTAAAATGTTCTTACACTCAATGATATTTTCACACATAGACTACTGCATCACAACCTACTCACTCACTGGAGGTACAACTTTAAAACCAATAGAAATATTATTCAAAAAATCCTTAAAAATCTTTGATCAAAAGCCCCTGTCATTTCATCAGTGTAACATTTTGGAAAAATATAATATGCTCAAGTTTGAAAATTTTATCCATTTTAAAAATAGTTCTTTAATTTACAAAGTTCTGAATGGATTAGCCCCACCTCCACTTTCTACCTACATTAGACCTGGCAGACGTATCTGCACTAGAGCCTCTTCCAGAGGAGACCTAGAGATCCCCCACAGAAGAACAACCTTTGGACAAACTGTTCTATCCGTCAGAGGGGGTCACTTCTGGAACAGCCTCCCAACAAACATCAGGGAATGTCCCACTTACTGCACATTTAAAAAGCACCTTAAACAGTTTCTTAAAAGTTCTCAGTCATGCACTCACTAATTTTATTTTTTGTAATGTCATTGTTTGAACGTGTGTCTAGTATTTTGACTGATATTGTATCTTATCTTGTGTTGTTGTTTTTTTATTGTTCCTGCCTCAGGACGACAGATGTAAATTAGTATCTATGCTATAATCTGGCTAATTTACAATCTGTACAAGAGTATGATTGTTCATTAATGTGCACTGTCCTGATTAAATAAATAAATACAAATGCAAAAAGTCATCCACAGTTTACACGGTCAAAAACTGTATTGCTCCGTGGCTAGATAATCCATCCATAGTTTTTTCTAATACAATATACGGCTGGACAGGAAGCAAGCCTTTCAAAGTAAACTAAACTTCACAATAAAATGGCCCGAACAAATCTTCTTACTGAATAGGATAAAAATAAAAAGCAAACCATCATACAAATAACTTAAATATTTTAGATTTATGGCTCCAACACCACTTTTTCCTCTTTAAAAGCCACTGTTAAATGATGTGTTTGTCTGTTTATAACAGCCACCAAGAAAATCTCTCTACTGTCGCGCTGCACTAAAGGATCCTGTCTATTGCGCAATACGCGATTAATTCGAAAAACTCTTCAAATTATTCTTGCACCTTCCGCAACAGGTTGCAGTCGTAAAAATGGACATGACTACGGCAGACTTCCCATCTCCTCCGCTTATACAGCCGTGATCTAATCTTGTTTACATGAAATAAACCTGCTCTCGAGCAGGCTTAAGCTGGGGCTCATGTTGCTATGACAACAAGTGCAGGATGTCTTTCGAAGAACCAAACGATCCAAGATCATGCCAAATCGTCAACAATGAAATCCTGCTAACTGAGTTAGCGACGTACGAAGAACGGACCCCTGGTGTACCTTCTATGAAGAGAAAAATGACAGAGAACAAAAAGTTAAAAGCTGAAATAACAACAAACAATGCAGAGTGGAGAGCAGTAGGAGAACTCAGCAGAGTGAGAGAAATAGGCCCTGATGTCCTCCAGCAGCCTAAGCCTATAGCAGCATAACTATAGAGGTAGCTCAGGGTAACATGAGCCACTCTGACTAGAAGCTTTGTCAAAAAGGAAAGTTTTAAGATTAGTCTTAAAAGTAGACGGGGTGTCTGCCTCACGGACCAAAACTGGGAGTTGGTTCCACAGGAGAGGAGCCTGATAGCTAAAGGATCTGCCTCCCATTCTACTTTTAGACACTCTAGGAACCACCAGCAGACCTGCAGTCTGAGAGCGAAGTGCTGAAATTTACAAATTTGACCTTTGCCTGCAGAAGTATTCCTCTTTCATCTTGCAGGTTTAATTCTCATATAGCCAGGAGTAAATTATAGAAGTACAGTGAAATAAATTTAAATAGAAACATCAGGCATCACAGACAAAACTACGAACACAGAGTTAATATGATCAGTAAAATAGAATAGCATGAACAAGTTGATTTATTTAACAATTTAGTTCAAAGAGCGAAACTCAAAGATGGTAAATGGTTATTCCAAAACGAGAGAAAATGTTTCAAGCATTTATCTGTATTAATTAGGATCATTATAGCTTAGAGGGAATGAAAAGACATAATTCAGTGTCTTGCAAAATTTCAATATTATACATCTAATAAAAAAGGGGTTTTAATAAAAAAAAATGATGCTATGGTCTGATACTGCTGACTGATTGACTTTCTTCAAGGGGGGTAATAATAACAATAATAATAATAATAATAATAATAATAGTAATAATAATAATAATGATAATGATAATAATAATAACTTTTATTTATAGGCACCTTTAAAGACTCAAAAAGGTCCTGTTACATTATGAACAACGCTTTGTAGCAAAAGTTAAAAGTTGAATTTTAAATTCAAAGCAGAAATGTGGTTCAGGTTCTTCAGGACAGGTGAGGTAAGCTGCGTGGATCAGGTTCTGGAGACGATATGGGCAGCAGAACTCTGGACCCGTTGAAGCTTATGGCAGTGTGAGGGATTGCTGCAAAGCCATGGACAATGCAGACGACTCTCCCTGTAGCTCTACGCTTCTCCAGGAGTGAATGCTGCTTGTCGGGACTTTGATGCAATCAACTGGTTCCCTTATATAGGACATTTTGACCAATCTGTATAATATGATTGATTTTGACTTTGTAAAGTGCCTCGAGATGACATGTTTCATGAATTGGCGCTATATAAATAAAATAGAATTGAATTGAATTGAATTATGAGAGCAGGATGGGAGGAGTGTGATGGTGAAGTCAGCAGACAGAGAGAGCCGGGTGTCATCGGCAAAGCAGAGGAACAAGACGCCATGCTTCCTAAATATGTTGCCAGGAGTGAGAAGTTAGCTTATGAAAAGCACTGGGGGGCTGAGTGAGGTGGTGATTGATGGGTCTGACTGAATATCATGGATACGACCAGATAGATATGATGAGTGATGGCTTGAGAGCTGTCAGTTGGTTTTTCCGTCTGTGGTAATTGGTTTGGCTCGTTACAGACCCAGTGGCACCTGGTTAGCAGGTGTGATGGGGTATCAGTAGGACCTTTGCTCTTCTCTCTGTCTCCTTCAGGGAGATCGGTTTGAAAAATGTTTTCGGTCACAGTTTTATAGTTATTCTGTCCTACTTTCTTATCATACTTCAGACAGCAAGATATTTTTTCTATTGACCTAACCCTTTTTTTTTTTACAGTGAACTTTTTTAGTTGAATAAAACTGAACAAGCTAAGTTTTGTCTCCTCTTTTGTGGCCAACTATGAGCCAGGTTGGTAACAGCTGTTAACCAGGAGGGACCTGCATCAGTAAAACTGAGGGCGAGCTGCAACAGTTCGCTGATGAAGAAGCACTTTTCTGCTTTATCCGAGCAGAAAAATGGAAAGTTAAGTGAAAGGAAGAAATGTTGACATCAGTAACTGCAGCGCTGAGAACTCCGATGGACTAAATGACGCTAAACGGGGCGTCAACCAAGAATTGGATGCGTTTGGTGGACAGTGGCTCTCAGTTCTAAGATCAGAGTCAGTTTCATGTAATCGTCTAATTTTCTTAGAAACTGTATTTTGTGCTTTCATTAGCTGAGGATGTTCCTGTGTCAGGAGTCCATGTCAGGCAGAGGTTTGATTTTTAGAACCGAATTACTAAAACAAATTAAGTTTTTCAATATTTTTATAGTTGGAGATGCTCCTGCACACAAAGCAGGAAAAATGGCTACAAGCGTATAAATTCAAACACACTTTTTAAGAACTTTTTAACAAAAAAAATAAAAAGTAGAATGAAAACTGTGAAGAATGAGAACAGAAAAGATAATATTGAAAAGGAGCAAAAATATAGTTTTTTAAAGCCAATGAGTCCAGAAAGCCTTCCGTGGTTTTCTGGTCTGGCTGTGAAGAAGCTGACCTGAAGGAAAGCTGACATCATGTGAAGCCCAGCTGACTGCAGCTACATGCGTGTGGGTTTGGTACCGGCAGCTCTGAGCGCCTGTCTGCCTGTCCGGCTTCAGCCCATCTGCACGCAGACTAGGACCTGTTTCTGCTGCAGACGCAGTGATGTAAGCATCTCCTCCAGTCAGAGCCCCTCAGTCCTCACGCAGACAGAAACACACACCGCACGGTTGTGGTGACAGCGAGAAGCTGAGCAGAAACGCAGCAGAACCAGCTTTAGAGAACCAGGAACGCTGGGTCAGACGTTACAGAGAGCAGATCGGAGGCTGGGATCTGGATGGGAGCATGAGAGCTGAAACAGGTCGGGCTGTAATCCCCAGAGCGTCTGATCTGTTCCTGCAGAGATCATCTGCTTCACGCTGCAACCTGCACTCCTCATTAACACGTAATAAAAAGCATTGGGTGCAGCTGCGCTTCCTGCGGCCTCCCTCTCAAAGTCCTGACTCTGTTTACGGCAGCCTTGTCTTAAATGAAACTCGTTTATTTGTTGGAACGCTGTGATTTATGGAGCTTTGTGATTTGCGGCCGGGTTTAACAATCGCCTCATTCTTTTGGCTGGAGGGAAGGAACCCATTTTCTTGAAGCCGACACACCTAAATTTAGCTTTGAGCAACAAAGGCCCGGCCCAACAGATAAGAGAACCTCTCTGTCTTTATCTGAACCTCCCTGGGGGAAACACACGGGTCAGAAACCTGCTTCCAGCCAACACTGAAGTTAATGCATGCAGCAAACAAGACAGTTTAATTAGCTATGATTAAACCCAAAGTCTTTACCTGATCATGTATCTCAAATTCTGATTCAAATACAGCTCTTGCTAACTTTGCATAAAGATCTGTGCAATAGTTTATTCACATATGTACCTGATCACTTTTGCTCTTAGGTAATACCTTAATCCACCACCTCTGTGCAATAATCTGATTTAACTACCTGCTCATTTATCCACTTCATCTTTCTTATCTATGTTCTGTATTTGGCTCAGAGTTTATTGTTTATTTTTTTCTTGTATTCATTTTATACCTAAATGCAAATTCGGCTTCCCTGAGCGAGTCATCCCAACGGGATCAATGCAGCGAAGTCTAGATGAAGCAACTAGGCAGGGAATCACCAACCGGGTTAAATCAGATAAGACCAGATAATTCAGGCTCTGTTAATTTAGTTTGGATAATTAATTCCTTCTTAATTCAGATTCTCATTGTGGAGGCATCTAAAAGTTGATTTTCCAGACCTTCATTCATGCACAGCTGCAGCATGTGAGTCTTGCTGGTATTTGGACTTTGACTAGGCCGTTGCAACACCTTTTTTCCCCCAGACATGCTGATCTGAAGCAGCTGCAGTTTTGGGGATCATCGTTCTGTTCATCCCAAGGCAGCCGTGTCTCAGAGGGTAGAGCAGTTGTCTGGCAATCAGAAGGTTGTAGGTTGGATTCCGGCTATCTCCTGTCACACACTGATGTCCTCCTAAGCGAGGCACAGAACCCAAAGTTACCTGCTGGTCTGTGTATCGGTGTATGAATGAGTGAGCGTTGGGTGAATGTGGCTCTACTGCCAGCATTTACCTGCAGCTGAGGACCCAGTTTGGACCGAGCTTCAGCTGTAGGACAGATGGTATATAGAGGAGTTTATATGTTGATTGTAATTTGTAACAAGCCCATATCATCAAGCTTCTCCCACCGTGCTCTACAGTCAGGGAATATGCAGTTTGGGTTTGTCCCAACGTGCTTTGATTGTGGCCAAACGTCTCTCCTTTGGACATTATTCCAGAGATTTTGTAGTTTATTGAGATACAGCTTGTCCAAGCTGGTTCAGGGTCATGACCTTTAACCTTTAACCTGCTAACAGCTGCTTCTCTGATGTCTTTCCGCGTTGGCATTGTGTTAAAACACACCTGTATTCAAGTAACATCTCAGTTCTCTAAGCTGTCGTTGTTTGTCGATACGTTTTATGCTGGACTTGGTCACATATTTCACAAAATGCGTGTTTTTCTTTGACGTTTCGGAAAAAAGTAAGACCTAAATAGTTTGTTTCAACATTTTTTTTATTCAAAACTGTTGAAAGAGGCAGTTACAGGTCACAGAAAAGTCACCATGAAGCCCAGCGGCTCCTCCAAACCAGAGTTAATGTGAGCTACTGTCACGCTGCCGCAGAGCTGGAAGCAGCTGAGGGAGCTGTTGAGGAGAGGCCTGGCGCTTCGCGGCACGGTGCAGGGAGAGCGCCTGGACTTAATTATCACAGATTTCCACACATTAGTCCATGTGAGATGCAGCCAGTGGATTATGCAAACAGCTGATTTAAATCTGCATGTACGATTAATGGTGACTGATATTTCCTGTGATTTATGATGCTGTAAAAGGGGGTTGGCTCAACAGGAAATGAAGTATAATTGGGAAATTGACTTCGTGGTATGGATCCTTTTCTTATTTTTGCTTTAATGGAAAAGGATAGTTTAAGAGAAAACATGAGGACATGGAGACTGTTGGTAGGTTCAGTATTAATGTCGCCATTTTTCTAACTCTGTTCTGTCTCCACTCAGCTTTCACATATTTTTATGAGAAGAACACGCGCCTGAAAATAGACATGTTGCTGTTTTTTATGCTTTTATTAGTTGTAGAAATGGAATAAAATGATTATCTGGTTTTGCAGGGTGATTCTGTTGATCCGGTCAAAGATGCATTGGGTTCAGAAGGTCCTGCAGAATGAGAGATGGACAAAGATTAGGATTTTAGTTTTTTCAGAATAAAATGATAAAACTTGAATCAGTATGGGGCCCTAATAACCGGAGTCTGAATGAATCTGTTTTGCCGCCACCTGTCGGTAACGAGGTGCCGCTGCCACAAGCTACAGTCATGCACCTGCTTAGCTTGTTTCTGCTAGACGTTTAAAAACAGATCACTTTCTTATATTTTTATGCTGCACACTGGTCCGTTTTTAATGAATTTCGGCTACAGCAACTTCTGAGCAACTTTAACCCGTTCTAACCCATGACGTCTCTGCGGTGTGAAAATCTAAAGAGCGGAGCACTGACGAGGGATGACAGCTCCACAATAGATGCAGCGGTGCCAGGGCGCTGAGGGCTATGAAGAGCTACAGCAGCTGTCACCAGAGCTTAGAGAGAAAAGCAAACTACTCACTGGTCTCACCGGTGTCTGCAGGAGCCAACATAAACCTGCTGCCCTCACCACCTCCGTCACACAAAAACATTTGGTGAGTTTTACTTCTAAAGTGGTCTTATCTGATGTTCTGTGGTGCTCGGGCTGGAACGAAGAGCTCAAACAGGAAGCCTTGCAGTGGTGGACATTACATCATCTGCAGAAACAGCCCCAGTTTACAATAGATCTCAAGGTACTTTACAGGACCCATTTTATCCAGAACGATATGACCAGATCAGATACCCATGTAGACACAATCACATTCAGCTGCAAACATTGAAATTTGGTCCTTGTTACAAAGCAATGCAGTGAGATTTAGATTGTAATGCAATCGGCAAACAAGCTTTCAATAAGAGAAGCTGAGCTAATTGCACCTAGGCATTTACTTTTGCAACAATCCCTCCTCCTGAGCAAGCATGTGGAAAGAATGAACAGGAAGAAACCTCCAGTCGAAGACAAAACAGCCTCAGTATGAGTCCCTAAGTAGGGGTTGAGAAGAAAAAATTATTTTATGCACATGTTTAATGATAGCAACAGCTCTGTTAGTGGTTTCCTCTGGGAGAGAAGCCCGGCTAAATGGAGAAGCTTTGAGCCAGTAGAACCTTCTGCAGAGTTAAAAAGAGAACATATAGTTCCCAGCTCCATAAATGGCTTTATTGCAGCTCAGAGACACAGAAATACAATTAAAATTGTAGTTTAGAGAAAAAAAGAGAATCAGCAGTCCTTGTCAGCAATAATTACAATGAATACATCAATGGAGAGCAGTAGGAGAACTCAGCAGAGTGAGAGAAATAGACCCTGATGTCCTCCAGCAGCCTAAGCCTATAGCAGCATAACTATAGAGGTAGCTCAGGGTAACATGAGCCACTCTGACTAGAAGCTTTGACACAAAGGAAAGTTTTAAGATTAGTCTTAAAAGTAGACGGGGTGTCTGCCTCACGGACCAAAACTGGGAGGAGCCTGATAGCTAAAGGATCTACCTCCCATTCTACTTTTACAACCTCAAGTTTATGTTTCAGGTGGAGTTAAAATCAGAAGAAGCATCGATCCTTTGTTCCTACAAATAATCTGATTGTGACAAAAGGAGCAACTGACTGCAGTGGTATGTCTTCTGGAGACACCAACCAGGAGAAAATGTAGTTTTCCCGTCTGGAAAACTTAACTTCCAATAATTTCCCACCCCATAGTAAACTATTCACTTTACATGGATGCTGTGAACTCTGCTGCAGTGAGTAGCTGGACTTTCTGCACCATCATCTGGTCCGTTCATTGTTGCAACAATACATCCTGCTGCTGCAGATACTGGATCAACTCATGTCGTTTCACACAGAACCTTTCTGTAAATATAAAACATCAGCTTTTTTGCTGCTACATTAATGACAAATACATCTTTTTATAAAGTTTATCTTTACATTTACATTGCAGATGTATGCTGTGAATGTGCAGTTGGATGATAATAAAGTCTAAGTCTTAGAGTTCTTACAGGAACACAGGAAACTACCGTTTCTTCAGTTTAATATCTTAAAAAAACGTTACACTGATTTAATTGTGATGCTTAACGGGTTTAAACCGTGGCACAGTGAGGTCAGCTTGTGGTGAAGCCGTTACCCTGAAGAAAACGGACCAGAGCCGCAGCCGCCTCTTTCTTCCATGCTTCTTGTAATCAGATTACTTTGCAGTGACTCTGCGGTTTGCCTCGTCAAGCCCAGAAATCAGCCGTTAAGCAGAAACATGGGCCGCTTACGGGTCTCAGGTTTCAAGTGTTTCTGTTTGTGGCGGGAATTGTGGCAAAGTGTCAGGCCAAATCGGAGCGAACAGGATCAAGAGCCCGGCTGAAGAGGCCTATTGTGTTTTCCTGCTCGGCTGTAATCAGAACCAGATGCCCTCCGCCGTCAGCGCTGAGAAGGGGGGCTTGTTTAACTGGACTTAACTTCATCGAACACAGCTTTAATGGTCGCCCCATTACACCACTTAACAACCTTTCAGGCGGCCGGTACGTGAGTTTTCCCTGGAGAGGACGGTGCACACACCTCCAGCCCTGAGCCGGCTGGTCCAGGGTCAGCCACCTCCCGATGAAGTGGCTGTCAGGTCTGTGTGAGGTTAAAGATATGTTCCCCAGACTTTAATTATGGTTCCGCTTTGTTCTGTCCATCCTGAAGAGATTCCAAGAAAGAAAATAATCCGGATTCCACAGCGTTTAGGAAATCCTCCTCCATCGGAAGCTTGCCCTCAAGCTTCAGGTGCGCTTTGTCAGTCCTGGGAGATCCATTTTACACATTCCTACGTATTATTAAACATTATTTAGCATAGCAACGTGCAGAAACGTCGTGTTACTGCTTCAGGCTGTGCTTACAACTTCTGCTCAGACACAAAGCTGCAAAATGAAAGCCTTCAGACAGCAGAGGTGTTTCTATTAGAGACGGACCGTTACTGCGCAGCTAACAGACAAATTATCACACGTGATAATTATCACCACTTCCTTTTGTTTTGGGTAGCTCTGTGCAAAACCCTTCACATATTTTACAATGTGTCTCCAAACATGTGCAATGGGGGTGAAGAGCAGCTACTGCTGATGTAAACTGCAGGAACCGACTTGAACCGATTTTTCCTTTATAATCTGCAGCCGTTTGACCTCCAGATTAAGCCAGAATCCCCGTAATCGCATGTTCGTTTCCTCCCTGTGATCTTCCTTCCCTCCTTTCCTAGCAGGTCTCCTTCCAACGCTGCTTTCATCAGGTTTCCATCGCTATCAGATCTGGCCTGGACAACCAGATCATTGTTTGACTTTTCAGTAAAAGTGCTCGTGGTTTTTTCCCTGACAGATGTTGGGGAGGAATTTCATCATGAAGTTTTGCCAATAGCTGCTAAGAAGGAGAAGCATTGCAGTCTTTTCTGGCCCATTGTGTTTGACACCTCGGCTCACAGCTGTGAGCACCTTTCCCAGCATGCAGGAGCATTTATTTGCATTTTATTTCATCATTTTTTCATGTGGCGCTGATATTTGTGGTTTGGACATGGTGGGTTTTAGAAGCAGTCTGAATGCGCAGCCAGAGGGGGTTGTTTTTTTGGCATCAGGACGGAGAGCAGCCGAGAACATTTTAATCTCCAACTTTAAATCATAAGTGCTGTGCTGATGATTCAGCCTCCTCCATCTCCAGGAATAAAAAAGTTTTGGTTCTTGTGGGGAAACATAAGAGGCCAACCATCAGCCTGGAAGCATTCAGCGTAGACACACAGCTTTCATGTTGGGCTGGTTAAAGACTTGCAGCGTGTGAAACGGTATTCCACGGTGCAGTTATCAGGGATCAGGAATATTTTATTTATTTTATGCGTGTTACCGCAGCGAAATTTCTCTTTGGCCACTCTGCTTTCTCATTACACATAATGAGGCAAAACCTGACAAACAAACAGGAAATGAACAAAGGTCACTCAGGAGAGTCACAGATAAAGTCAGAGCTTGTGGTGAATGCGAGTGTTTGTACTGCGAAACTCTGGGTTTCTGTTTGTCTGTTTGTCAGGTTGGGTTTGTACTGGTCCAGATTTATGGTTCTGATTCCTCACCAGCCAACGGAGGAGAGCAGGAGGGGGGGATGGGCTTCACACTTAGTGGAGACCTGAGATGTCCCAGGAGACCGGGGGGGGAGGGGGGGGGGGGGTGTGGGGGGGGGGGGGGGGGGCTTCAGCTTCAAAACAAACTGGATGCTCTCATGTTCATACTGGGTGATTTTAATCACTGCAGCTTGAATAAGACTTTACCAGGATTGTATCAATATGTGCAGTGCAATAACAGATATAACAACATTCTGGACAAGTGTTATGGGGATATTAAAGATGCCTACACCTCTAGAGCTACACTGGGTAATTCGGATCATAATGTAATCCAGCTCTTTCCTGTTTATCGGTCAGTGTTTAAATCTTGCAAACCTGGAGTTCACCCTATCAAAATATGGTCGGCTGACAAGATAGAAGAGCTGAGAGCAGACATGCTTCCTGAGTACTGACTGGGATATTTTCTTTCAGGATGCAGACATCAACACTGCTACTGAATCAGTTACAAATTTTATTTCCTTCTGTGTTGATCCCAAAGAAACACATCAAGAAATACCCAAATAATAAACCTTACTTCACACGGGAAGCAAAGAAATGTATTAAAAGGAAGCGGGTGGCCTTTAACTCAGGGACTCTGCAGGAGTCAGGGCTGCACAAAGAGATCTCAGCCAGCAGATGAAAAGGGCTCGACGGCAGCACAAGGAGCGTGTAGAACACCAACAGGCTATGGGATTACACCCGCAGTATGACCCACACCGACTCAAGCAGGAAACCCGTATTTTCAAAAAGCGACGCAATGAAAGCAAATGAACTAAATCATTTCTTTTTACGGTTTGAAAGTGCTAATAATAAGGGATGTGTGGAGATTTTGGAGGAGATTGATTGCAAGGACGGTGAAAACAGAATCTTGATAAACCCGCAATTAGTCACTCAGGTTTTCAGATCAATGCGCACAAACAAAGCGACAGGACCAGACAATATATCTGCTTTCCTTTTGAAAACGTTTGCGGAGGAAGTCACTCCAGCCTGGCATCAGCTCCTCCAACTCTCCATCAACACTCATTCAGTGCCAGAGCTCTGGAAAAGATCCATCATTATTCTAGTTCCCCAGAAAGCTTGCCCCCAGGTAAACAATGACTTTAGGCCAGTGGCTCTGACCTCCAATGTGATGAAGGCTCTGCAGAAACTGGTGATTGAGGAGAAACGCTTGGAGGTGGAGCCACACCTGGATCAATATCAATTTGCATACAAAAGGGAACGGAGCACAAGTGATGCCATCTTAACTGTAACACCTGGTATTAAAACATCTTGAGTCCCCCTCTGCATATGCCAGACTACTTTTTGTTGATTTTAGTTCTGCTTTTAATTCCATTCGGCCACATATTATTCTTAAAAAACTCATTCAGTTGGATGTCAATCCCTTTTTAATTAAATGGTATCATTCTTTTCTGTCAAACAGGCCACAGCAGGTAAAACTGAACTCTGTGTTTTCAGACACTGCTCTGAGCAGCACTGGTGCCCCCCAGGGCTGTCAGTTCACCGTTTTTATTTACACTGTACACTAATGACTGTGTCAGCTATCAGCCTGATCAATATGTGGTGAAATTCTCAGACGACTCCGGAACGCTCAGCCTGTTAAACACTGATTCCAATCCAAGCAGCCACAGATCAGCAGTGGGTGAACGCGTAAACTGGTGTGATGCTCATAAGTTGCACAATAATATAGACGATGGAGATGCTGGTGGACCCCAGGGCAGGTGGCGACCACAGCCCTGTGGCCGTACCTGGACAGAACATTCAACAGGTGAGCTCATATAAATACCTGGGGCTTCATATGGATTACACTCACATGTGGCAGGTGTTTGTGCCAAACTTCACCAGCGTCTTCATTTTCTTCATCGTTTAAGAGTGTTTGGTGTTTGTACCAGCATAAGGGTAATGTTCTACAGAGCTACCTTAGAGTCTCTGCTAAGATGTGGCAGCAGCAGCTGGTTTGGTAATTTGACAGTAAAACATGGGATCATGTTTTGGTTCTTTCTTATTTCTGTGTCTGAATATATTGAGATTTTTTATTTGTCACTAGTTTGTGACTGTGATCATTATTTTACTGTCATTTTAATTTTTCACAGTTATTATTGTTAGTGATTAATACAAAATGACAGGTGCTTATTTTAACTTTCTGTGTCCATGTTTGTCTGTTTTACCTTTCATGCACATTAAAAACAATAAATGTTGACCGAAGTGTTTTTCAGCCTCTCCTGTGTTTTTACCCTGTTAGTTTCTGTCATGTCTAGTTTGTCTACTAATCGATTGTTGTTTTACATGCTAGTTTTTTTCTTCAAAGGATTTTTTTGTTGGTTTCTTTTTTTTGTGTTGATAATCTTTATATTTTTGTCATATTAGGACATTTTTGTCTAACTTGATGACTTCTGTTTTTGTCAGTTTGCAGCCCTTTGGTCAACAGTGTTGTTTTTAAGGTGCTTTATAAATAAAGTTGTATTGTAATTTTGGGTTTTTTGCTGTACTTACCTTCTTTCTTTCTCTTTAGAACATGAAACTCTTTCTTTCTTTACTTTTTTCATAAATGAACTGAGAACTGAGTTAAACCTTCCTCTGTTTACACCCACAGAGAAAAGAAGATTATCTTGAAGATCCTTTTATTTTACCTGCAGTTTGTGACGAATGAGTTTAGTTTAAATAAAGCGGCCGTCTTTCCCGGCCACACACAGAGACGGAGAGAGACGGCAGATACACGCTCGCTCTCCTCCGCCTGCATGCTCTGCACCGTTATCACTGCCAGGTGTAGAAAACAGGAGATATCTTTTCTGGAGTTTCATCAATCACAAAATCTTTCTTCAAACTAAACACACCTCCAGCTGCAGAAAGAAACTATTTTCTCCAAAGATGTAAAACATTCTGACCATCTGTTTAATTTGGCTCCATGAACCCAGATTCATTTTTCCCTTTTCTGGCAACGTCAGACAAAAGATGAATGTGAAGGCACAAGGTTTTGTCACAAAACAGCTAAATTCAATGCATGAGAAAAAAATATCACAGCTTGAGCCAAAAACCTAAAGATTTTAAAGACTTCCCATCGTGCTATTAATATGTCTTAATGTCTCAGAAGATATAAACATGTTTTAATATGAATAGTTGAGGCAATAAGTAGATAAACAGAGTCTAACCGGCTGTATTGTTGCATCTCCATGGCGGAAACTTTATGGAGTGTTTCTGGTCTCCAAGGATCTCCAAGGTTGATTTATGCATCTGTTCTCAACCAACAGATTGATTTCTTTAATATATTTGCATTAGAACAAACACTGTATCAACAAAAACTGGCCAATTTGATGCGTATAGCTTGAGCTAATATACATCTGCCACCAACTGGGAACTCCTTCCAGAATACAAATCTGATCCCTCATAGGAAACGACTCCAGCTTTTACCTAAACTGATGCCAGAGTTCAGTTTTAGTTCTGCAGGACAGGAACCCTGCACGCTAACTCCTCCTGCAGAAAAGCTTTACATTTAGGCACCTTCCAGATGCTCCACTACGTACTGAAGCCAGAGATTTAGGAGGAGCCAGAAGGTTACAGAGCCCCATCGTGCATCTTTTTAATCACATGGACAGCCGGTCCTTCTGTATCCAGGACACATGATGGGACTGAGATGAGCTGGTGGCTTGTTTTTGGTTTTATTTGCATGGTTTGGATATGGGATGTGTGCAGACTGGCAGAAATCACTGAGTGGTGGCGGGGAAGGCTATTTAAGAGGAGCAGCAGCAGCCAGTCATGGCTGAGGTAAGGCCTAGACCAGGGGAGGGGAAGACGCTAGCACTCAACGTGGGGACTGGAGGACCCAGAGCAAGCCAAATCCTTCCCTCTGGCAATCCAGGAGTACTGGTGCCCTCCTCTTCTATTAGAGATGTTGCCACATTAGTTCTTCCCCTCACGAGTTTCTCAGTTTATTCTGGTGTTCTGTTCTTTGTCCATTTGGATTCATTTATCTTGGTTTAGTAGTTTCTATATGTTTAATATTCATTTTCCCTCAGTCTGCCTGTTCGCTCTCCTCCCCTGATAATCTCCCCTACATTCATTGTCATTCTCCACCCTCCCCTCAGTATAAAAGCTCACTGGTTTTCATTGTTCTTTGCTGGTTTCTCCCATTTCTCTGCTCCATGTCCTGCTCTTTATGTCATCTTCTCTGTAAGTCTCCTTGTTTGCTGACCATGTGGGGCGTCTCAGTCGTTGTGCCCCGCATTATAAAAGCTATTGTTGTTCATGCATCTAACAGTCAGTAGATGAATGCTAACTGTGGCGTAATGAAGATGAAATACAGCACCTAATGTTTTATTTACTGTCCACTGTGGCTCTACGCTCTTTCAGGAGGAGTGAATGCTGCTTGGACAGACTTGATGCAACCTGCTGGGTTTCCTTAGAGAGGAAACTTTCTGACCAACCTGGAGGATCTGATGGAGTCTGACTCTGGAAAGAGCCTTGAGATGACATGAGGTTAATTGGTGCTATATATATAAAATTTGATTGAAACTGAATTGAATTTATAATTTTATTATAATGAATGAAGCACTGAGCCAAAGAGTGTCTGTACTTCTAATACTGAGTGTATATTTTCATTTTGCAGGAATCCCCAACTGTATTTTCTTGGCGACACCTTTAGTGCTTCCTCTTCCTGCTGCACTTCCCAAACAGCCTTTAATCCATCAGTCGGCTGTAAATCACCACTTCGTTTGGAAACATGGAGCTTTTTATTTATATGAAAATGTTCCAGATAATTAATGCTGCTGCTCATCTAAACCTGACTCTCTGTTTCTACCCGTCAGAAAATGTAAAAAAAAATAAAAACTAAGTGAACCCACCATGTCCACACACCTTGTTCTCATTCACAAAGCTAGCACATCGGGGGGAAACACGGGTGGTACGGATGCATTAACCGCCTCCAGTCGCAATATTTGGCGGGCGTTTGTCTCCATCAAGACATTCCAGCTGATCGTTTGTCTGTTTCCTCTCATTTTCAGGCTGAACCGTCTCACTGTGAGATAAGTGTGTGCACACGTGGAGCAGTCAGACAACAACAAACTGCTTCCTGATGGAGCTAGGTGCAGAAGTTTCACACATCTTCTGGTGTCTCCTTCGCTTTCTAACCACCAAGAAGGCCAGTGGGCGAGCATGCCCACATGGAGATCGCTAATGCAGTAAGTAAAGACGTCTGTTCCAGGTGGTTTGATCCTGTTTCCTCTCAGTTAGACTGAAAACAAACATTCGTGTAGAGGTCAGGGGTTTGGAAAGCTGCAGGAAGCTTGGGATGAAGGTTTTATGTGATCCCATCCTGATCAGGACTCCTCGTTCCCCAGAGTCTCCACAGCAGAGTAAGGCAGGGCAGGTTTCTTCGTCTAGCACCTTTTATGCACAAGGTGATCTACAGAACATTAAAGGAACGGCAGAAAGAAAATAACAAAGCATAGAAGCATCGATACGAGAAAGATGCGTTTAAATACACATATTAATGGCATAATAATCAGCTTTTTAGTCAGACTGTTGGATCAGAATCTGCTCTAAACATGTTTTCAGTCCTGATTTAAAGAAGCCAACAAGTTCTGAACGGCTCAGGTTTTCATGCAGTTTGTTGCAGAGTTTAGGAAACCCTGTTTGGTTCTGGTTCTGGTTCTGGTTCTGGTTCTGGTTCCGGGAGTCAGCAGGTCTCTCAAGACCTGGAGGATCTAGATGGTTCCTACCTCGTCAGCAGCTCAGAAATGTATTTTAGTAGAACAGAACCGTAAAGGCTTTGTTCACATGTTCTCCTATATCTGAGGAAGTCTGGGAGCATCTGTTTTGGGTTTTCTTCCTGGTTTGATGTGTTAAAGCTCATGTTGGGAAGCGTTTCCACGTTTATCCCTGAGTGTGTCTCAGTCTGGGGGTTTCACGTCCATCTGTAAGACGGAATAAGTTGTTAAAGCAGCGTTATTCTGATCATGGTCTGCCAAGAACCTGTCGCCTCCACATCTCCGCCTCTCTTTATCTCCTCCTCCTCATGTGGTCACCACCTGCAGGAGCAGAGCGGACAGCCACACCCCAGCAGCTACAGATCCTAAAGTTTGGTTTTACCACCAATACTAACTACAAGTTGTCTTTCTACACATTAACTCCTTCCTTGTGTTTTTCTACTGATCAGCTCACTCAGAGGGTCTGGTTTTAGGGGCGGCTCCGCCTCGTTATGCTGTCAGCATAACAGAATTTCAAATTAAAAGGAGAAATAAATAAAAAGAATAAAGTTGGGTAAACTAAAACGAGCCAGTCTGTGTTGGAGGATGTTTTTATCTAACATGTAAAAACTGTTTCTGATGGAGACGACGTGATCTGCTGGTGCAGAACATCCCACAGTTTCAGCCGCCAAGAAAAAGCTGCAGCACATTGATCTGCTGACAAGAGCAAGCAAGATTCTCTCTTAAACTAATCCAGAAATAATCAACTCATCATTTCTTCTGCATAAGAAATTAGTTTTTATGTCTGATCTGAATCCCTTTTAGACAATTTACTAAACCTGGGGACATTTCATCGCATAACTCCAGATACAAAACACACAAGTAAAGATCAAAAGTCATCTTTTACAAAACTCTAGATTCCACGTTATTATTCACGAAAACAAGTGAACGCAGGTGAAGTGTTTGACCGCTCAATACCACTTCATCCACTTTAAACATTTTGTTCTCCTTCTCTTCCTTAATCAGTCCTCCCTCTCTGCTATGTTAAGACTAGGCTTAAAACTTCTAAAAGGATCGATGCTTCTCCACCTGAAACATAAATCTGATGCTCTAAAAGTAGAATGGAAGGCAGATCCTTTAGCTATCAGGCTCCTCTCCTGTGGAACCAACTCCCAGTTTTGGTCCGTGAGGCAGACACCCCGTCTACTTTTAAGACTAATCTTAAAACTTTCCTTTGTGACAAAGTTTCTAGTCAGAGTGGCTCATGTTACCCTGAGCTACCTCTATAGTTATGCTGCTATAGGCTTAGGCTGCTGGAGGACATCAGGGTCTATTTCTCTCACTCTGCTGAGTTCTCCTACTGCTCTCCAATGATGTAGTAACTGTAATTATTGCTGACAAGAACTTTTTGTTGATTCTCTATTTTTTCTAAACTACAATTTTAATTGTATTTCTGTGTCTCTGTGCTGCAATAAAGCCATTTATGGAGCTGGGAACTATATGTTCTCTTTTTAACTCTGCAGAAGGTTCTGCATTTAGCCGGGCTTCTCTCCCAGAAGAAACCACTAACAGAGCTGTGGCTATCATAATTTTTTTCTTCTCAACCCTGTAACGTTTCTGGCACTGGAGCTGCTAATTGCAATCAGCACACCTGTGTTGTCTCCGCCCTACATGCTTATAAGCTCTGCGCCTCGCAGTCTCCAGTGCCAGAACGTCTCGAGCCTCACGGTGAGAACTACCAGCCATTAATCTGAGTACCTGTCTGCCTGTCGACCTGTTTTTGCCCCTGTTTTTTGAGCCAGTCTGACCCCTTTCTGGATTTGTCTGCCCGCCTGAGTCCTGTTCGTCAGCCTCAGAGATTTGGACTGCCTTCCTGTGTTTCGGACTCCGCCTGCCTGTAAGTTATGGAGATTGCTTGCCCCTTTGACTGTTGTGCTTTTTGGATTTGGACTTGGACCTGGACCTGGATCCGTCTCTGGATTCTCCCTTGGATACCTCTGTTGGATTAAACGGATCTCCCCCTCCCCAAGACCCGGACTGGACCTGGACTAAGAACTCTGGATTATCCCTTCACGGACCCCGCTGCTTCCTGAAACCTGGACGCTGCCAAACCAAGTCGTCCTCGTGCCCCAGGTTAGTGACTCAGCTTCAACTTCATATTCCCTCCTGTCTCCGCTGGTCACTAACCCACCACTCTGCCTTCAGGAATCGCCAGTAGCTGTGTGCAGCCGCACAAACCGGGGGTCCTCGCCGCCATCATCTAAATAAACTGTTAAAGTTTTACTTACTTGTTTTCGGGTAGTTCTTGGGTCCATCCAAATGCATTACAAACCCTGCAGGAGGACATCAGGGTCTATTTCTCTCACTCTGCTGAGTTCTCCTACTGCTCTCCAATCTGCATTGTTTGTTGTTATTTCAGCTTTTAACTTTTTGTTCTCTGTCATTGTTCTCTTCATAGAAGGTACACCTGGTCTGGTGTTCTGTTAGCTGTGACATCATCAGGGGAGGCAGATCATCCTCTATTACCATCTAACATAGAAAGTACTCCTGGATCAATGTGAGCTTCTGAGCTTTCTGTGTCTCTGCTCTGTCTTCTCTAAGCCCCAGTGGGTCGAGGCAGATGAGCGTTCACACTGAGCCTGGTTCTGGTTCTGCTGGAGGTTCTCCTCCCTGTTAAAGGGGAGTTTTCCTCTCCACTGTCGCTTCATGCATGCTCAGTATGAGGGATTGCTGCAAAGCCATCAACAATGCAGACGACTGTCCACTGTGGCTCTACGCTCTTTCAGGAGGAGTGAATGCTGCTTGGAGAGACTTGATGCAACCTGCTGGGTTTCCTTAGAGAGGAAACTTTCTGACCAACCTGGAGGATCTGATGGAGTCTGACTTTGGAAAGAGCCTTGAGATGACGTGATGTGATTGGCGCTGTACAAATTAAATTAAAGTGAATTAAATAATCACAGATGTTTAAACACCATGGAAAGTTGAAATATTTCCTGAAAACAGCTTCTTGTGGATTTTAGTTATTTTATGCTCTGGAATCTGTGTGTAGTTTTATTTCCTATGTTGTTGTTGTTGTTGTGTTTTCTCCAGCTGTTGTTTCCCAGTTCTGTGGCTTTAACCCGGTTTCTCCTGGTTTCTGCAGCATGCCTGTTTACAGCCTTCTGTTCTAGATGCGATCACCTTCACTGTCCAGCACATCTCAGTCAGAACCAACCACTTATGGACCCGCCAGGTATTGTAGCTGGTACCCCTTCTGCAACAATGCCTCATGTTGAGGACGATGAACCGTAAAGCCTAAAGCTGGGAATAGTCTGAAAACAGTCCATCACAATAAAACATCAGGGAACATAAGACCCTCCTCTGCCCTCAGAATGATGAGAAGATCCAGGAGATTCATCACGCTGCGGTACGTGAGGATGCTGAGGATCGGTACTCCCGTGATTAAGGTTACAAAGCAGGTTCCTGATTTTACTGAACTGTTGTTTCAGGTTGGCTGTAGTCAGATATCTGGGAAGGTCCTTCCAGATCATCAGCCTGCTGCGTCCGTGTTCACATGCGTGTTCGGGATCTCCGTCCTGCTGCCTCCAAGTTTCAATCATCTAGCTGCTGATGGGAAGTCCTACTTCCTCATTATTCCACCCACTTTGTGAATGATTCTACCACCACCATGCTTCACAGTTGGTACAGTGATTTCAGGGTTAAAAGCCTAAACTTGAATCATTTCACTGCGTCCAAACAGCCCAATCTTTGCCTCTTCTGACGATCAAGGCGCTGCCCCATCTATAAAGCCCTCTCCATGCTGGACAGTGTGTCTCTCAAGCGTCCAGTAAACGCAGAGCTGTACCTCCTCCAGGATGGAGAGCTGTGATGCAGAACCTCCTCACCAACCCGGTTCCTCAGAGGGAGACGGCTCACACCCACACAGCGGTAGCTTTGGCGCGGCCGTGAAACCTGTCTCCCACTCTTACCCTCTCCATAAATAGTGGTACTCGGACATGAAACCGCCGGGAGCCGCCACGCTGTGATGCACACAATAAAAGCACATAAATAAAGTAACTGAATAAATATCACCACAGGGTGGCCTGCAAATATTATGAGGAACTGGTTTTCACTGAAGTAGGACAAGAGGGAGATATATGTACATGTTCGTGTGTTTGAATGTGAAGTCGCTTGAGTTGCTTGTTGAAGACCTTTCCGGTACTTTCACTGACCTTCTGAAGATCTGTGGTCGTTAAAGGGACCAAAGCACGATCCTGATGCAGAAAATCCCCCTTTTCCCTTATCATGGGGTAGAATTACATGATCTAACTGGTTTAATTCATCACGTTTATGAACAGGGGGCGTCATGAAGTAACAAACTCAAACCACAGGATTAACTCTGGTGGAAGTTGTGCAGAATGAGGTCTGCCATGTTTCTGCTGAGCTCCTGGGAAGAGACGGCAGCTCTATGGGAGAACATCGGCAGCACATTTTCAGCACCAGACACCGTCTCAGGCGCTGCCTTTTACAACATGAATACTAAAATAGATCACAGGGCAGTCATGGAGAATGGTAAATATGCTGAATTACATCCATGGTTATGGGTGTCAGGTAATTCAAAGTAAACATGCCAGGAAGGGAATATTAAAGGTTTGATTTTGATCCTCTGAATCTGACTAAAAAAAGCCCTGAAAGTGAAAAGTTGCCTTAAACAGACAGAAAAAGTGAGACGCAGCTCAGACAGCTGACGTCCGTGACATGGACCATAACCCGCTGAGTCACGGAGACAGTCCTGATCACGGTCCTATTTAAGGGAGGACGGTCTCACCTATAATTTTCACATCTATATTCAGGCCCATCTGGAGCGTGGGCAGCCTGCTCTGGTCCGACTGTTTATTTCTTCCTCCTTCGCCCTGTTTATGCAGAGCGCTGAGGTGTGCGCACGGATCAAAAGGCCGTGTCCATCATCCCGAGGAGAGGCCGCTGCCATGGAAATGCATTAAATAAGCTCACAACTATAACGCTGCCAGCCTGATGCAGGCTGACCGGGTCATTCTGATACTTCTACTTTAGTTCTCTGATACCAATTAACGCTATAGTTGGTGATCCTGTTCAGAAACACTTTTTGTTATACTGGGTGAAAAAGTCCTTCCATCCTGACAGAAGTTAATAAATTATGTATTCAGAAAAAGGAGGTTAAAAAATTGTCTTTTGTGGGAAGCCTATAAAAACTCTGACCAATCCCTGCCGTTTGGTCCGAATGGCACTCCAGGGGTGGATTTAGGAAATTTGGCGCCCTAGGCAAAGACAGGCATGGGGCCCTCTCAAATGAGAAGACAACCCACAAAACAACAGACCCATTATACAGATTCAGACATTTTAACAGAATACACATACATTATTTGTTTTACCTTTTGTCCCGCTCTTCCTGTCCTTTTTTTCATGTTGTCTGTTTCATTTTACTCCTGGTCTTCCCCTCCCTTTTTCTTTTGTTTTGTTCTCTTTCTGTGTTTTTCTCAGTCTTTGAATTTCTCTCCTTTTTGTCTTTGTTTTTCTTTTTATTCTTCTGTCCCTTTTATTCGTATTCCTCTCCTTTCCCCCCTTTTTCTTGTTGTTCTCCTCTCAATGTTTTTTTTGTCCCTTTTTCTAGTTGGTGTATTTTCTTCCTTTTGTCCCTAAAATCTTATTTTGCGAGCCTTGGCCTCAGCAAATCTTGCAATGATGGGATCCATATCCACTCACCTCCTGACGTCTTGCCCAGAGGAGAGATCAGCGAGTGGAGACGGCCTCTCCTGTGACATTGTTGACCTCAGGTATGTTTTAATTAGCTTCAGCTTTGAGAAACTTCTCTCACCTTTAGCTTCTGTCACAGGGAGAGTGAGCAGAAGTCTGAGAGCTATACTCATATTTGGATATAGGTCTAGGATATTCTCCTTATAGATATGATCAAGCATCTCAGATGATGTTGAGATATGACATGCTAACGTAACGCCAGTGTGCGTGCTCCTTGTTAGTTTCGTTTTGCGGGCTGTGCACCGGTTAGCTTAGCGGCTAGGTTAGCGGTTAGCTTCGCGGTTAGCCGTTCATTGTAGCTCCGCTGTTCTCACCGTATACTTTGAACTTGGCTGAGAGTCGCAAGAAGTGAACCGTGTTCATGTTTATGAGAAGATTAGGAAGGCCTCATTAGTAAGTAATAAGACCAGAGAGGATTTTGGAGAATTTTTTCACACAATCCCCCTGAAGAGAGGAAGAGCAGGTAAGACGGTCTTGCGCAGTTATTCAAAAATGGACTTGGGGAAACTTACAGAAAAATCACCAACTCTACCTTTTCCGTTTCATTGGCTTTTGGCATTGTTTTGATTGGAAATTCAAAGTAGTTTCATCTGTTCTGGTCCGAATCTCCATTTTATCCTTCCTTCAGTTATATGAAGACTAACAGAACCACACAGTAAAACAATTATTCCAATAAATGTGGTGCGTGGAAAGAGTTCAGCTTTGGTATCATCTGACCAGACTATGCTCTCAGAGTTTCACTGACCAGATCTCCTGCCACTGCCACATATAGTTCTTCAGTAGTGGAGTCTTGCGCAGTGAGAGTGCATAGACATCTTTGTCGGTGAGTGCTTTGCTTATTGTTTTCATGGAGGCTGAATCTCTCTGAGAGCTCGTTGGCGCCTGGTCGACTCTTTACATCATTCTTTTGACTCTGTCCTGAATCTCACGAGGCGCCTCTCCCACTGTGCTTTATAGGGAACTGCTGCTGGGTTATTGCTCCAGCAGAACTCAGATATTACCACTGCTTTTAGTATGTTTTGAAACATTAAAGCTTTCTATGAATGTTTCTTTGCTTTTACCGCTTTCTTTGCTATAATTTGGTAATGAGAGAGCCTTTTTCAGGGAAGTTTCCTAAATACTGAGAGATCTCAGGTGGCTTCTTCTCTTTCTTTTTTCATGTTTCTAGCACTTATTTCCTGTCATTACAATCATTTCCCCATGAATTACCAATGGACTAATTTGCTTTGGTTTCTTTGTAGGTCTGGATTGTTTTGTTTGTTTTTGACATCTTGAGTGAATTTTATGTCAACATACACAATAAAAACACTTAAACTGAGAAACATTACACATTTAATCCTTGTTTTACCCCCTGGATTGATGATTATCTCAGTGTAAATATGTTGTTTGTATCCTTCTCCAGATATCGGCCTTGTTTAACCATGTTTCTGACCCTTTTCAGTCTCTCTGCAAACGGTGGCTTTAGCTGAAAGATGCTGGAGAGCAAAATGTCAGGGAAGTCCGGCCTTTATTTCAGGTTAATTAGATTCTATCAACTGGAGGGAGGCATGAAGACAGCAGGTGCTGAAGCTGAATGAAAACGCTTTATTCAGGTACCAGTTGAAGGGAGTGCACACACGTGCAGCTTTTTTAGTTTTTACCTTTCCCTTCAACTAATTTTCAGTTGAGTTTTACTGGAGACAAATCTTTTTAAAGAGGTATTATTTGTGTGACCAGCCAGGCCCATTCACAGGAAGGTGGACCCTGTCTGTGCTCCACACAGGAAACTTTTCCAGTGAGATGAAGGCAGAGATTTCCACTGGGAACGTTATTCTGGATCCTATAATTTGACAGTTGTTTCTGTGGCGTTGGATGTGTCAGAACCTGCCCGGGCCCGGCGGTTCCGCCCTGCCTCAGAACAACACACAGAGAAATTAAACATGCTTAATTAGCTGCTGACCGCTCCTGTGTCTGGTAACGAGATAAGGTCTCTGGGCCGCCGCCTTTGTGCCGCGGCCAGCCTCTGAACTTCCCTGACACACAGACGGACTGTGACGTGTGCGTGTTGACGCTCAGCCTCACCCCCACCCACTGAGACTGACCCCCGTCCTCACTCCACTGACGTCCACGCCGTTCAGGCCTACCTGACGTCGCCCCCTTCAGGCGGCTGAGGGAGCTGCTCGTCTGACCAGAAAACCTCCACGAAGCAACTGGAGGCTTCCTTTAATATTTGCATCTGTCTTCCGGATGTGTCCCTGTGTTTGTCCCAGTGACTCTTTATTTCCAGACTTCTTTCCTGTGCTAGTTGTGTAACCGGACCCTGAATAAAATGAAACCCAGTGTTCTGGTTCTGGTTCCTCCCACATGCGCTCTCTGTTTGCCGACCTTCGACCTCATTAAGGGATTCCATCTCTGCTTTGTGGAGCTGCACCGCAGCTCCTTTGTCTCCCTCTGCAGAGATGCAACATTTTCCTGATAATATAATTTATAATAATGTTTCCCAGCTTTTTGCTTTATGTATCCTGTTTCCTCATTTTTATAACCCTTAATCCCCTCAAAACAACAGAGAGAATATAGAATAACATCAAAGGATACTTGGTATCCGCTGTAAACGCCGACTCTGCAGCTTCATACGGACTCACTTATGTCCCGTCTGAGAGGACGACAGCAGCATCCCTGAACCGGAGGACAAGCCCCTCCAGCAGATGCAGGATCCATCTCTCCAACAAACACAGACAGACACAGATGCTGCTGAAGGGATGCAGATTTTACAGGATCATTTTGGAGCGTCAGAAAAGAGCTGATCAAGGCTCTGCATGATCGTCTTCACACAAACAATAAGGTGATGCGAAGTTTAGCGTTCCCTCAAAACACATGAAGACACGGCAGGCCACACATCACTGGATAGTTGCCTTCTGACCAAAGCTGTCTTAAACTTTTATCTTAATAAAGACATGTCTATTGCCTAAACCAAACCAGGCGTTAAGTTTGAACTGTTTAGAAGCAGTAGAGCTCTCTGAGCTATCTAGAATATTAGCTTCATCTAAACCTTCTACCTGTATGTTAGACCCAATCCCAACCAAGTTGTTTAAGGAGGTATTCCCTTTGATCAGTGGTCCTATTTTAGACATGATTAATCTATCCTTAGTAAATGGATATGTACCACAGGTTTTTAAAGTAGCTGTTATTAAACCTTTACTTAAGAAACCTTCTCTTGATCAAGATGAGTTAGTAAATTACAGACCTATATCTAATCTTCTTTTCTTATCTAAAATTCTTGAGAAAGTAGTTGCTAATCAACTTTGTGAACATTTACAAAGCAATGACCTACTTGAGGAGTTTCAGTCAGGCTTCAGAGCTCATCATAGCACTGAAACGGCTCTGGTGAAGGTCACTAATGATATTCTCATGGCCTCAGATAATGGACTTGTGTCTGTACTTGTCCTGTTAGATCTCAGTGCTGCATTTGATACAGTTGATCACAATATTCTCCTACAAAGACTTGAACATACTGTAGGGATTAAGGGGAAAGCATTAGGCTGGTTTAAATCTTATCTGTCGGACAGATTCCAGTTTGTTCATGTTAATAATAAATCTTCTTCAAACTCTAGGGTCACCTGTGGAGTACCACAGGGTTCAGTCCTTGGACCAATTCTCTTTACTATATATATGCTTCCGGTTGGCAAAATTATCAGACAGCATGGGATTAATTTCCACTATTATGCTGATGACACTCAGCTATATTTATCCATAAATCCTGATGAATCCAATCAATTACTTCGACTGCAGTCATGTCTTGATGACATCAAAAGCTGGATGACTTTAAATTTCCTGCATCTAAATTCTGACAAGACAGAAGTTGTAATCTTTGGGCCAGAGTCCTCAAAAAATAAACTTCTTAATCAATCACTTAATCTGGATGGCATTAACTTGGCCTCTGGTAATAAAGTAAAAAACCTTGGTGTTATTTTTGACCAAGACATGTCATTTAAATCCCATATTAAACAGGTTTCCAGAGTTTCCTTTTTTCACCTCCGGAATATCGCCAAAATTAGAAACATTCTGTCCAGGAGTGATGCTGAAAAACTAGTCCATGCATTTGTTACTTCAAGGCTGGACTATTGTAATTCTTTACTATCAGGAAGTCCACAAAATGCAGTTCAAAGTCTTCAGCTGATCCAAAATGCTGCAGCAAGAGTTCTGATGAAAATCAACAAGAGGGATCATATTTCTCCTATTTTAGCTTCCCTTCATTGGCTTCCTGTTAAATCAAGAATAGAATTTAAAATTCTTCTTCTAACGTATAAAGCCCTTAATAATCAAGCTCCATCGTATATCAGAGCTCTGATTACCCCGTATGTTCCTAACAGAGCACTTCGCTCTCAGACTGCAGGTCTGCTGGTGGTTCCTAGAGTCTCTAAAAGTAGAATGGGAGGCAGATCGTTTAGCTATCAGGCTCCTCTCCTGTGGAACCAACTCCCAATTTTGGTCCGTGAGGCAGACACCCCGTCTACTTTTAAGACTAATCTTAAAACTTTCCTTTTTGACAAAGCTTATAACTAGAGTGGCTCATGTTACTCTGAGCTACCTCTATAGTTATGCTGCTATAGGCTTAGGCTGCTGGAGGACATCAGGGTCTATTTATCTCACTCTATAAAGTTCTACTGTTCTTCAATTATGCATTACGTGTTGTCATTTCTGCTTTAACTTTCTGTTCTCTCTCTTTTTTCTTCATAGTAGGCACACCTGGTCTGGCATTCTGTTAACTGTGAAATCATCCAGGGAGGACAGATCACCGCTATTACCATCTAATGTAGAACAGATTACTGGATCAATGTGTGCTTCTGTGCTTGTTTGTCTCTCTTGTTGTATCTCTGCTCTGTCTTCTGTAACCCCCAGTGGGTCGAGGCAGATGACCGTTCATACTGAGCCCGGTTCTGCTGGAGGTTTTCCTTCCCGTTAATGGGGAGTTTTTCTTCCCACTGTCGCTTCATGCTTGCTCAGTATGAGGGATTGCTGCAAAGCCATGTACAATGCAGACGACTCTCCCTGTAGCTCTACGGTTCCCCAGGAGTGAATGCTGCTTGTCGGGACTTTGATGCAATCAACTGGTTTCCTTATATAGGAACATTTTTGACCAATCTGTATAATATGATTGAACTTGACTTTGTAAAGTGCCTTGAGATGACATGTTTCATGAATTGGCGCTATCTAAATAAAATTGAATTGAATTGAATTGAAGTGACCCTAAACTCACAGAAGGTGGAAATTCTTCCCGGTTCGGCCGAGATGGCATGAAATGGCAGAAACATAACTGGAGATGAAAACACTTTGAGCTGATCCTGAGTATGACCCGCTCCCTGAGACAGCCAAGTGTCTGACCAATATAGGAAAGAAGCCTGAAGCCTAAAGGTGTCACGATGACAATATCTTTAACATTTCAGCAACAAAACAGTGGTTCTTGGTCCAAGTGGTCTCTTTCAGTTCTCCGTGTTTCTCTTAGTGGTTTTCATGATTTTCTGCCCAGCTTACCTTGATCTCTGTGTCTTCTCCAAGGTTGAACTGTACATCTCTCCTGGTGATTCCCTGCGTCAAATCTTGTAGAAAACCCAGAAGTTCTTTGCCGTCAACGTATCTGGACTACTTACCTGTTCAACCAGCAGCTTGAAGCTCCTACCTGTCCTTCCTCCAACGCTCAGAGGAAAACCCTCTGGGACCTTTAATTGGATAAAAACTCTCTAAACCAAACCAACAAAATAACAGTAATATCTCCTGAGCTTCATTCTCCTCTGCTTACCTGCCATATTAAACACACATATCATCCTCCTCCTTGTAAGCATTCCCTCTTGATAAATGAATTTAAAACATTCTGAGCGTTCCTTCACTTGTGGGTCAGACATTTACCAAAAACCATGACAGAGATCGGCTTTTAGGCCTAACTTTGCAGTAGCAGGGATTCCTGGTGGTGGCAGCATGATGCCGAGGGTCTATTTCTCATAGAGGTTGGATTATGGGACTACCTCCACATTTTTCAGCTTCATCTCAAATCTGCAGCTGAAAGCTGGAGCCGGTCGGCTGTTGCAGCCTCACAACGACTTCGAAGACACACCAGATCTGGTTTTGGGTTGGAAGAAACTGGATAATAACCGATTTCTGTTAAGGTATTTCTACTACTGGTGCCCATCTGCAGTGGTGGGATGAACGGGGCGGTGGGGGACGTCAGTTTAACTATATACTATAACTATAAATTCTCATAAATAAAATCTATAGTTGATCTTAAAGTCACACCCATTAATAAATGCTCCTGAATAATCTCAGAATATGTTCAAAATGGAGAAAATGTTTGACTGATCTTGTTCTGTGTTGCACAGAAACAATGAAATCATGACTTTAAATGCCGATTGGCTGAAACGCTGCATTTTATCTCAGGGCACAACGAGCTGCAAAAATCCACATTCAGCCTGGAAATGTTGAATATGCTGAACTCCTGCAGCGTTTCCTAACATGTTCTTTAAATGCTTTTTTTTTTTTTAACAAATAAATAGAAGCACATATATCATTTTTATGAGTGTAAATTTCCCTTTCGCCTCTCTTACATGTCATGAGGGATCCCCATTAGTTCCAGGACAGCGAGAAATATTAAACATTAGACTGCCGAGGCACCAATACAATAACTTCCTGTGTTTCAAGCCAGGAGTGAAAAAGCAGCTGAAACCAAACCAAGCAGCTACTTCTTGGAGCGTTAGCGGCCGTATCAACTGTCGGCTGACCTTCAGTGTCGCTCATGCTGGGACTACAACAGAGCGTGTATGTTTTGTTAGATTTTATTGTATGAAACCCGAGCCAGGTGGGTAAATACGGAGTAGTGCCATTTTCAACAATGCACTGCCATTATGAGACGAATTACGGCCCAGAAGTCCAAGGACCAGAATTATATCACTTCCTGAATAAAATGTGCCTGCGTGCCCTTGAGCCTCAGAGTTCAGCGCCGCCAGCGGAGTTTTGATGAATGTTCATTTTGGAAGGCAGGAGCGGGTCTGCTTCTGGTGGTTTGAAGGAAAGTCAGGGTGTAAAGGAGCTGAGGGGTGAAGAGTTCAGCTGAAGGAGGCAAACTGACGACATCGAGACTCTGGTACTGTAACTGCAATGATTCAGGCTGCAGGTTTAAACCGAATGAACCCAGAAACACAGCAAGAACCTTTCCTGATAGTTCTGAATGACTGTGTGTGACCAGTAATTCACAACTTATCGCAGGTCAACCTGGGAATTTTAAATCAACGTCATTGTTCGGGATTCATGGACTCAGAGGGCAGGAAGAGAAACGAGCTCAGCAAACACATCAGGGACGGGTACAGGAAGCGCTAGCCTGTGTCACCTACAGTTCCTCCATGTCAACCTTGGGTTTAAGGACCTCTGCCTGATCCGATGGTCAAACATTAACTTCTCGGTATTTGCTGAGCATCCACACCACGTCTACCGTTCTGATGGCTGAAGGCAGCAAAATGGATCATGTCCTCCTGTCCAGTTAGTGGGAGATGGTCCATGTGGTTGGATCCCACAGCTGAGCTAATGCAGTTCAAATAATCAGAAAACAGTACATCACAGTTTGTTGTTCATGGGGTTGGATAGCTGCAGCTGCAGGCCGATCAGGGTTGCCTCTGTTCGACAATGAAGGAACCAACAATGCATCCATGAGCTTCAGAACCAGATCATCGAGTGATGGAAGAAGATGGGAGTGTCAGGAATGTGGTTCTGTGCAGCAGAGGTGTGTGTTGTCTTTACCCTCCTGCAGGGTGCGACAGGCGGACGGCAGCATCAGGCGTTGTCCATCTACGCTGATTAGGAGGAGAACTTAAGGAGATAGAAGTTGTCAGAACATTAGCTCAACAAAACGCTACCTGACCAGATCCGAGCTCCAAAGTCTTGTACCTTGTTTCCAAGAATTTCCTCGACTTATCCCTTGGTCCTCTTCTCCGCAGACCAAACTTTGTTCCTGTCTTCTTCTGTCAAGATTCTCCTTGGTCACCAACATCCAGCCATCTGGCACTTCTGAACCCCTCGAGCCTTCTGGGCTCCTCCGTTCCCACTGGCGTCCTCTAGTTACCGCCTGGCCTGTCCACCCTCCACTGTGGATCCGGACCAGAACCACACCTCTGCTTCCCATCAACAACCGCAGCCAGACTCACTCGCTCTGCTCCATCATCACCCCTCATCCCGTAAGTCAGTATTTGCTGCACCATCTAGGCCAGCCTATCGGTTGTTGGTGCTCCCTTCTCACTTCCCACAGTCCGTGACCAGAGCCTTCCCAGCCGACCAGACTTACGTCCACATCCACTACCCCCAGTCTTCAATAAATCATTTACACTTCCGGGTTCTTCATGGTAAACATGAACATAACAGAGAGGGTGATGAATTTCTCCTTTTCCCTGTTTTTCTTTCATCCTGTGGATGGTCTGATGCACATCCATCCCTCGCCTGCCTGGAGAATAAATGGTTCAAGGTTCCATCATAGAGAGAGGGTTAGGATCAGGCAAGTTGGTAGTGTAATGGTTTAGAGAAGGTTCTGCAGGGAAACATTGTCCCTGCCGTCTTTGTGGATGTCAGGGAGAGATGTAGCACCTACCTGCTGAAGACCATCTTTCATGGCAACTGTTCGCTAATGGCTGAGACCTCCTTCAGCAGGAAAATGCTACCTGTCAAAATCATACATGCAGTTTGAGGTGTGGACTTGGTCTCCAGATTCCCCGATCCTAATCCCACTGAGCATCTCCATGCTGTTCAGAACCAGTCCGATCTATGGAAGCTCCACCTCCTTTCAGGATTTCAGGACTTAACGGATCTGCTGCAAACATCTCGGAGCCAGATACCACAGTAGGGTCGTGGCCATGTTCAAAACTTCCCAAAGGTTGTAAAAAGTTCAGGTAAAGTTGTGGAAGAGTATTTAGAGACCCCTGGATCCATCAGACCTGTTTTTTGTGCAGAAAGCATACCTAAACTTATTAACCTCTTCCATCTTTATGAATGAAACCAAAGCCTAATCATACATCACAACCTGAATGCTGCATTTCCCCAGCAGGAAGCTTCCAGTCGTTTTCGGGCTCTGTTGCCGCTCTATGTGATGGACTTTGAAGGTCTCAGGGTTCTCCCCGAAACACTGCAAGAGAATGCCGTCTGCAGCGCACAAATCGGTGGGGCGGGGTGCTGGGACTGTGAAAGTGCATGAAAACTGTATTTTTTATCTGTTCATCTGAACATTGGCTGCAGCCGCTGCTCCTCTGGGTTTTATCCCAACAAAGGCGACCTTATCCCCCCCTGTCGACAACCCTTCCTCTCTGTCAGCCCCACTTCTGCAGCATAATGTCCCATTGTTCAGACCAGACCTCCAACATCTTACTCAGCTTTTCAGGAACTCAGAGGAAAGGTGAATTCAGAGTTGCACCTGCTCCCACTCAGCACTTTTGTAAATTGGATTTTTGATATTTAGAGATATTATTATCCTCAAGTTGTTCCATGTGTTTTCCTGACAAAGACTACCTTGTCCTCCGAGCAACCTTTTTCCTTCCTCTGTGGTTTACGATTTGACTTTGCTTTAAGGCTCAAAGATTTAAAAAGTCTAGTGAGCTGCAGGAAAAACACGTCCTAAACCTGAGATTTTTCCAGCGTGTAGAAAAGAGCGTTCTCCAAATACCAAAGAGAACATAGATCTGGATCTGGGTTCTTTCTAGGGTTTCATCTTCTCATATGGGTCAGTGGTCCAGAGCCGATCCTCCTGACAGACCGGTCTGATTTTCTCTCTGTCCAGTTTGTAATCCCATCTCTTCTGGGCCAACATGACTCTGAAACTATTTAACACAAAAAATGCTGTTTTATGAAAAGCAGAAGGAATTCCTGATGTGAAAAGCCACGGATTACTTTTCTGCCGGGGTTGCATCAATTCAGAGTTGCTCTGCAGACTTTCCCACAGCCAGAAGTCCTGACCCGGATGTGTCCGCAGTGCAGCAGTGTCTGGTACCAGTAAACAACTGTAATATCTAAGTTCAGAAGAATGCTCATAATTGGGCATTTTACCTGATTGTTGCTGAGCTGCTCTGCCAAACACAGAGTCATGCCTGCCACCCTGCCAAGCAGCATAAACACGGTGCAGACAGATGTTCGCGTCTCTGCAGAACTCCCAGGAGACTCCTGCGATGCCTTGCACCTGCTTGTGACAGTACTCGGGTCCAGATCCTGGACATTAATCAGTGCCGGCCTCCCCTCGCTTCTCCCTTGGCAACTGAGGAGCCCCAAGCCAAACAAAAACAAAGACGACGTGACAGTAAAATAAGAACAACACAGTTAAAAAAAGCTGCCACCCTCAGTTTATTCAAGGTCATAAAACAAACCAGCACAGTTGGGTTATTATGCACTGAACACATCAGCAAATTTCTCAGTAAATATGTTTCTGACGAGAGTGTTTGCCTGAAAAAATGTCAGTAGCAACAAGTATTTCACTCATGTGAAGTTATGTGTAATAGGGCGGAATGAAACACGGAATAAGTATTGAACACTTGAATAAAAGAAGCTGGAAAAAGGCAGGAAACCAAAAAAATCACTGAAATGTGCCAGCATCCTGAAAACAATTCAATTCAATTAAATTTTATTCATATAGCTCCAATTCACATCATCTCAATTTTCTTTCCAAAGTCAGACTCCATCAGATCCTCCAGGTTGGTCAGAAAGTTTCCTCTCTAAGGAAACCCAGCAGGTTGCATCAAGTCTCTCCAAGCAGCATTCACTCCTCCTGAAAGAGCGTAGAGCCACAGTGGACAGTCGTCTGCATTGTTGATGGCTTTGCAGCAATCCCTCATACTGAGCATGCATGTGACAAGTGACAATGCACATTAGTATCAGCTGGTTCAGTCCTAACGCACAAAAGGTTCTCCAATATCAAGCAATTGAAAAGAAACCATCACATAACGCGTCAAAGCAAAGAGCTCTTTCAAAACCTCCACAACTTAACTGTTGTGAGATAAACTGTCAGAGCTTCAGAAAAACCTGGACTCAGCAGGTAGAGTTTTCCATTAAAACAAGGAACAATCCCCTTAACCTCAATGAGTTTTATGTGCACTGCACAAAACTCCACTGCTGAAGAAAAAGCCTGTTTACATTTCGCTGCAAACCATAATCTCCTCCATGCAACATGAGGATTTTCTTTGTCCTGATATTGGTGCCGTCCATCTCCCCTCTTGACCATGGTATTCCTGCAGGGAATGACTGGGATTTAGCTTTTACCATTGAGGTGGCTTCTCAGGACCGGTCTTACTCTTTTTATGTACCTGGTTGTGGCTGTATTCCTTGTGGCCTCATTGAGGTTACGGATTGCTGTTGAATCCCAACGTACTTGTTGCTATATTCAATATCTGCAATGGTATCATCAGGTGGTTCGACCCTTTGGTAGAAATCATATTGTCCCACACCTAATGAGCCACACCTATCTAGTCCAAACGACATTCCAGTGTCCTCCTGGCTTGGTGGATCAGTGAGTAAATGTCTTGCTCCATCTTGGTATACAACTGCATTTAATCCGTGTAGAGGGGGTGAATAATGGATGGCATTAACTTGGCCTCTGGTAATAAAGTAAAAAATCTTGGTGTTATTTTTGCCCAAGGCATGTCATTTAAATCCCATATTAAACAGGTTTCCAGAGTTTCCTTTTTTCACCTCAGGAATATCGCCAAAATTAGAAACATTCTGTCCAGGGGTGATGCTGAAAAACTAGTCCATGCATTTGTTACTTCAAGGCTGGACTATTGTAATTCTTTACTATCAGGAAGTCCACAAAATGCAGTTCGAAGTCTTCAGCTGATCCAAAATGCTGCAGCAAGAGTTCTGATGAAAATCAACAAGAGGGATCATATTTCTCCAATTTTAGCTTCCCTTCACTGGCTTCCTGTTAAATCAAGAATAGAATTTAAAATTCTTCTTCTAACGTATAAAGCCCTTAATAATCAAGCTCCATCATATATCAGAGCTCTGATTACCCCGTATGTTCCTAACAGAGCACTTCGCTCTCAGACTGCAGGTCTGCTGGTGGTTCCTAGAGTCTCTAAAAGTAGAATGGGAGGCAGATCCTTTAGCTATCAGGCTCCTCTCCTGTGGAACCAACTCCCAGTTTTGGTCCGTGAGGCAGACACCCCGTCTACTTTTAAGACTAATCTTAAAACTTTCCTTTGTGACAAAGCTTATAACTAGAGTGGCTCATGTTACTCTGAGCTACCTCTATAGTTATGCTGCTATAGGCTTAGGCTGCTGGAGGACATCAGGGTCTATTTTTCTCACTCTACTGATTTCTACTGTTCTCCAGTTAAGCATTGCTTGTCGTCATTTCAGCTTTTAACTTTTTTGTTCTCTCTCTTTTTTCTTCATAGTAGGTACACCTGGTCTGACGTTCTGTTAACTGTGACATCATCTAGAGAAGACAGATCACCGACTATTACCATCTAATGTAAAACAGATTACTAGATCAATGTGTGCTTCTGTGCTTTTTTGTCTCTCTTGTTGTGTCTCTGCTCTGTCTTCTCTAAGCCCCAGTGGGTCGAGGCAGATGACCGTTCATACTGAGCCTGGTTCTGGTTCTGCTGGAGGTTTTCCTTCCCGTTAATGGGGAGTTTTTCTTTCCGCTGTCGCTTCATGCTTGCTCAGTATGAGGGATTGCTGCAAAGCCATGTACAATGCAGACGACTCTCCCTGTAGCTCTACGCTTCTCCAGGAGTGAATGCTGCTTGTCGGGACTTTGAAGCAATCAACTGGTTTCCTTATATAGGAATATTTTTGACCAATCTGTATAATATGATTGAACATGACTTTGTAAAGTGCCTTGAGATGACATGTTTCATGAATTGGCGCTATATAAATAAAATTTAATTGAATTGAATTGAATAATGGTGGCTTTGTCTCAAAATTGTATTCATAGCCACTCTTTGCTGTGCTCTGACTCAAGGGGCTTAGGCCTACGCAACAACATCAGCGGAGACAGAGAATCACCTTGGTATACCCTGTGGTTGATGGTTATTTTGGAAATTGGTTTCCAGAGTCCTCTGCATTCCCACTGAGCTCTCTATGCAGGATCTGAGTGTCCTGTGGGCGTTAAACAGCCCCCGACTCTCCAGGATCTATTTGTGCAGCACAGAGTCTTCGGCTTTCTTGTGGTCAATCCAGGCGGTGTAGAGTTTTATGTGTCTGGTCTTGTAAACTTTGCTGACTACTAAGTCAACCACAAGCTATGCTTGGTGTCTGTGGTGTTTTTGCCAACCCATGTCTGGCCTTTCTTCATGTATTAATTGATGTACATATTCATCTTTTCTGTGATGATACCTGCCAGGAGCTTCCTTGTAGTGCAGAGGTGTGTTCCTGGTCAGTAGCTGGGCGGTTCTTTCATTTTTTTCTGAACTTGGGTCAGCCATTTGGGGTGAGTCCCATTGTATAGCAGGTGTTCATGAAGAGGAGTCTAGCCGGTCTCTTTAGTTTCTTTAGCCTGTAGGTACAGATCATCTCAGGCGCTGGTGCAGTCCAACTCTTCATACTTGAGACTCTTTTCTTAATCTCTTTCTTGATTGTGTACTTGTGGGCTCAGTGGGAAGAGCTGATATCTTGCAATTTAAAAGTTGTGGGTACAATTCCAGCTTCCTCTTGTGTCAATGTGTCCTTGGGCAAGGCACTTTTTTATTTTGTTTAACCATTATTTATACAGAGCTGTGAGGCCTTAGTCGGTGGTCTCTAGACCTTCTGGTTTGGGCAGGTTGCAGTATTTTCTCTGGCGCTCTTTCTTCAATTGTATCTTTCTTTGTTTTGATTGCTGGTTGATTTCTCTCAGTGTTACCATAATCTTGGCTTTTAGCATCTACCACTTTGGGAAACTCTACGTTTTGTAGCTTTTGTTATGCAGTTTGTACAGAAGTATCTCAGGGGTCACTGTTGCATATACCAGCTCTCTGATGTCCCCAGTAGGTGTTTTATTCACATCTACCGGTAGATTACAGGAGGGTACTTTGTTATCTATTGTTGTTATCTATTTCTCTGGTGTTCTTTTAAAGAATTATTATTCGGTAGATTGGACAACACTGATGAAACAGCAGCATCAATGTTACCGGGTGCATTAAACTTTGTTACTCCATTGTGATACAATGAAATTGGGGACATTTCCGGGGACAGCTTTTGCCCGGGACAGGTCATCCAAAATGGGGACGTCTGTTCACCCTCTGGTCCTCGCTGCGAGCCGCCATTATTGTCTGAATCCAAACAGTCGCCTCTTTGATGCATCACATCTACGAAAATCCTGCCCAGCGATCCTGATTGGCTCGTAACTTTTATGTGGAGTTGAAATCCCTCCCAGTGGCAGCGAGTCCAGATGGACGTGGAACTCAGCGAAACTACATCCATCTGGCAAGAGTCAGACTAGATGATTTGCACACTCAGTCACTGACCAGAAGAGCCACATCTGTAGCATTGTTCATAGACATCACTTTGTTCTTCTCTTTGCTGTTCTGGTTTCCGTTATTTCCATGTCCGTACAGCTCATTAGCAGGTTTTGCCTCACCATCCGTGAAAGTTTTTTCAGGCGTTAACTCTGGTTCCAGCTGTCATGGTCTTCAATTGTTTTGCCCACATGCGGATACGAGCGGGAGGCCAGGCACAAGTTTTAAGATGTTTTATTGAAGGAATCAATCGCAGGGATACAACGAAGAGACGCCGAAGGAGAGGTCTGAGCGTCGAGCGGGAGGTACTGTGGGAAAAAGGAGAAATGACTACGATTGAACGAACCAAGGAAATACAAGAACCTGCGCAGCTTACCACTCAGCTGGGCGGACCTGACCGGGAGGAAGTAGCGGCAAGAGGACCCTGTGATCCTACCCCTGTTGGTGTAGTGGCTAGCGGCTGGAGGGCAGCAGGTGGAACTGGCGAGGGACCCGGAGCGAGCTTTGGCTGAGCAGGGTGACAGATGGATTAGCTTGAATGAAGGGAGGAACCAGCAGCATCCGGGAGGGGAACCACAAGTCCGGCTGGGTAATATCCAGGGAGCAAGGGGGGAGTCGCCAGAGCAGGATCTGAGCCTTGTGATGCTGCGGACTTGATTCTTCGGACAGAGCGTCAAGAGGTAAGTGCTTCCAAACACAAAAACTGTGACAAAACAGAAGATCCAAGATTAGTCAAAATCGAAAGGCAAAGCTTACACGCCAGTGTTTCAGAGCTAGTTGGAGGCCACGTCATACCACGACTGGTTTAACATTCTGCCGTCTTCCATCTGTCGGTGCTCTGCTTAAGAAGCCAGAGGAAGCCGCTCCAAATGAGTCGCAGGTGTGGGTCACGCCCACAGATACACAGGGAACCCTGACACCAGCAGCAGACTTTCAGGATGTGGGGCATTGATGTTTTTTCAATCTGATCACCCAGCATTTCATTTTCCATTTTACTAAAATTGCATTTCTTAACAAGCTCTTACAGGGCTGCCAAATAGTGATCCATTGACTAACCCACAGTTTGAGCGTGCTGCCTAAAACCGTACCTTTCAGCAACAACGTTGAATATCGGGCAGAAGAACATCGTCACCAGGTTGTAGATCCTTTGTCCTTCAGTTCCCAAACAGCGGATTAGAAGAGCCATTTTCCTCTCTGGTCATTGTTCAGGTTCTGTATGCTTGCCTATGACAGTATTTTTTATTATTATGCTATTTTCTTAATCAGAAGGTTTCTCAGCTGAGTGAAATATGATAATAAATGGCAGACTTAATATAAGCAGGTTAATAAAGCATATTTTTTGAAAAGAAACTCCTTTCTGTAATTCTTTAAAACTGAACGTTCAAAGCCAAAATGAATTAATTTTATACATTTTTATCCCCTGGAAACGTGGAAATTAAAATATGAGGGAAAATAGGAGAGACCTGTCACAGCAGTATCTTCATTTTTTGGGGGGTTACCTGAAAATGAGTAAATGTCCAGTCAGTCAAATTTTATAATGTATCTTTTAGAAATTTTCTAAGTAATTCACTGTGAATTTAGGAAAATGATCCCAGTCTTCCTGCTCATGGGTTCTGTTTTTAAATGGGTATTTTTGTAGCAGCAAAGGTTTCTCTGTTTTTATCAGTAGTTCCTCCTCTGAACCTTCGGAACATCCTGTGTTTTGGTTTCATTTGACTCTGAAGGTTTTGGCATCATGAAACTGGAATGACTAATTTGGCTTTCTGAGGCAAAACTTGGTTCAAACTGTAGCAAATCAGAACCATGACTAACCCTGAATGAAGTGACCCTGTTGGGTCAAACATGACATGTTATAATATTTGGAGAAAAAAGCTCAGGACTCTAATCTGACAACGAGTCATGACCAAAAGTGACTTTTTAAAAGATTTCAGTCAGCATCTTTTTTTTCCCATCCGTGGCTCAAGAGCAGTCGACCATAACAAGTTAAATTATTATCACAATAGTTTCATTTGAAATTAGGTTAAAGCATCGTTTTCATCTCAGCTGTTTCTTTTTAACCAACCCCAGATTTATAAAACCAAAGTAAAAGTGTGATGTTCTTCACTGGGTGTTACTTTCAGCTACAGCTTGGCAGCTGTCCTGAGGTTATTGGGGGTAATCAACTTCTCTTAAGAACAAATCCCAACTGGAAAATGGTGAAATGCTTTCCTCCAGTTGGTATGAATATCTGCCTCATCTACCTACATCTATGTTCCAGCCCTCACAAAATCTGGATCAAAATCCTGAAAATAAGCTGCTGAAATGGGCTTCTTCTGCAAGATGGTCTGACTTTGCCTTGGTGATAAGGAGAAGATCTCCCTCATCTGGATTGTGTTGATAATAATCATCTTTATTTTCCATTGTAACTTCGCTTATTCCAGTGTCTTCCAGACACAAATCAAAGACATTATGTTCAAGTTAAATGCACCGGCAACACTTCCTGAGAAGCTAAGTGTGCAAATACTCCTTAGCATCTGATAGGATTTAAATGTTTAAGTCAAAAAGACAGATAGCAGTTGTTGTACTTTCAGTCATGTGGGATAAAATCAGACTGTAAGTTGAAATCCACATGAAATGTGAGACTTACAGGCATTAAGTAACTGCCCCCATCACAGCAGGGAGCCAACTCTGCTATGTACCAAGCTCCTCCAGGCTTACCTTCCTCTTTCGCTGACTGCTCATCATCTGGAAGGCTATGGGCCCTTGAGAAGAGGAGTCCTACACTGGAGAGACCCACAAACGTCTGCTCAAGCTGGAAACGTGGCTAAGTCTGCAGTCTGTCTTCAGGGAATCAGAAGTCGGAGTAAGGCACCAGCCTATACCGAAACCAGCTTTTGTGTTGCAGGAAAGCTGAGGCGAGACGGGTTCCTGCGGCTGGACGCTGGCTAAATATGTTGCAGCCTCCACGGCGCCACACACAGCCAGGCTAAGTAAAGTCGTTTTTTTGTGAATCCAAGTCAAAGCAGCGGTGACCTGTCTAAGATGTGCAGGAGAAAGCTGACCCGGTAGCCGAGCCACACTCCTGCAGGAGTGCAGAGACCCCCTTCAAAGGCCAAACCACAGCTCTGCCGCCCAGAGATCCACACACTGGCCTCCACAGCCCGAGTGCACCACTGGAGCTCGTGTAAAGCCCACCCAGGACAGGAATCACTCTAAATTTTTTTTCCTCAAATAATGTTTTATATAACTCAGGCAGACCATCTGGTGACCTGGTGCAGGGAGAAAAACCTGGAGCTCAACGCTGTAAAAACAGTGGAGATGGTTGTGGACTTCAGGAAGAACTCAGCCCCAGCTACCCCCATCACCCTCTGTGACTCCACCATGGACACTGTGGAGTCTTTCTGCTTCCTGGGAACTATCATCTCCCAGGACCTAAAGTGGGAGCTGAACATCAACTCCCTCACCAAGAAAGCCCAGCAGAGGATGGACTCCCTGCTGAAGGCAGCTGAAGAAATTCAACCTGCCAAGGACAATGATGGTGCAGTTCTACTCCTCCATCATTGAGTCCATCCTCACCTCCTCCATCACCATCTGGTACGCTGGTACCACCGCTAAGGACCAGGGCAGACTGCAGCGTGTCATCAGGTCTGCAGAGAAGGTGATTGGCTGCAATCTTCCATCCCTCCAGGACCTGTAGCCTCCAGGACTCTGAGGCGTGCAGGAAGATTGTGGCTGATCCCTTCACCCCAGTCACAGACTATTTCAGTCACTTCCCTCTGGCAGGAGGCTGCGGTCCATCAGGACCAGAACCTCACGCCACAAGAACAGTTTCTTCCCATCTGCTACCGGCCTTATGAACAAGGCCAAGAGCCGCCGTGACACTGGATACTGTCTCTCTCCCCCGTTCAGGACTATAAGCTTCTGCGTTACATTAACGCACAGTTTACTGAGTGTATATAGCTTCTGTATATATATACATTTTATTTTATTTTTTGTCTGCACCATCAACACCAAGTCAAATTCCTTGTAAGTGCAAACCTACTTGGCAATAAACTTGATTCTGATTTACATTGTTAATGGGTTGAATACATGTCAAATGTTGTTCTAAATTAGTTCAACTAATTTAACCTCATTCCACATTCTTTAAGATGAACTTTGGTTCTTTAACTCAGATCTGCAGTGAACCAGGATTCACTGAATCATTCTGATGATCAACCATTTTATTTGTCTTTTGTGTCTTTTATGTGTACATAGTTCCTTAGCTTAGCTTCTTTTTATCTTCATTTTGCTTAGTAGTTTAGTTAAGTTTCACTAGCCTAGTAGAGAGGATTTGTTAATTGAAATATAGAGTTAATTCAGATAAACAGAATTATATAGTGATGCTCTCTGGATGCTCATTTATTTCTGTCAATAAATTCTTGAACTTGAAGAGAAGTTGTCACTCCTTTATTCTATATGTGTGCAGAGTTTACTGTTAAAAGATCACCAGAGCTCAAATCATTCCTTTTAACTATTGTCCTGATATCAGCTGTTTGGGCTGATATTCACTGGATAATACCTAACAGACAGAGTTATTTATTAAAGATTAAATAACTTAAAACCTATGTGATGGCACAACAAAGTCACTTAACAGAACAATGTAAATAAAAACTAAGTTAAAAGTGTGCAAATAGACATCAGCATGTGAGAGACTGTAAATATTTCCTATTGGATCAAGAAGCTGTGGAATCAGCAGTATGTTTGTGACATTTAACAGGCAATGAACTGGTGGTTTATTGATTCCCAGCCCTCACAGCTTTGGGAAGGAAGCTGTTTTTAAGTCTAATAGTTTTTGATATAATGTTTCTGAATCATTTCTCTGATGGAAGTTGGTCAAACAGCTCATTGCCCAGGTGGGAGGGATCTGTGGCACTACGTCTGACCCTTTCCTGAACTCCTGTAGCATAAACCGTGTCCAGATCTTGTAGACGGTATCCCACAATGCCCTGTGCTCTCCTCACCAGCTGAGCTAAATCCTTCCTCTGCTGCGCCGCGCAGCTCCCATAACACATTGTCACACTGAGACAGAAGATGCTTTCTATTGTAGCTCTGTAAAACTTTATGAGCAGCTTAGTGGAAAGTCCAATTGTTCCAGCTTCCTGAGGAAGAAGAGCCGTTGTTGGGCCTTCTTCACCAGGTGGAGGTGTTCACAGTCCAGGAGAGGTCAGAGGAGATGTGAATGTCCAGGAACCTGATGCTGTCCACTCCTCCACCATCTCCCCCTGTATGTAGAGAGGAGGTGTTCAGTCCTCCTTGACCTCCTGGAGTCCATCATTACCTCCTTGGTGTGACTGGTGTTCAGGATCAGGTTGTTCCTGGAGCTCCACTGTGTCAGATTGCTGACCTCCTCCCTGTAGTGGGACTCATCATTGGTGGAGATCAGACCCACTGCAGTGGTGTCGTCCACAAACTTCTTCACTGTGTCTGTGGGGTGGACAGCAGAACAGTCCTGGGTGAAAGGGTGAAGAGAGCTGGGCTGAGGACACAGCCCTGTGGTGCTCCTGAGGATCAGTGGAGCAGATGTGAGTTTCCTTATATTCACCACCTGGGGCAAGAGCACCTCTAAGCACCAGACCATCACTCCCCACTCTGCATTGAAAGGAGTCAGTTTAGATGGTTCTGCCATCTTCTAGAAAAAAAACTTTTGGTTGCCTTTCATTACTATCCCACTGGGAGAAGATCCAGGAGTTTCAGGAGGAAGACCTGTCCCCTTAGAAACGCCGTGGATAAGTAGAAGACATAAATGGACGAGCAGATGGATGGATGGTTGGACGGACATTCTTGCCCTCAGCATTCATCTCCTGGTATGTATTGGAGCTAGAGCTTGAACCACAGCTTTCTTCTTCGTTTGACTTCATCCTGTTTGTGTTCTTGCTGTTCTGGGATCAGAAACACACTTGCAGCTGCTCCTGCAGTCGACTGTGACCGGATAAGCAGATGTGGTCTAGAAGTCTTTGATGAGTCAGTACCAGAACTAGCGTCTGATTTCAAAAGGAGTCGTCAGTTTCAGTCAGGATTGAAAACATGTTGAAGACATGTTTGATCTGCTGGCGGCCCAAACAAACCTGGCTCACCTGAGAGCAGCTGTTTGTTTGAGCAAATTGAAAACAACGTGATGCTTTTGTTTATTTTTGTTGTTTAACAAGATTCAGAAATGTCTGTTATGATGAAGAAAAATTACGTTTATGAGTTGCCCGCAAGAAGACTCTGTCCTTGTTAAAACGTGCTTAATCAGAGACTCCCCGGGCGGTTCTACAAAAGTCAAAAGAAAAACAAATTACACCTGCTTTCAAGTGTAGGGTTCTATTTACCAGGACACGGCAACAAGCCTCAGGAGTGGGTTTCCGTCTGACGTCACCAGTGTGTCTCATTGTTGTGGGGACATTTTGTCCCTCTCCTGTTTCCAGCATTGCTTCAGTTCATTGATTTTTCTGCACAGGTCCCTGAATGTAACACCACAGCATTTCATTCAGGTGGAGGTCTGGACCTTAACTGGACCATTGCTACATTTTCAGCCATTCGTTTCTAGATCTGCTGCAGTGTTTGGGATCATTGTTCTGTTTATGACCCATTTTGGACCAAGCTGCAGCTGTTGGACAGATGGACTCACATTTTGCTCTAGAATACATTGGTTACAGAGGAGATGATGCCCCCTCCATGACTGTAAGGTTCCAAGGTACATCAACCCACCACCGACGTGTTAAACATTTGGTATGAGGTGATTTTGCTGACCTGCTGTGTTTGGTTTCCTCCATCATGGTTCTGTCCATCATGGTTCTGTCCATCATGGTTCCTCCGTCATGGTTCTGTCCATCATGGTTCTGTCCATCATGGTTCCTCCATCATGGTTCCTCCATCATGGTTCATCATCTCCTCTGTCTCCTCGGTCCAGAAGTCTGGTCCTTCCTCCAGGTGCAGCTCTGCTGACCTCAGTCCTGCAGCCATCTTGGTTCTGGAGAGAAGAGGCTTTCTCCTTCATCCCTTCCAAGCAGCCAGACTGGTTCAGGGTCATGACCTTTGACCTTTAACCTGCTAACTGAGGCCTGTAGAGTCCCAGGTGGGGCTCCTGGATTTCTGGTCATTTCCCTGAGCTTCACGCTCTAACCTTGGGCTGAACCTGCTGGGACGTCCTTTTTCTAAAGCAGCATTTTGTGTTTGGCTGTCAGTAGGTTATACATGATGATAATCTTTAGACAATAAGATGTGTTTTAGTAAAACAGGACTGTGAAAATACCAGATATTTATCAGAGTTGCCTGGATGTGGTGAACGCTGACTGATCAGATTTGAATCAGCAGTGATTTACTGCAGGCTGTGCTCAGAAATACTGTCTATACTTTAAAAACGCCTTCAGTATGATGTACATGTCAAACATCAGAGCTGATTCAATCGTTCTGTGTAAACACGTCTTTCAGGGAAACAGCTGAATCTAAAGCTGAGAGCATCTTCTCCACATGAGCAGGTGACGTGCCGAGCCCCGGTTAGCACGGCAGAATAAAAACTCAAGCAGACAACGGCCCCCGAGATGACGGTAAATAAACTGTGTACATGTGTTTGTGTGTATTCCAGCGTTCAGATCAGGCGTCATGTTACATTACGGCGGAGCCGCAGAGAGAGACAGCAGCACCAGAGTCTGTCAAATACATTCAAACCACGACATCAAGACGTAAACTTTCCCTGGGTTGTTTGTATCTCAGTTTCGTCTTGGATGAGGAAAGAAAAAGAAGACGACTTTTTCTTTAATTGTTTCAAGAACTTTCTCACACTGTTTCAACATCAGAAACAGTTTCAGCAAAGAAGATTTTCCCATGTTGACATGTTTCCATTCCTTCTCTGGACACTTTTAGATGCTCCTTTTCCACTTTGGTCTGGAGCACACAGCAAAGATCTGGAATCCCGTATGAATATAATCACCATGTGTGTCCATCCCAGGTGCCTCCAAGCACAGAGAAGTCGTCGTCACCTCTGGACAAGTTTAGCATCAAGAGGCAATTGTACAAACATTTTATTTAGAGAAAGGGACCCAGATTGATGGGTGAAAATATGAAAATGGAATAAACCTCCACGTGCATCAGATCCGGTGGATAACAGGGTGTACAGTCTGGGTACCCTGGTACTCCTTGTCATTAGGCTCTGGTTCTACTCAGGCCTGGACACGTGGCGACTGTGGACCAGAACAGATACAGTTGCTGGGTTCCCACCAACAGCAGTTTGAACTGGACCTTGGAAACCAGGAGAACAGCACCAGGTTAATAAAATGGGCCTGCAGGACGTGATGTCTACACAACATTGGAACACACTAAAAAAACACCAGATTTTAATCACTCAACCGCCAGGTAAAAGCCACCAGATGACTTCAGGATTTGGTCAACAATGTCCCTAAATGCCTAACTTCACTAATTCTGTTGGGTCATTGGTTGAGTAGCTCTGATAAAAAATTGGGTCCAAATTTGAACCAATTGATTGGCTTAAAGACTCAAAAGGAGCCCCATCCTTCTTGACCAACCGCCATTTTCAACTAGACTGTGACCTGATCTGATATCAAGGCAAGGCGAGTTTATTTGTAGCACATTTCAGTAACAACACCATTCAAAGTGGTGAACATGAACAGAAAATAAGAATATAAATCATTACAGAGGAAAACACGTTTCAGTGGAATAGTAGCAGTAGGTCTAATGAAGTTGACGTGAACTCCAGCTATTCCGCTTTCCATTAAAGAAATGAACGTATCAAACAGTGAATAGCGGTGGTATCCAAAAGTTTAAACTAAACTGACATGCTTCTTTTATGTATTCATTTATCTTATAACATATTCTTTATAGAACGGTCTTTATACATTTGTTTATTTATCTTTTATTTATTTTTATTGTGAATGTAATGTAACATGCTTCTTTTATATTTATTTTTCTTATACTAATTTCTATAGGAGTGTTTTTATATGCGAATGTAGTGTGACACATAGTTTGGACTATGTAGCAGTCTGTACCCAAGACAAATTTCTTTTTGGACAATAAAGTTCATCATCATAATCATCATATAACAGTTTGAATGATCATTTACATTTAAAGGCAACTCTAAACAAATAGGTTTAGAGTTGCTTTTAAATTGCTTTGTAATTGTCTTTAGATGGAGGTTCAGGTCTGAAGCTGTGTGTTAACTCTTGATCTCTCCTCTATTGGTCCAAACAATATTTCTTCATTTTTGCTTTTATTCAGTTGAAGAAAATGTTGTCACATCCATGCATTGATTTCTTCTATTTCCTCAGAGCTTGAACTGGTTCATAGTCACCTGGTGACATGGTGATGTAGAGCTGTGTGTCGTCTGCATAGTGATGGTAGCTGATATTGTTTTTATGATCTGAGATAGAAGGAGCATGTAGCATCTTCTTCTCTTAAACATTAGACCAGCTGTGGAAAAAAAAAGCCCTGACAGCTCCATGAACAGCTTTTTTTAAGAAAACCAAACTCCCAGCTACCTCTGGGACCCCCTCCAGTTGATGTCTGTCAGGAACACAGTTGTAACCTGTTGCAGTAAAACGCCATGCAAACATGTTCCTTTGGTGACCATAAATTAGCTGTAAGGAAAAACACAGTTTGACTTCTAGAAATCACCGGTGAAAATCATAAAATGTCGCTATGTTTGCCTCAGTGGCGTTACTGTTCCCTGAACGGTGGCTCCCATCACTCTGCTGTCAGAAAAAGTCCTAAAAAACATACTAAAATGTGTAAACTGCAGTCAGAGTGAAGACCTGTCAGTGAGCCGGTGATGTCAGCTCGCTCCTGTAAAAAAGGCCTTCATGTTCTCCTGGACCGGCACCACAGCTTCCCACATCTCACAGTTTTCCCAGACTTCTCTGCGCCGCCGTCCGGCATCGGCTCTGTTCAGGTCGGAAGGCTCTGGGAAGCCGAGTCTGTTCATACGAGCCGTGCGCTGACAGTTTGAGACGGTCATGCAGGTTCGTTACGGACAGCCGAGGTTTGTGCTCCTGGTCCAGCCTTGATCTCTTTAATTAATCAGCTTGAATTATCTCTAAAAAAATAAAACCAGGACCCTTAATCTGCACCTGAACTGCTCCTCAGAGCATTTATACGAGATTTACCAGTAAAGTGTCACTGATCTGTTGGAGCACTACTGTTATTGTGGCCTTGTTTGCTGTATGAATTCCCCAGCTGGACTCAAAATGACTAAATCTCTGTAACAGGAAGCAGGTTCAGTATATTCGAGGTTCCTTTGGGCAGGGAGGAAACATTCACTGGTTTTAATGGTTATAATAACATTTGTTTATCATTGAAACCCCTACATGATCACCACACTGATAAAATCTCAGCGGTATTCTATATTCAACTGAAAACATCTTCGCAGATGCTTCAACAAGTGTAGATATAAATTCAACCAGCTTAGCAAGCCGAGTCGTATATTTACTGCAGCTTTATGCTAGAACTGAACCAGGAAGGCTTTCTGAAGAGCTTTGTGTCCTCTGCCTGCAGCAGCTTTTACTGCTGCTATTTTAAACTATTAGCCCGTTTACACTACCCTTTTTTAACCGAGCCGAGACCAGTCCGAGCTCGGTAACCGAGATAACTCACGAGTGTAAATGGTAAGCAGACTGAACTGAACCGCGCTAGACAAAACCGGACCGCGCTAAATGCAGACCAGCTCCTGGGGAGGTCTCGGCCTGGTTTTTTCTGGCCCGGTTATCTGATAACGAAGAGCGCATGAGCAGACCGCGTCATCTCCTTACAGTCAGCTGACTGTCCGCGGTTTTTTCGGCAGTCTGGCTGCACGTCCCGATTCACACTCCATTCAGACAAATTTCAGACATTCATAATAATACTAGCTTCCTTACCGTGCCACACGGTTTCCAGTGATGATTCTGCTTAGCAGTGTGATGAACCTCAGCGTCTGTCGTTGTTTCCTGCGTCTGTAAATCCTTATTAGACGTTCGTTTGTCTTATCCACGTCCCAAAAGCCGACTCTGTCCAACCATAACTTCCTGAATGTTACGGGCGCCGCCGCTTTGATTTGCTCGGTCCCGCCTTCAATCCCAGAGAGCGGTAGTACCGCAGATGGCCACTAGTAGGCGAGGAGCAACCAAGGAACCGGGATAGTGTGGTGTGTAAACGGTCATCAGAACGAGGCTCGGCCTGGTTACTGATCCAAGCTCAGACTGGTCTCGGCCTGGATCGGTTTAACAAGGGTAGTGTAAATGGGGCTAAAGTTAACTTTTAGCCAGGGGTTTGTGATCTTCATGTCTTTCCTGGTTTGTTTCTTTAACTTGTTACCTCCATCGTACTTCTTGAACCGATCTCACGGGTCAGTGATGCGATGAGCATCATTACAGCAAATGAACTAAGACAGAACTCTGATCTTCAAATAACATGAAATCAAGTACTAAAATAGTTTATAGCATCATCTCCACTCTTCTAAACACAATGGTCTGAATAGACTGGGGAACCCAGACTGTGGGCAGATCACCAGTCCATCACAGAGACACACATGGAAGCCGGAGTACCCAGAGAGAACCCAGGCATGCACAGGAAAACATGCAAACTCAGTGTAGAAAGTCCCCAGGCCGGGATTTAGACCAAGGACCTTCTTAAAGCTAGGGTCGAGGATTTTTTCAGAACTTTCCCAAAGTCCATTTTTGAATAACTGCGCATGCGTAAGACTCTTATCTGCTCTTCTGCTCTTCGGGGGAATCACGTGAATTAATCTCCCAAATCCACTCAGGTCTTATTTCTGTCTACTGAGGCCTTCCTCTTCTTCTCATAAACATGAACGTGGTTCGCTTCATGTGACTCTCAACCATGTTCAAAGTCTACGTTGAAAACAGCGGAGCTACAATAAACGGCTAACTGCTAAGCTAACCGGATACATAAACAATTGAAGTGCGCAGCCAGCAAGCAGAAACTCAGAAGGAACGAGCCACACACTGGCGTTACGTGAGCGCGTCAGAATGATGGTGGAGGTACCAGATCGACTCGGGCCGTCATCTCCTTCTGATGACGTCACTATACATGATTGGTTTAACCTTTGCACAGTTACGCAAAACATTGTGATTGGTCTGGACAACTTACTAAAGTAATTATAGCGGGGTTTAGGTTTTATTCGAGAGCGGGATTGCGGTTTGTAAACGGAACATTTTTACGAAGAAATACTCCGTGGTCCCTGCGCCTCCCGATGACGTCAGATTATGGCAACGCCACTGAAACAAACTACATTGAGCCCGCGGTCTGCATTTGTAACGAATCAATTTTATTTAGTTAATTTAGCGGTTTCTTTTTTCTCAAAAGCTTCAGGCTTAAAGATGAACATAGAAAAATGTGAAATCTTAGCAATTCAAAATAAACAATCCACTTCAATTGATAAAAATGAAGTAAAATATTTAGGTATAATGATTAACAAGGACCACACTGAAAATGACAGAACAAATATTCAACCCATTTTACAAAAAAATCAACAAATATTTGACAGTTGGCTCAATTTTTGGAAGAATATTGTTAACAATAACGGAAGGGATAGCCAGATTAATTTATCCAGCATATATCTTAAATATACCAAATACTACAATAAATACATTAATCAAATTCATTACAATTTCATCTGGAATAATAAAAAACATGTGATCAGAAAGAACAACATAGTAATATCAGTAGAAAAACGAGGAATAAACGTTATTGATTTTAAAGTCATAAATGCCGAGATAAAATTAAAATGGCTGCAGACTTTTATTAAAAATGAAAAGAGTTTATGGTTTAGTTTCCCTTTACAACTTTTTTTTTTTTTTAATTGGAGGAATGAAATTTCTCTTAAGATGTAACTTTGATCCTGCAAAATTACTGATTAAATTGTCAGACTACCCCAGAAGTATTCCAAAATGATGTTAAAAGTTTTCATGCCTCGATTAAGTTACTGGAAAATAACCGTAAATTAACAAAATAAAATTGATTTGTAACAAATGGAGACTGCAGGCGTAATGTAGTTTGTTTGAGTGGAGTTGCCATATACTGACGTCATCGGGAAGCGCCTGAGCAGATCTGGTACCTACAACGGCATGTTGGACAACCAGTAGATACGGGGATTCCCCCAGAGCCTGAGGGACAGAGGGGGTGAGAGCAGAACCAGAACTCTGACCAATCCCTGCCACTCGGACCGCACGGCAGGGATTGGTCAGAGTTTTTACAGGCCTGCAGCTCCCATAGAAAATTATTTTTCTATGGGAGCTGCAGGCCTTTATGCTGCGGCTAGCCAGCGGCTTACCGGGTCTGGGGCTGACGCCTCTGCTCTCCCCAAGAAGGGATGGGGGGCAGGGGTGGCTAGGGTAAGGTCGGGGTGGGAGGGGGTTTATTAGGTATATAGTGGGTGAGGGGGGCTCTGGTCGGGTGGCCCGTACGGGTCGTGTCGGCCCCCCCTCTTTGGGGGGCGTCTGGTCCGGGGGCGGGGCCGGGGGTCGGGCACAGGCAGTCGTATTGTTGAATTGTGGTGCCCCCCCCCCCCCCACTTGGGATTTTTGGATGTGAATGCTATGTGGGAATGTGTGTACAGCGTCCTTTTTTTGCAGATTTCCTGTGAAGGCCCCTCTCGGGCGCACTGCTTTGGTGGCCCCTTTGGGAGTCCGGGGTTACGGGTCCCCTGACTCCTGCCTCTGTGCTCGGGGAAGGTGGGTCTTTGGTTCTCCACAACCACTCTCGAACTATTTCCTTCTGGATAATTTTCACCTAAACTAGTGCACTCTCACAAACTCCCACAGGTGCCGGGTCCCAGTTATTAAATGTTCACTTATATACAGAAAGGCTATAATTCATTTATTTACTTTCTTTTACTTTCTTTTTTAGGTATCACATTACACATGTCAGCTTAAATAATAATACATATGATTTAGCAATGGTATCAAGGTGTTACTCGATTGTATCTGTTGCTTTATGTCTGTTGGTTGTGCTGTTCTTTTTGTGTCTCTTTCCAGGTGATGGAGCAGACAGAGGACGTTTTATCATTCTCTTCCTTTTATCTCTTCTTTCTTTTTTTTCTTCTCTTCTTGTTTTTCTTTTACTCTCCTACTTTCCCATTGTAGTGTCCACATAATCTGAAATTCTCCCTGCAGGAATCACAATAAAGCTATTTACACGCACAAATCAAGCGGAGCATTATGGCGAAAGCTGTTTGCTCCACTTGTGAAAGTAAAATCTGTCGAGCTCTATTTGGCATTAAGACATCAATTTTTATTGCCACATTGCTAGACAGGACACTGGAAAAAAAAAAAAAAAAAAAAAGAAAATAATTTTTTAACCTCCTTTTTGTGAATACATAATGTATTTACTACTGTCAGGATGGAAGGAGCATTTTACCCAGTATAACAGAAAATGTTTCTGAACAGGATTATCGACTACGTATGGCTTTAATGCAAGGCAACAGAGCTACTGTCCCCTTTTAGCCTAAAACTAAACATCCAATCATACTTTCAGCACATTTTTAACACACTTAAAAAAACAACCAACAGGTTTAATAGAAAACTACATAGGGCTGGATGATAATTCAATAACAATATTTATCGATCGATAGACGTATATCGATGATAGAAAGAAGGGTCAATAATAAGTTCAATAGAATAACAGTTTTCCTTCCTTATGCATTTTAGCCATGTAGGTTAATATTACATCATTACATCCTCCCAGCCAATCACAACGCAGATCCAGGAACCAAACTCCGCCCCCTTCAGAGAGTTCAGAGAGCACACTTTCTTTTCTTTTTTTTAAATACTAAATAACTGAATAAAGGGTTGAGTCTGAAGTCAGTGTTTGTGTGTCTGTATCTAAAAATAGGTTGCTAAGCAACAACGTAAAATGGCCAGTTAAAATATATGTTTTGAATATGATTTCCATTTTATCGATATGCTTTTTTCTACATCGTCCAGCCCTAAAACTACAACAACTAAAAAATTATGATTTTATCTTATTCGTGACTATCCTTCATTCTCTCCTCTTCATCACTACATGCTGCCGGTCTCCACCTCCACCTCCTCTCTGCAGCTCCTCCTCCGACATGAAGAAGGTAAACTTTGGCTCCAGGAAAGAAAAACAGAAGGAAAGCAGCTCTGCGCCGTGGCTGTCATGATCTCACTGCTTTCAGGTTAAGTTACCTGCAGCCTCTTTATGACTCCGCTCTCTGTGGGTGTGTTGGTGTAGCGACAGGCGGGGCTCCAGATGCTCACCCAGCCTAATAAATCCCCACACGCTCTCGGCGGTAACCTGGATGAAGCTTCTCCCACTCTGCTCCGCTCGCCGGCCGCCTCACCTCTGACCCCTGCTGAATGGTCACCCCGCCACGTTTCTTCGCCAGCTTTAGATGCACCCTGAGTCACGTGACCTTAACTTGAAATGTAAACCTTTGGTTCGTCCAGATCGGGAGTTTGATGCCAGGAGACATGGATGATTTTCCAGCAGCAGTGGTAGAAGAGCTGTCTGGATTTGCATTTTTCCCCTTATATCAAAGCGTGGCCAGCAGGTCTCAGAGGTTTTTACACGTCTCTGCTGTAAAACCAACTGGCTGAAAACTCTGATTCTCATCAGCCTCCAAGTAATTAGGTTCAACAAATCTTCCTTCAACATATTCCCAGCATGCTTCAGCTGCTGTACCCAAACTTTACCATGTTCTTCTTCGTTATTCTGGTTTGGATGGAAACTTTCTTTCTTTATGATTTCCGGATCTATCCCATCCACCATAGCTATCAGGTGACTTCACAGATCCTGCAGGATGATGCCAACCAAAGTCCACTCCTCCTTCAGAGAAGCTGAGCTCTAAGACCCTCAGAGTCTCTCAGAGCTCCCATCTTAGGCTCAGACCTCCTACCTAAGAGTCGTAGCGTGAGATTTATCAGATGCTGCTGAGAGCGACTCTGAGGAAGAAAATGACAGAAGTTTTTATCTTAGGGGGGAGAGTAGAAGAAAACAACGAGCAGCACAAATGTGCTCCTAGTGATCAAAGGAAAGAAATTACCTGATTAGACTGGATTAAGAAATGCACAGCATTAAAATGTTTGAATGCACCTTATTTACATCTTCATAATTATCTTGATTGGACGATTGTTATGTTTACTCGCCATACAGGTTATTTTATGACTTTATTTGATATTAACGCGCTCTCACCCGTCAGCATTTACTGGGATGCCTGCTGGTATTTGATTTGGCCAAAAACATCCAACATTAAATGGAGGAAAAAGATGGAAAAAATAGGAACATATCTGTCTGTTCAGCTCGGTGAGGAGGAGAATAGAGGAGTGTTGAAAGGTGAATTGTTCCCTGGATCATGATGTAAATACACACACAGACTTTGAAGCGTATTGCCACAGATGTTGGTGCTTTTATGCACCAGCCTGGAAAGTGAGAAGCACTTTGTGCAGCGATCAAAAACCAGAGAGGAGACGGCATCACACAAGCAAACTTCTAGACAATAATTTAGGCTGATGACATTATCATGCAATACAGAAAATACTTTCTCACCTCTTTTATATAAATTCTTTGTAAATTTCTCCAAGTTTTATTTATAATTATCTAATAATTTTCCTATCATTTATTAATCCTCAATGAACTAACGTTGTTTTAACCTGTTGGGCCACTGAAACTAATTAATGTCACGCTATGGGGAGGATAAAGTTTATCTTATCTACATATTAATAATTGTATGATTGTTAAAAAAGTTTATGAACTAATTTCCTCCACTGTTCAGGTGGATCAGCCAATCAGCTCTCTCTGTTCAGGTGGATCACCCAATCAGCTCTCTCTGTTCAGGTGGATCAGCCAATCAGCTCTCTCTGTTTCCACCATCTTCCTGCTTCAGACACTCTGAGCCTCACTAAACGTCCTCCTCTCTACTCCTGACTCCACTTTAGCAGCTCTTTGAAGGCCTGAGATGATTTTATCTGATTGAGTTAAACTTCTAAGAAAATTTATATTTTCTAAGATTTTTCCTAAAATTAAGTTACCAAGAGCTACTTTTAGAAATCGCTGTGAATACACTGGAGTTTTGGTGCTGTTGTTCTGAGATTTGGACCGGACTATATCAGACACCTTTGGGTTTTCTACTTTAGAAACATAAAGAATTTAGAAGGAGATCTTCAGACATCCAGAACGTAGTTGTTGTCGTTTCATTCAAATTGATCCTATAAGCTTCCTTTAAAGGTGAGACAGCAAATCAGACATTTTCCTCCCAGGTTTCCCGGGTCAGCTTGTTCTGGATATTCTGTGGATCTACAAACCCGGGTCAAAAGTTGGATGCGGAGCACGCTTCGTTTCAGCACACCAGACTCCTCAACACCTCCCATCATTAAAGCAGGCTCCTTCTGCTTCTTCCAGGTTTTTCTTTCACACAAACAAGCTGCCGTCCGGCACACGGACACGCAGTGAGCAATGAAGTCATTATCAGCTCCAATAGGTGGCGCGGCGCCCATTTCCACAGCACTGCAGGGAAATAACATGACAGCAAAACAAACGGCACCATTAGTCATACTTAACACCACCTGTAAATCAGCCCCCTGCAAGTGTGTGTGTGTGTTTTCAGGAGCTTTAACAGGTTATTTTGCTCCTCGGCTCCAAGCTGTGGAAAATATGAAGCACAGAGATGAATGACAACGTTCACTGAGTGATTATTCAGATTATTCACACGCTGCGGCTGCTTCATATTTTCCACTATAGTCTGAAATGAGCCTGGATGAGGCTGAGCCCCACAGAGCAGCTGATTCTTGGTCCTCAGTTCTGGAGCTTCCTGGACATTTCTGTCTGTGGAGCAGAACTTTTCTTATGAATTCCTGATCTGTGGATCAGGATTAGGTTGTTAATTGATGTATTTTCTCTGATTAGAACCACAACATATCCATGGTTCAGTTCGGGCTTCATCAGGGAAATCTCCTGATTAACAAACTTTTTTTTTTAACCTTTATTTAACTAGGAAAAAAATCTCATTGAGATTAAAAATCTCTTTTTCAAGGGAATCCTGGCCAAGAAGTAGCAAAATTACACAGAGATACATTAGATTAAATGACAGGTACATAAAAAAAACATATCAAGTAAGACAATTACGGATAACTGAGGCCGTCTCAAATTCTCTCATTTTCAACTTAAAAGCTAAAGAATCACAGTGGGAACCATGGATCAGCAGGAAAACGGCTTGTTTAGAACCCTTCGTGCCTTAGAACAACGTACAATTAGAATGAATTCAGCTGATAACAGAATGAAAATATAAAAAATATATTTGTTGTACCTGGACTGGACTTTGACTAGATCTGGAGTGAATCTGGTTTGGACTGGACTGGATTAGACTTGGACCAGATCTGGATTGGATGCATTATTTTACTGTAGTTTAGAGTAGAGCTTTGTTGTGAATTAGCCTGGTATACACCAACTAAAACAGACACAAAGAGAATCCAGTAAGTGTGAAAGGATGAGACAGATGAGTGGGTCTGAATTTGTGAGTCTGAATTTCTCGTGAAAGAACAGGTTTCAATGAGATCTGAAGCATTTATTTATTCATTTTTCAAATGCAAGATGAAGTAATCTGAGAAGGGTTTGGGTTTTTCCCAGTAAAAGTGAATTATAAAACAAATTAAAATCAATTTTAAGAAGAATCCTCCATGGCGCTGCTGTCAGTGAGGCTAGCTGGTTTGAGCTCACTGTTTCTGGAGAACGCTCAGCTCCTGGTGGCTGTGGAGCTTCGCCGTAGATCATCAGCAAAGCGTCCACAGCAGGAACTGCAGGAGATCCAACACAAAGCTGGAAGCTGCTGAGCTGTAAAGAGTCTGATGGGACCGTCTATGAAAACCAGGCTGCAGCTATAAAACCAAAACTCAACAAGGAGCCTCTGAGCAGAGCATCCAGCCCTGCATTCATGCTCTCACTGAACAGAGCTGCTCTGGCTGCAGGACGCCACACAGCTATAAAACTAAAACAACACCATTGTCTTGTTGTTGGACTGTGTGTGTGAGTGCAGACGGCATCAACAATAGAAAACCAGAAGGATCATTTGTGACTGCAGATAAAGCTAAACTGGACAACCCAGGCAGTCTGACAGCTGAATAACCAGAGAAGAAGAAGAATGTGTCAGAGGAAGGAAGTGAAGAAACGGCGCCTCTCCCTGTTCTCTGATCAGCTAAACATCAGCGTGATGGCACCTGTCTGTCATCCACTCTCCTCTGAGTTTTTAAAAACCTTTAAGTTCTGCGTCTCCTTAAATTCGATCACATCACTATTCAATTCAATTGAATTTTATTTATATAGCGCCAATTCATGAAACATGTCATCTCGAGGCACTTTACAAAGTCAAAATGAGTCAGATTATACAGATTGGTCAAAAATTTCCTATATAAGGAAACCAGTTGATTGCATCAAAGTCCCGACAAGCAGCATTCACTCCTGGAGAACCGTAGAGCCACAGCGAGAGTCGTCTGCATTGTCCATGGCTTTGCAGCAATCCCTCATACTGAGCAAGCATGAAGCGACAGTGGGAAGAAAAACTCCCCTTTAACGGGAAGGAAAACCTCCAGCAGAACCAGAACCAGGCTCAGTATGAACGGTCATCTGCCTCGACCCACTGGGGGTTACAGAAGACAGAGCAGAGACACAACAAGACAGACAAAAAAGCACAGAAGCACACATTGATCTAGTAATCTGTTCTACATTAGATGGTAATAGTGTCAATAGAAGGTCTTATAGTCAATAGAAGTTGACTATAAGTTATAACTTATAGTCAACTTCCCTAAGATCCGTTTAAACAGAGTCAAGATCAGTTCATTCATCTGTATGCACCATTTTCTGCACATCTTTTGTTTTCTGATTCACAAAACAAACAGCAGCAAATAATATCTCCACATAAATACAGCCGGGAAGTTCAGCAGAAGAAAATTGCTCGATTTTTCCACCACTTAAGTTTTCCTAAACATGACATTTCTTCACAGACACGTCGAGTACAGAGGAGAGGAGTGAACACAAACATCTCACTGTGTCAGGAAGAAATCTGGTTCTAGATTAAATTTATAGAATAATAGGAGATGTGGACAGATTAATACATAGCTAGACGTTTAAGCTTTTAACTAATCTGTGCAAAGATAACTATTGGTTGCAATTAAAATGTAGCATCTTAGTGCAGGGATAAGGTTGTATAAATCTGTGATAAACTTGTGGGCTTTCTTGCATCCTGTTAAAGTCGTTTAATAAACAGGAAAAAGCTTTTTGTTCCAGACAGGCGTGTCTTCACTCTCTGCATGAAGGCTGCAATATTCTCCACATAAAGGGAGGGATTTGTTCTTGCTCCTCTGGGAGTTCTCGCTGCTTGTTCTCGACACGTCTGGGCGGAACGATTTGGTCGCAGGCTGACCGACTGCTGTCGTGTGATTGGTCAGGATCGGGATTAGCGTGTTTAAAGTTGGAAAAGTGGAACTGTCTCATGCATTGGTGGATCTAATCACCGTTGCCCTGTTCAACTCTGGTGGGTTTGAGCGGTTGAACATGCCACTTCAACTCACTTGCAGCGTTTCTCCTGTGTAAGCAGGGCGCTGATCAGGAGGAGCCGATGGAGGAGTGGATCCCCTCAGGAAGATGCCAGACTGTTATCGTCACTGAGTCAGACATCCTGGTCTTTGTTCCACTCTCACCTCACCTTCCAGGAAGAAACCAGTTGTCAGTCGTCCCTCAGGTCTTCAGTCCTCTGCCTCCTTGGTTCCTCTCCTCACTGATCCTCTGGCAACTCCTCCTGGAATCGCTACCTGGACCGTCCACCACTGACACCATACTTACCAGTTCACCCTCCAATTCTCCACCCTCATACTGAGCATGCATGAAGCGACAGTGGAGAGGAAAACTCCCCTTTAACAGGGAGGAGAACCTCCAGCAGAACCAGAACCAGGCTCAGTGTGAACGCTCATCTGCCTCGACCCACTGGGGCTTAGAGAAGACAGAGCAGAGACACAGAAAGCTCAGAAGCTCACATTGATCCAGGAGTACTTTCTATGTTAGATGGTAATAGAGGATGATCTGCCTCCCCTGATGATGTCACAGCTAACAGAACACCAGACCAGGTGTACCTTCTATGAAGAGAAAAAAGACAGAGAACAAAAAGTTAGAAGATGAAATAACAACAAACAATGAAGATTGGAGAGCAGTAGGAGAACTCAGCAGTGAGAGAAATAGACCCTGATGTCCTCCAGTAGCCTAAGCCTATAGCAGCATAACTATAGAGGTAGCTCAGGGTAACATGAGCCACTCTAACTAGAAGCTTTGTCACAAAGGAAAGTTTTAAGATTAGTCTTAAAAGTAGACGGGGTGTCTGCCTCACGGACCAAAACTGGGAGTTGGTTCCACAGGAGAGGAGCCTGATAGCTAAAGGATCTGCCTCCCATTCTACTTTTAGAGACTCTAGGAACCACCAGCAGACCTGCAGTCTGAGAGCGAAGTGCTCTGTTAGGAACATACGGGGTAATCAGAGCTCTGATTACCCCGTATGTTCTGTAATGATCACCCACTACAACCTGTCAACTTTGGTCTCTGTTGATAGACTCCCTCTCTCCCAGTTCATCAGCAATAAGCATCAGTTTGTTCCAGTCTTAATCTTATTCATTCAGACCTTTCTTCACATCATAACTTCCCTTCTCTCCTCCTCAGCGCCATCCTGGAATCTGCCACTGATACCTGGAAGAGCATGACCTTTTCCGTTGTGTTGACAAACCCTTTAAACCTTCCATAGTCGCTGCCTGCACAACGGTCTCATTACCTGCCATCATGACATTAGCTGTTCTGGGTCATGACAAAGAAAAGTGAAGCGGCATCACTGCTGAGTTTAGATCTTATATGAAGTTGTGTAAAGACATCAGGATTGATTAAAGTAGCGTGGTGGATATAAAAACCTGAACTGAATGTTTCTCGTGAAATTAAATCCTCTCTGTCTACATCCGGGTCATTTCCTGCTCTGTTTACCAGTTTTATTATTACTAATGTTTATGATGATATTTATTGACGTCTGTGTGTAGAGCGCCATCTGTTGGACTATTTTAGAATTTGAATATGATATGGGATCATACACTTGGTTTTCACATCTTGAGTTTAAAAACAAATTATTTTTAATGATTTCCTGCAGACAGAGATGAAGGAAAGGATGATTTATGCCCTCCAGGAAATTCTGCTACATTTCAGTAAAACCAGCAGTTTGGTTAGTTTTCCTCTGTCCTTCGTCACGTTTACCACCAGCTTACAGGATGGTACCTTTCTTTCCCTGGTTGTAATATTTTGCTGCATCGTTTACATGAATATGAGCAGATTTTCCCTCAAACACATGAATGACGTCTTAGTTTATTGGGAGAATCATTCTCAGGAAAAAAATCTCCCGACGTGAGTTAGATGAATTTCTCTTAAAAACTTCATATATTGAGTTTGAGTCATAATCCTGAATGAAGCTTCGGTTTAATGCAGGAAGACGTTAATATTCGTTTGAACCTTCATGATTTATGGGGAAACATTCAGAACTTCTGTTTTCTGGACTTTGTGATGACGACTTCCAGCAGCTTTGGCTTCTCCAGGTTTGTTTTTGGTGAGAAAAAACAAGCTTTTTCTAACATGATCGTCGTCTGGATCAAACAGAGGTAAATATTTTCTCTCCAAACGGTCGCTCTCCTGATTTCTGTGAAAACCAGAGAGTCTGAGGCCGATGCTCTGGTTTGTGGTGTGAAGCCTTCGCTGTGCTGTTCTCACATAAATGTGTGCGCTGATTTTATGCATGCATATTCCTGTGTGCACCTTTCTGAGCTCTGGGCCTCTATAAAACGGTCTGTGGCTGTTCACTGGGTGATTATATGTTCGCACAAACTTTACATAAGTGAGCTCAGCGCTGCTGTGAGTGACCGCCGCCAACATCAACACGGCGCTGGCTGAACTGATGGAGCCGCTGGCTCCCCAGCAGCTCCTCCATGCACCCTCCTCTCTTTCTAGCTCACAGAAGACGTGAGCTGAGGAGCCGGGATGATGAGTCCTCGTGGCTCCTGCTGACTTCACCTCTTCACCTTCAGGTTGAACCTGAGAAGGGAAGCTGAACTCAGGAGAGAACAGGTTCAGTTCTATGAATCCGCTGTGGAGAGCCGGATCTCTTCTGTCATCATCTGCTGGGGTAGCAGCATCAGAACCGGCGACCTAAAAAAGCTCGACAAGCTAAGAAAGAAAGCTGGTTCTGTTCTGAGGACTCCTCTAGAACCTCTGGAGAGGACTGTGAAAAGCAGCAGCTTTCTAAGCTACGCTGGAAAATAGTTGAATGTTTGTGAATTTTAAAGAACAGAGTTTCAGTCACATGGTTCTTTGTTCAGAAGCGTTCAACCTTTCTCTGGGTCACTCTTTACAGCACCTCACCCTTCAGTCTGGACCAAAAGACAATAAAGTAAAAACTCAGAAACTTTCTGGACTGAAGTCACACGTTCAACGGTTATTTCCTTCCCAGCTCGTCAGGATGTCTCACTCCACCTCAGTTATTCTCTGAATATCTCAAATCTGTCAAGTTCAGCGTACTTTACTCCTGCTATACGGCGCAGCTTGATGACATCACCCGAACATCGGGCTTCTGAAACTGAAGGCAGCACCAGCTCCGGTGCGCTCTAGGGTCCATTCATGGGTATATTATATGATATATAATATATATAATATCTATATGTTAGCTCAGTGCAGCAACAGTTGCTGAACGGCAGCACTGGGCTACACCTGAGTTGAAATTTGTTGAACTTTGACCTCGGGGAGCAGCGGCAGATGACCGTGCAGCCGTCAGCTGCTCAGAATGGAAGCTGAGCTCCATGATGTTCTCTGGACCATAAGGTGAGATCAGAAGTTTCCCCTCGAGTTTTATTTCTCTTCCTCTTTGCCTCAACAAACCAAGTTTACTGCCAAAGCGCCGTACTCTGCTGCGGATGAACCGAGAGCGTTGCCATTAGTGACGTTTTTGGTTTAGCTCTGCTGGCTTTAGCACAAACTCCTGCAGGCTGCAGCAAGTCAGCGTAGAAGCTCCTCGCAGATCATAATGTGCTGCATTCACTTTATTTACTTTGAGTTTCATCTCAGCCATTTGGGATCAGATGTCTGAGGCCTTCAAGCTGATACCCAGTTAACCTCCTATAGGGCCCTGCAGGGCTGACTGGGAAATGTCCCCGTTGGTCCTGCTGAGATCCACTTCATGCCTTCTGGTGTCTTCAGTGCTTTGAATGGTCAGCATGACTGGAAAAGCGCTAAATATATTCAGTCCATTTACCATTTCAGTGCTGACTTCTTTGTGGGACGGTGCATGTCCAGCTGGCAGCTTAAAGAACTGCTCGTCTTTGGTTTTCTGAAACAGACTTTTAAAAGCGTTTTAAATGACTTCTCCACCACAAGCAGTTTAGCATGTGAGAACCCTGCAGTCAACAGAGATGGTGGTCAGCTCCTGATCCAGGTGGATGGGTTCAGGTTGCTCTGATTTGGGTTCAAATGTCAGGGTAGAACCTGGCCGGGGGCTGATAGAGGTTCATAAAGCAGGACTGAGCCAAAAAGTGAAGCTTTTATCATCTACGCTCAGCTCCAGTTAGAGAAAGTGGGCGGGGGGGGGGGGGGGGGGGGGGGGCGTTCTCTGCATCAAAAGGAATGTGTCCGGTTCACAGATGGACATTTATACAAGTCCCACTGGGATGAGATACTGGGCAGAACCAAGACTGGAGAGATGATTCCTCACAGGAGGCTGAGGAACATCTGAGAAGGAGGAGGCAGCTGGAGGCCTGGAGGTAGGTGGACAGATGGATCTTTTATTATTTAATCTTCCTATAGTCTGTTCTTATAGCTGTTTTTTCCATACCAGAACATTTAGCTGACTATTTTTTTCTTTTATTGGTTTATGTTTTTTATATCTGTTTGCTTTTTAGAAACTGAGTGGGACTGGTTCCTGAAAGCTGCTGCATAAATAAAGCTGTTCAGTCTCTCTCTGCAGTCTTTGCCACCTTAAGGCTGAAAAACACAAACTGTGCTCCATGCAGGGCAGGCGGAGGGGGGTGGGGGGTGGGGGGGGGGGGTCATGTTGGCAGAGATCCCGCAGTAATGAGCGGCGTCTCTGACATGTCACAGTTTCTCCACCTAAACATGACCTGCCCTCCGCCAGGAAACCCTGAACAAACTGGATCTGAGCTGCAGGGCCGGCATGTTTCCCTGAGAACAAAAGAAGCAGAGCCTTCGCTGGGAGGGAGGGTGAGCAGAAGATCCTCAAAGAGCTGTTGGACCTCATCAGAGACGGAAAAGCATTCACATCTGAAGAAAGTGGAGAAACGACAGAAAACAGAGTGAGATAGTTGAGTAAATAATCTCCATAAATCATTCACCAAGAATCAGAACCTCATCTAAGGAACAAGGGATGCACTGTGGTGCAGTTGTTCGCACTGTTGCCTTGCAGCAAAAAGGTCCTGGGTTTGAATCCCACCCTGTAGTTCATCTGCATGGAGTGTGCATGTTCTCCCAGTGCAGGCCTGGTTTCTCTCTGGGTACTCTGGCTTCCTCACCGTCCAACAACATGACTGCTGAGTTGAGTATTGAGTTTCCACAGCAGACACAGTGCTGTTGAGTGTGGGGGCAGAGTCCTGAGATGGACCCTGCCTCTCGCCCAATGATTGATGGAGACTGGTACCAGGCACCAATTAAATGGTTAGGTAATTTTGGAGCTGCTTCCAAATTTGGGAACTTTTTTTTCCTTAATATAAAATTTTGGACGTACAATTCTCATATTTTTCTCTATGTTTGCTGGAGATCCCATTATTAATCTTTTCTTTGTCAGTAAAGAAGGAGTTTCATATATTACACTATATGCAATTATTAAAGGAATCCTACAGTCAGACGTTCTGCTCTCAGCTCGGTGAGAATGCGTCAGCATCACATTTGGGCTTTTGAACGGAGCCAGGAGCGGTTTTAGGTGATGACAAGTTGTTGATGACTTTCACTTCGGTCCAACAGGAAGTCCAAACTCGGCGCTGTGCTTCCACCTTCTCTGGTATTTCTCTGTAATCAACAGCTGGCATCGTCTCTCCTTCATATTAAACTCTTTAACGAGCAGAAGCCAAGAAAAACGAGCGAGAATGGATTCTGATTTTTAAAATCTGATTCGGTTTCTCTCCATTCCTGCACGACCAGCCTTTTAACGTCTTGTCGTGAATGAAGTTATGAATATCATTTCAAGCCAAACTGCATTTTCGAATCAACAATGGATCAGTCTGAGAAATATCTGATGCACAAGATTAAACGTTTACATTTAGAACAACTGACTGTGCTTTTCTGAATGGACGTCTTTCCTTTAATTATAGTCATTAATGGTATTTCAGCTTGGCTTTTACAACATAGGTCACATTCACCCATCTGCACACAGCAGTAGGCAATGTATGGCAAACTGTCCGGATTCAAACTCACAACCTTCCGATTGCCAGATGGGTCATTTTGGCCACCAGGGAACCTGCCCATTATTCTATTATACTGTTACAAGGTGCTGTAAATTGGTACAAGCTTAACGAGGCGTGGAGGTGTGATCACTATGTGCCAGGAGACGAGGAACAAGATCAGAGAAATTAAGAGATCTGATTTGTCCAAACTCTTTTCTGGTGTTTAACCCAGACGAGCCAGCAGCATCTTACTACCCACACCAGATGTGGTGTGGATTCAAGACCAGAAGCAGGTAACCAACACCAAGAAGTTACTATCAGGTGTTGTCAAGAACGGGGACAGAGGACCCAGTATTCAGCCAGACAATAAGGTTACGTTTTAAGACGGTTTATTAAATAACAGGTGTGGGGCAGGTATAAATAGGAGACAGAACAGGTGAACAGAGAAGAAAACTAATTGCTGGTAACAGGTGGAACTAATCAAAGGAAGGGTGGTGACTGGTAACTGAAAGGTGACCTGATCTGACTGGAGGTGAATGGTGACAGGGGAGTGACAAACAAACTGACTGGAAATAGACAGGTGACCGATTGCTGGCAGGATAATTGGCTGGTGAAAACAGGTTAAATAAAACACAGTTTAAGGATAATTCAAAACAAAACCAAACTATGACAGAAACGTAAATCGTGACAGGTGTTACTATCAGGTGTTGTGAAACACCTGATAGTAACAAGGTTGCTGATGTTGAAGTCAAAACGATTGTGGCGCTTGAAGAAACCCCAGACCAGAGCAGATTGATGGCCAAAGAGACACAGGGAAGAGTTACTGGGTGCCTTGAGGTGAACAATGACCAACTAGTGATAATAAATTAGAATAATGAATTTTATTTGTAATGCACTTTACATTTAAGAAAAATCTCAAAGTGCTACAGGTACAATCATCATAGAAAGGTAAAAGCAAAAAATTTAAAACTAAACATCACTGTAAAATACATATGAATAAAAAAATCAGTAGCATAATTGTAAAAAAAGACAAAAAAACAGGACAGGAAGTACATCAACCTGCTAGAAATTCTTTAGACCCAATGAAACAAGGCACAGAGACGGGTCTAGACAAAAAGTGATGGTAAAAGAGAAAAGTTCAACGTGAAATCTGAGGAATGAAGCTGGTAGGACACTTCGGCCTGATATCAACCACAACCGGTCCTTGAAATCAGCAACGACACCATTAGCGAAGCAAAAGAGGCGTCACTACCAAGACCTGCAGGCCCAGATAGATTAGAGAACTGTCTGATGAAGCAAACATCCACTGACTGGCCAAGTCATGACATCATGGCACCAAATCCATTGGGCAGCTATGGTTTGGAGGGTAGAGAAAATACCTGAGACGCAGAGGTTGATGGTTTGCTTCCCTGTCCTGGCACCCAATGACTGAGCTACCCTGAACCAGAGGCTGTAACCATGGCTGCTGGTGCAAAACTTGGGTCCATTCTTAGAACATTTTGGAGGAAACTCCTAAGTGGCAAAACTGCCACATTGCAAAAAGGGAACTAAAAGTAAATAAATTTTTCTTGAAATTAGTGTATTTTTCCTTGATTTGAGCAGCTAGATAAGACTATTTGCTAAAGGAATCAGTGTTTTTACCCCTATAATAAGATAATTAGATATCCTGCACTTGAGATAAGATGATGGAGATGAGTTGTTCCCATTTTAAGTGCAAAAATCTTTTTCCATTGGCAAATAGTCTGATTTACCAGCTCAAATCCAGAAAAAAAACACAAATTTCAAGGAAATTTACTTCCTTTTAGTTCCCTTTTTTACCACACTGTGGTAATGAGAAAATGCAGCATCAAAAAACGGGAGAAAAGGTCATAAATTCTAGACCTGTTCTGATTGGCTGTTCACAGAGAGAGAGGCAGCAGCCACGGCCAGGGGAGTTAAATTATCTCATCTTTTCAGAAAGATGCTGCAGCGGTTCCTCCTTCTAAAAGAAACAATGAAACAAGCTTTGAAGCCCTGGTTATGGTGATCCCCCTGGGAAAGAAAGATCTGACCTTTAGCTTTACATGTTTATGGTCTCTTGTATTTGGAAGATTAAACATTCATATAGCTTTGAGCTATGTTCCTATATGTTCCTAACAGAGCACTTCGCTCTCAGACTGCAGGTCTGCTGGTGGTTCCTAGAGTCTCTAAAAGTAGAATGGGAGGCAGATCCTTTAGCTATCAGGCTCCTCTCCTGTGGAACCAACTCCCAGTTTTGGTCCGTGAGGCAGACACCCCGTCTACTTTTAAGACTAATCTTAAAACTTTCCTTTTTGACAAAGCTTCTAGTCAGAGTGGCTCATGTTACTCTGAGCTACCTTTATAGTTTTGCTGCTATAGGCTTAGGCTGCTGGAGGACATCAGGGCCTATTTCTCTCACTCTACTGATTTTTACTGTTCTCCAGATTTGCCTTGCATTGAAATGACTGTTGTCATTTCAGCTTTTAACTTTTTGTTCTCTGTCATTTTTCTCTTCATAGAAGGTACACCTGGTCTGGCGTTCTGTTAGCTGTGACATCATCAGGGGAGGCAGATCATCCTCTATTACCATCTAACATAGAAAGTACTCCTGGATCAATGTGAGCTTCTGAGCTTTCTGTGTCTCTGCTCTGTCTTCTCTAAGCCCCAGTGGGTCGAGGCAGATGAGCGTTCACACTGAGCCTGGTTCTGGTTCTGCTGGAGGTTCTCCTCCCTGTTAAAGGGGAGTTTTCCTCTCCACTGTCGCTTCATGCTTGCTCAGTATGAGGGATTGCTGCAAAGCCATCAACAATGCAGACGACTGTCCACTGTGGCTCTACGCTCTTTCAGGAGGAGTGAATGCTGCTTGGAGAGACTTGATGCAACCTGCTGGGTTTCCTTAGAGAGGAAACTTTCTGACCAACCTGGAGGATCTGATGGAGTCTGACTTTGGAAAGAGCCTTGAGATGATATGTTGTGAACTGGAGCTATATAAATAAAACTGAATTGAATTTAATTGAATATAGGAGGAAATCTTGTCTACTGGCAGTTGCAGTAAGGTTAGATTCTGTGTTGCCAAGAAACACTTTAGTGAAACTTACTCCTTCTTCACCATTTTTACTCCTCAGAGTCGTTCTTTCAGCTCAAGGCCACAGCGCTCCCCGTGTCTCCCTCTAATTATACTGATGGAAGTGTCTCCAAGCCGTGCTGTCAACAGATTACCGTCTCTACCTGCTCAAAACCTTCTGTTTTCCCAGGCTGCTGTTTCTCTTTGTCAGTACTCAAAATGTGGAAAAATCAGCTGCAGCTGCAGGGACTGCGTGGGTTTAACCTTCGTAATGTAAAGAACCGATTGTATTACATGTCTGTGTAAATTCTCAGCTATCCGGATCGTTACAACGGCAAACAGCTTAACTCAGAGGCCACCGGACTTTTGCTCAGTTCTTTCTGAAGACGTTTAGACACCTATCCAGGAGTCTTTGTCTGTATTAAAGACCTTATTTGTACTTTTTCCAAAGCCAGGGCTGAGTTAGTACAAGCTTTGGCACAGTGGGTGAACGGGGTGATCCAGTTACCAAAGTCTGCCACAGACAAAGAAATAATTCTGAATTAGTTCTCGTATGTAAAATCCACTTTTTAGCCCTTAAATCCACGTTGTTGTGAAATTGGAGTCTCTAGGGGTGCAGAAAAGCTGAATTTAGTCTGTCCACACTGCAAAAAGGGAACAAAAAGTAAGCAAGCCTTTCCTGAAATGAATGTGTTTGTCCCTGATTTGAGCGGGTAAATAAGATTATCTACCAATGGAATAAGACTTTTGCATTTAAAATAGGAACAACTCATCTCCATCATCTTATATCAGGTGAAGGGTATCTAGTTATCTTATTTTAGGGGTAAAAAAACTCATTCCATTGGCAAATAATCTTGTAAAAATGTTTTAAAAGGAATTAAAGAGAACAAATGTCACAATTTTTCACCAACATTCAGCGTCTTTGACATGAGTCTAGATTCTTCACATGAAGCCGTTGACATCAGTATTTGTGTCTGAAGTGAGCCTCAGAAAGCTGCTGATCTGGCTGCACTTCCTGGATCTGGTTTATCTTCAGCTAAAGCTGAATTTATTGATGACAGCTGAACCATGTTTCAGACTAACTTTGGCTCCTTTTCTCTGCAAAAATGTTCTAATGGACGCTAAAACCTCAGCACCTTTGGAAAGATGGAGGAGCTTCAACAACAATGAACTTCCAGGTTTGACTTCTTCCCTTGGCTTCCATGTAGCTCGTTCCGCTCCTACAAGCCTCTCTGTGAATATTCACATCTCAAAGATCCTCCTGCTCATCTCAGATAAGAGCCTAACTCCTTCCCAGACCTTTCATCCTCTGAATTTATGAATCCACCCCGTGTCCTAACTGGCCCTCTTCCTCCAGATGCTGCCGAAGCTGTTAATACATAAACCTCCCAGCTTCACCACATTTATTTTCCTTTCTGTAAAGTTTTGTGTCTGATTCTGCATGTGGGCCGGGCTGCTTCCTCAAATCAACACACCATTAGGAGCTTGGAAAACAAAGTAAAGACTGCAGCCAAGAGTGGCATCGTGGGGTTAACTGGTCTCCAATGCACCATCAGATGCTATCAGTCATCTCAGTAACGAGCTTTTTCTGTCCATCATAGACATAAAGGTGTTAAACTCTTCCTGGACGGATGTCCTTTGGTAAGTGCTAAATGTGTCAGAAACCTAATGACCACTTCAGGGTATGGTGGAGGATCTGTGTTGCTGTGGGCCTGTTTCTCCTCTGAAGGTCATAAATACCTTGTTAGAGTGCGTGGCATCATAAACTCTTTGAAACTCCAGGACATTTTGATTAAAAAAACTGATGACCTGTGGCAGAACACAGGAAACGTGTCATCAAAAGAGGCCGAAGGTTCTAAACTGTCTCATCAGGAACTGCGGCCTGCTGTATTTATTGTATTTATTGTTCCTTCTCTGACTGTTGATAAATGAAGCTAAATTAGTTGCATAGTTTGCACTTATTGCAGATTTATGTGTTCTGACCTTTAAGTGTAACCTTCTCGGTGGAAAACAGAACCACCAGAGCCAGCTTCTTGCTCTGCCCTGCATGCTGAACCTCATCGCCTCGCTCATTAGCGGGAGGCCTATCGGGTTTCACTAAAACACAGTGAAACATGTCGAGCCGGAGCGAGCGCCGCAGCTGGAGCAGCTGCAGGGGTTAGATCATGGGTTTGTTCAGCAGGCTGGTGCCGCGTCCTGCGTCAGGAGGTGTTAGCAGCAACATTAGCAGGAGGGCCTGAAGAGCCAGCGGCTGAACACGAGCGGGGCGTCGCCACCAGCAGCAGCGCCAACATGTCACTGCTGCTGTTGATTTAGCCCCACCAGGCAAACGCTGAGCAAATCAGCTCCTTCTCTGCAGGAGAGCTGCACAAACTTCTCTGTCCTCACATCTTCTCCTGCTTCTCTCACACTTCTTAATATACGACCAACAAGCCGGAGTTTAACGAGCCCCGTGCTTCCCTCAGCAGTCAGGGCACAAATCCCAGCACATAAGCCACTAATAGTTATTTATTGGTTTAAAGGCATAAATCATCCGGCTAAAAAAGAAAAAGACAGATATGTTTGGACGGATTTGGAGCTTTTTACTGCATTTCATATGTTGACTGTTCTTTTTTTTTATTTTGACTGCTTATTTGTGTCATTTTGTGTCCTTTTCTGCTATCAGGTTTATGTCTTTCTGCTCATTTTGGGTCTTGGTTTCTTTTTTAATTATTTTTTCAAGTCCTGCCAATGTTCTTATGCCATTTTTAGGGGGACATCTAGTATCTTTTTAGTCCGTTTCTGCTTTTATAATTCAACAAATCAAAGTTTGGACGAAATTATTTGACAGGTGATTCCTGACTTGGCCTAAAATCCGGGTCAGAACTTTTAGTCTCTGAGGAGCACAGGTGTTCAGAAGAAGATTAAAAACCATTTTCCTGACTGGAAGATAGAACAGGCTGGTGCATTTTTCCCTACAGACCAGAATATTTTGACGCCATTGAAGGAGTCTGGGGGACTTTTAGGGAGCATTCCCTTTCTGGTGTAACCAGGATCCAATCCCAGAGCCCCGTATCACAGACACGGCCCGCTACACCACAGAGGAACTGGGTAGGAAGAAGGTATGAAGGTCATGAGTTAGACCAAAGGCAGACTTTGATGAGAAGAAAAGAATGAAGCCAATCTGCTGCAGGTACAACCAGAGCATCTGGTGCAAAACAGAAAAACTGAACCGACTAAAGATTTGTTAAAAGTCCAGTTTAGAGACTTCCTAGAAGTTGTGTTTTTTAGTTGCAGGGTTGGGTTTATGGGTTTTATTTGGAGCTGTTTGATAGATAAATGTACCGGTTTCTAAATGTGTTTCTGCAGCGCTGAGGTTTTCTGTCAGATCTGCTAAACTGCAGTAACTGAATCTCTTTGGCACGTTCTGGGTCAGGAACAGAGGCGGACTGCTGGGTTTGTTCTGACTTCCTGGGAGGGTTCTTTAATGTGGGATCAAGGTCACCGGTGAGGAATGGCGTGCCGTGGGCGAGGTCACTGCAGGGTGAGCGGCACCTGACGGACTGACTGCGGGGGAAGCAGCAGCCCCGCTCAGAGGCGTCTCATAACTCACCGCTGAAGTCCAACTTCGATCCGACGCCACTGATCTCATTTCCTCCAGCGTGAATGTTCAGACTGCTCCACTTGACCTTCCAGGTTTCCCTCCTCCTGCCAGTTTCCTTCCCCCACGACCCCCGTGTTTTCTGAGCATTAAGGAATCCTGTTTTCCCAAACTAAATGTTCCTGTCGGCCACGAGGTCGCGTCTCCGAGTAAGCTGCAAGGCCAGCATGCTGAGCCCGGTGAGCAGAGATGATTCTGACCTTCCTTCCTCTGACATGCTGCCTCCTTCACACAGAAGCTTCCAGAGGAGGAAAATAAAACCATAAAGTGACGGAGGGGCATCTCAAACAGGGATGGAGCCGGGGTTGATCAGACGGACAAAACCTGGTGTCAGGTCCTCTGTGAACAGAAGATGCAAGGCAAAGTTTTTGCTCCTGTTAACCCTGCTTCAACGCTTCAGCCATCTGCAACCACCGAAAAGACTGAAGAAAGGAGCTTTAAACTCCAGGAAAAAAAATGTAACAGGCAAAATATTTACAAAATGCACAGATTCTCTGCGTTCATGTCCAGAAGGAGGAGAACCTCCTACAGACATCCCCAGCTCCACCATGGTGGCTCCTTCAGCGTCTGCAAGCAGCTGATGGAGAAGCCTCTGGATCAGGAGGACTCATGTGAAGGTCAAAGCAACCTTTTCCCTCCTCTTTTTCTTTCATTCATGATCCAAATCTCAAGGCTGTAGATCAGGGGTGTCAAACTCATTTTGGTTGAGGGGCCGCATTCAGCTTAATCTGATCTCAAGAGGGCCACACGAGTAAACTCATTGCAAGATTAAATAGAACTAATAAAAGTGGACTTGTTGTTGATATTTACATTCAATTAATTTCACTTTTACACAATATATAATGAATAACCTCAGCGTTTTTAAGAAAGGTATGTGCAATTTCAACAATACTTGTACTCAGTTAAACATTTACTTAAGTGCATTATGCATAAGAACTGATCACAGTGATTGTACAATGTTGAAAAACGTTTATTAATATTTTTGGAACTTAAAAACACTGTCCTGCATGACAAAATACATCAAACAGATAAAAATTAAGAAATGATTTAGAATCAATTTTCCACATCTGAAGTTCAGCGCTACCATCTGCTGATTAAAACACAGCGCCCCTCGTGGACAACATAGGAACTGCAGATTTTCAATTAAACGAAGTACATGTTTTATCATTCTCTTCCTTTTATCTCCTCTTTCTTTCACCTTTTCTTTTTTTCTTCTTGTTCTTCCTTTCATCTCCTACTTTTCCATTGTAGTCTCCATATCATTTGAGATATTCCCCGCATGAATCATAATTAAACTATTCACATTCGTAAATCAAGTGGAGCACTATGGAAAAAGCAGTACTGCTCCACTTGTGAAAGTCAAATCTGATGAGCTCTTTTTGGCATTAAGACAACAATTCTTATTGCCACATTGCCAGACAGGACACTGGGGGGAAATTTTTTTTATTTTTTATTTTTTGAATAATGATAATGCATTTAGCCACCGGGCTGGACTAAATTGTTCGGCGGGCCGGAACCGGCCCGCGGGCCGTATGTTTGACACCCCTGCCGTAGATGGAGGTTGGAACGTATATGGAGTCATAAACTAAACACTTGACCTGTCAGCTCAGCTTCTTCTTCACCAGGACAAACCCGAAGAAAACCTTCATAACATGAAGCCTTGATCACTAATCCTGAAGACCGCTGGAGCAGACATCAGAGGTGTGTGTCTGCAGAAACACGGCTGAGTTCCTCTTTGAGCTGCAGCGGGTCGACTGTAGAGCTTGTTGCATTTGCAGTGATGTGGACTTGACTGTTCAGAGCCAAAGAAAAGATGGAGGATAATTCAGCAGAGCTCAGCAGCACTGTGACAAAACCTGAGCTTACAGTTACACATGCTGCTCAGTTTTTTTATTTTAAGGTTATGTTGTTGCTGTAACAACAGCTCTTCCATTTTATTTGTCATTTTGCTCGTACTTTATATATTTTAGTGATTGTTTTGTTCTTGTTGTCTGTCTTGTCCACTAAATATTGTCTTTTCCTTTACATGCAGAGATTTCTCCAGATTTCGATGATCTCTTTAACTGAAGATGATGAGATCATCAAAGTCTTCCCCATTTTCTAATGAGGAACATTATTCTGAAAATCTTCCAGAACTTTATAAACTATATAAACTATGTATATGGAATAGTTCGATGTGTTTAACTGTCAAAACCTAAATTAAAATGGACTAAATTTAGTTGTGCTGACCGCTCAAAGTGCTTTATACCAGAGCAGTGGTCACTAATCCAGTCGTCTAGGGCTGGTGTTCTGCCACGTTTAGAAGAATCTCTGCTCCAACACAACTCTGAGCTAATTTCAGCTCATCAGCAGAGCTCTGTGCACTTTGGCTGCAGGAAAGTGAAGCATCTGATTCAGGTTCGTAGAGCAAAGACTCTAAAGCAGGACGCAGGCCCTCGATGAGCGCTGCATTAAAGCCACGTTCACCCAATCACATTCACCTTCACACACAGATATAAAGATCGGTAGACAATGTGGGATTAAGTGCCTTGCCAAGGGCACATCAACATGGGACAAGAAAGAAGCTAGAATCAAACCAACAACTTTTGGACTGCAAGACAAATACTGTTACCACGGAGCCACCGTTGCCCTAACATTAGTTGGAGCTCCATCCCATATTTTTAAACAGCTTCATCTTTTGGTATCAGATGGTTATTTGGGATTTTTGTGGGATTTTGACAGTGAGACAATTTAACAGGGGAGAAAAACCAGTGTGTGTTGACGGGATGGAAGTAGGAGGGATTCCAAAAAAGTAAAAAACAAAACAAGTCCGAAGTTTTAAGACGTTTCGCTTCCTATCCCGACCATGACCTGGATGACTGAGAATCTTCACCAAAGTATGACGGATGTTCTTTCTCTGATAGTTACTAGGTAAACCGGCGGAATTTTGTTGTCCCAACTTTTCTGTTGGCGTTGCTGCCATTAATGATAACATTTTAAAATTAAAGGAGCAATAAGTAGGATATTTACTATAAAATCAACCTAAATTATTCTCACTTCTCCCCCAGGATGTTAGTAACATTAAACAATCAATCCTCTCCATCAACAACGTCTTAGTCACGTTTTTCTCCTTTCAAACCTAGAGATACGGTCCAGAACTACTTTGGTTCAGAGTGTAGCCCCATGTTTACTTCCTGGTTCCTGAGCCAATCAGATGAGTTCTCAGAGTTCCCAGCACAGAGTGCAGCATTTAGTATTTTATGTTGGTAAAAAAGCAGCAGCCTGCAGACATGGAAGCCAGTAAGAGAAGCGGACCAGAACCAGAACAGAACACAGCATGGACCCGTCCTGTGGAAGGAAACATTCAGTGGAGTTTCACAGCAGCAACGGACCGTTGGGGAAGCGGCAGGTTGTTCTGGATGTGTTGTTCCGATTTGAAACACTAGGTGTCTATATTACGTATTGCTCCTTTAATACATTCAGTGTGTTTACAATGTTCCGATATGAATAATATATGGTTTTGTGGGATTTAAAAATACTTGCGTTCTGTTTTTACTACAGGTTTATACAACATTCCAACATTATAATTATTTTAATTTTTTTGTGAGACAGATACCAACTTAGAATCCACACAAATTACACATAACAGGCACAACAGGACATGATCTTTTATTAGTCTTGTTTATTTCCAGGCCAGGAGATTGCACTGACCAACAACACTCCCTGAGAGGCTCAAAGCAAATAGTCGTTAGCAGCTAATTGACTCATTTTTGAGTCAAAAAACCAGACAGCAATCTGTAGTACTATGCAATAAACTGACTCATGCACTACGATAAAACTTTGCCAAAAATAAAAAATAAAATATATTTCAATCATACTTGTATAATTTAATTTAATGTTAATTTTTACTTTTCTCTGCATTAACCATAACAAACAAAAATAGCTTGTAGATAAAGATGTTTGTAAACAAGGACTATTTAAAATATGAAATGTATTATTCAAGTCAATAGTTTGTTGAGTTGAACATCAATCCTCGTTGAACATATTGTGCAACCAACCAACAAATCTATGTATTAAACAGTTTGACCAGAAGTTAATGCTGTGGTGAGATTCCTGAAAGTTTCTGGTAAAAAAGCATGATTATATAAACTCTAAAACAACTAATAAAATTAGATTATCTCACGGCTGCAACTCTCTTCCCTTTCATGTGGAGGCTAACCCACTTTAAACATAATTACCGACACCTAAAGGACGCTTCTTATTATCCGTTAATTGTTATACTGCCATAAAATGTAGACCTCTGCGATTTGGAAATTGTTTTTTTATTGCAATTATGTTGCAAATGTGATTAATTGTTCAGTCCTATTATGCACTGTATCTAATAATAATAATAATAATAATTATAATTATTATTATTATAACCAAACCATGCATGCCAGAAGAGACCCAGCACCTTCTTGTTGCAATAGTGTCATCAGCTGCTCACTCTGCTGCCCAGTAAATTAAATGAGAAATTATTCACTTTAATATAATAATTGTGGCACTCTGTGTGTTCCATACTAACAGTTTTAGCCATAACTCTGCTAATCGCTCCACCGGATATATGCAACCACACAGAATGTTTAATCCTCACTAACAGCAGATTTTAAGTTTGACTGCACAAAATAAACTAAAAATGACGTCACAGTCTCCGGTCACAGAGCGCTTGTTTACTGGTATTAAACCATGCGGAACCTTCGTTCGCTTCTCGGTGTTCCGGTCGGACAGTTTTCGCTGCAGGACAGATTCCGTTGACATTGCTGGGACAGGTGTTACCCAACCAGAAGGTGTGATTGCAGGTAGCCGCGGACCAGTGGCTGCCCGCTCCCCCTCGGCTCTTACCCCGGGACCCGGAGCAGTCATGTACCGGCGGCCGCTGCAGGTCGCCGCCAGGTGCGCCGTGAAGGCGGCGGCGTCCAGGGGCGCCTGCGCCAAGGTAAGGCTAACAGTTAGCCTGCTGCTAGCTCAGGAAACAGCTAAAATGCTCAGAGTTCAGAGCCAAAGGGGCGGAATGTGGCCGGTTCGGGTGGTTCTGATGTGATGAAACAGCTGAAAATGAAAGCGAACCTTCTGGTTTTCTGGACTAATCACCTGGCGGCATCGTTTAATCTGACTCACCTGCTGACAGATTAAATCATCCAGTTTTCTCCGCTGATTCTGCTTATTGAAGCTAAATATGAGGCAGAAATGCAGCTTTTTCTTCTGGATTCACCGATTTGTCTATTCAGCGAATTAAAATAACACCAAGAAAAATAATAACTGAATTGTCATGTATACGCCCTTTATTTTTTTATTTTGTCATATTTGTTATCTGTAGAATATGTAATAGATTTAACTGAGTAGGCTGAAAACAATCTTCCTGTTTATCTATTAAGTCAAAGTATTTAAAATGCCAATTATGGACATTTTCTCTCTCTGTAAACAGTGTTGTTGTTTTTTTTCTCAATGTTTTCTGTTTCATATATTTTTTTCTCCAACTTAGAAAAACTATAATTGTCGAGGTCATTATAGCCCTTTATATTTACACGTGAAGGAATATAATAATTTACTCTGTTAGAAGTTGATGATGATCATAAACCAGGACAAAGTTTAAACCTTTCCCTGAGCAGATTAAACGGTTAAAGGAAAAACAATGAAACTCCTTATAAAAGTCTAAATGTCTTTGCTTTAACCTTATTGGTCAGATCTATGTGTGATTATAACCAATAGAATGAAACGGTTTGAAAAGCAGAAGTTTTGAGGTTTTACTTCAGGTCCAACTGCGACACGCAGGGAAACGAGACGTCTAGGGGAACCGCTTCTCTGATTTCTGGACAGGATTAAAGAGTTCTGGGAAAGAAAAATCCAGTAAAACGTCCTGAGAACTCTGACTTCCAGCTCATTTGTTCCTCTCAGCCCAGAGAATAAAATCCAACATGGCTGCCATGCAAAGACAGCAGAGGATGAGCCTGCTCTGTTTAGCTTTGGGCTCATCACAGAGCCGGGTCCCTGGTGTTGGTCCCTTCTGTCGGGTCGAGCGAACGATGAAATGAGACGGATCAGGAACCTCATGGTAAACGGTCCCTCATGCCTTCTGGCAGTTCTGCAGGAACATATGCGTTCAGGTGTCCTCAGATATTTAACAACTGAACTAAAAGTGTTGTTGGATTCTCCTGCAGTGAGATGAAAACATGTCCTCCTGATTAAAGCTTTACCTGGAGACAGACGGACAGATCAGGGCTTCTGCAGCGATGCGGGAGCTCCGGTCTGATGTGGTGAAGAAGCTCTAGATTTAGCGGTCCGTCTACGTTCTGACCCACACCTCTGGTCCTGACATCTGGATCAGGACTGAAAGAACCAGATCCTGGATACCAGCGGCTGAATGAATGAGCTTCCTCTGCAGGGCAGCTGGGCTCAGCCTAAGAGAGGGAGAGCCGCTGCTCCTCCGCATCGAAAGGAGGTTTGAGCCTCCGTTTGGAGGTTTTCACTGGGAGGAGACCCTGGGGATGACCCATAACTCCTGGAGGGACTTTATTCCCCAGAATAAGCTGGAGGCTGTTGCTGAGGACAGGGAGGGTTTAGCATCCAGTGTTGTTTCCTTTTTTCAAGCAGCTGAAGAATATTTCAGTTCATCGCTGAATCCAATCCAACTTTATTTATAAAGCACTTTAAAATTTCTCAAAGGACCAAAGTGCTGTACAGTGAAACAACATAACACCATTACACAGACTCAAAAAAACGATACAAGCATAAAAGACAAAATTAAAATCAGAACTATAAAATCTATAATAAAATAAAAATAAAAGTAATTTAAAATAATGTATCACAGGCTAAAATCAACATCTCACACAGTTTGGAAAGCCAAGGCGAAGAGATGAGTTTTTATTTAAAATCAGACAAAGAATTAGACAATTTAATTTGCAATGGAAGGTCGTTCCACATTTTTGGAGCTGCTGCCACAGAGAAAGCAGTTTTTGGCACCTGAAGAAGCAGCTGATTGGCTGACCTGAGTGAACGGGACGGTGCATGAAGGAGCAGCAGCTCAGAAAGATAAGATGGAGCAAGACCATGGAGAGACTTAAGAACGAATAAAAGAACTTTAAAATGAATCCTAAAATGTACAGGGAGGCAGTGTAATGAGGCTAAAATGGGGGTAATGTGCTCATATTTACGAGTGCCAGATAAAAGACGCGCCGCGGCATTTAAATAATAATCCATGTTTCTGTTGCATGAACGTCTGTGTTTGTTTAGAAAGTTCCTGATAGAGATGATAAAATAATTAAATCTGTTTTTATTCCCGCTGTCCTCCTTCCTCCCAGCTGGAACAGGAATGCTGTCTGAGAGCTTCAGCGGCCCGACAGCCGACCACATCCAGCTGCTTGACAGCGACCCGCTCCCTGCACATCAGCACTCAGGTAACACAGCAGCAGGAATCTGCCCGACAACCCTCCTCATATTATGACCTGGCCCTCCTGCAGGTCACAGGCGATGGTTTGTGATCAAAAGAGATGGTTTTTCTCTAGAGTCACTAAACCTACAGCAACCTAAAAATAAATATGTATCTTATCTGTTTAAACCTTTTCCTATTTAAGGAAATCAATCAGAACTAAGATTCTGAAGTTTAAATCATCAAAGTTTGTGTTTCTGCTAAATTCACAGGCTGAGGTCTGTGAACCGATCAGTAATTAAACTAAATGTTGACATTAGTTTTATTCCTGCATGGTGACCCTGTGACCCGTCACCGGTTAATCTGCAGACTGGATCCTCCAGAACCGTTTTAATAAACTGTTCTGTAAAGTTTAGCACTTTGTTTCATCTCCTGGATTAGTGGGAGAAAACCTTTAATCTGCAGACTAGGGCTGTGCAGTACGTCTTAAAAATAAAAACTATGATTTTTATCATACCAAATCCAGTGAATTGATTTTTTTCCCTTTTCATTTTACAAAAATAAATTAAAGAAATTATTTTAAAAACTTGCTTTTATGTCAAGCATTTTTCTGGGAGTTGACCTGAATTCAAAGTGCAACTAAATCCAAGCTGTGAAACATTCTTATAAAACAAGATGGCCGCCCTGCTGTAGTAAACAATGAGAATATAACTAAATGTTTGCTGCTAGTGGTTTGACACACTGAGCTGAGAACAGGCTTCACTGTTATAAGTTAGTTACATTAAAGTGTCATATGGTAAAAAAAGATTTGTCTTTACAATATTCTGACCATATATTTTCCTAAACATATATTCAGCATTGTATACTATTCTCATGGAAGATCCCGATTTTTCCAAAAATTAAAACTTAAAAAATTGAAATTAATCGGTTAAATCTACTTATCGCCCAGCTCTACTGCAGACTGGATCATCCAGAACTGTTTTAATTAACTGTGGTCATCTGGAGATTTACTACCTCACTGACATCAGTGTCCTGTCATTAGCTTGTGTCGTTAGCTTGTAGCGCTAGCTTGAAGTGTTAGCTTAGCATTTAGGGAAAGTTCCTCAGAGCAGCACTGGGTTAGGTTGTCCATCTTGTCGATATAAAGAGGCTCTCATGTGTTTTTCTGGCTGAACTCGACATGTCAGCAGAGTTCCAGCTTCCAGCAGCAGATCGTTGTTCAGCTGAGAGTCTCTGCTGAGCAGCGCTGCGGTCCATAAAAAGGGCCACAATTAGAGCAATGAGATCAATTTACATGGTAAATATTAAATGGACTGAACTTATTTAGTGCTTTTCCAGTCATACTGACCACTCAGTGCTGCACACTAGAGCCACATTCACCCAGTCGCTCTCACTAACACACACATTTATACACCAATATGCAGCTCAGTAGGCAACTTTGAGGTTAAGTGCCTTGCCCAGTGACAAGGGGAAGCCGGCATCGAACCCATAACCTTCTGATTGCAAGACGACTACTCAACCCATCAAGCCACAGTTGCCCAGATTTAGACCCAAATCACTATTAATCATTCAATTATGTGCATTGATCATATGGAGACATGGATTATTCTGCCAGACCAGATTTCTGGAGGTTATTTATGTAAAACTGGAGTGTTTTATGGTTTCTTACGTCTTTGAAGAGTTTGATCAGAGGCTGGTTGAACTAATTCCTGGTCGCTTTGCTCCCCTGCAGCTCAGAAACGTGAAGGAGACGCCTCAGCACTCGCAGGAGGAGGTCGGCGCCTTCACCAAACTCTTCGAGGCCATGGGCTTCACCGCCCCGCTCAAATACAACAAATGGGTGAGTGGGAGATGAACGGGGGGGGGGGGGGGGGGGGGGGAAGAGTCGGTGCAGCGCAGGAATAATTCTAGATAAATGAGCTTTAAACGCCTTTATTTGTCCCGGTGCGTTTGGCTCGGGGTGGAACACGCTGGTAAACGTCTCCTGGTTTAAGATAAAACTACAGAAACTGATTAACTGTAGAAATAAAACCTAAAATATTCTTAAAGTTTTATCCTGTTGCTGTTTCCTTCACAGAAAATCAAGATCGCTGCGCTGCGCATGTACACGTGTTGTGTGGAGAGAATAAACTACGACGAGTTCTTCGATAGTAAGTCTGGATCCTACGTTTCCCACAATGCAACAGGGTGACTCGGCTGTTTTCAGGCTCCTATGAAAAACATCTTTTCATGACGTTTTCTGAGCGTTGGGATGCTGCAGCGGACTTCCAGAACCACAGACTGTCCTGCTGTGGTTCTGATGGGTTCTGCTGAGATGAGCTGACTGGACCTGGACCTGCCTAAGGAACGTCTGCAGCAATAAGAACAGACTAATTTATCTGGAGAATATAAAGGAAATTTAAATAATCCTGTAAAATGGAAATCCCTCTGATGGAAATAATGCTGTTTTTTATTGAACCGTTCTGCCACTGGTTCTGCTCAGGTCCAAAATCAGCATCAAGTGACTGTAAACCCATAATAAGCGTTTTAAGCACTCAAACACCTGAATTTAACCATTTTTATTGACTATCTATGTATCTTGGTTAGAACGAGTTTAACATTTCACCGGTTTATCCTGATTAAATGAAGCAAATATGGTTCTATTAAAGTTTAGTGGTTCCTTTCAATCAAATCAACCACTCCTCCTCCTAAGCTCTGCAGACGATGATGAGGTGAATTTTCAGGTTAGACCCAAACCGTGCAGAACCAACGATGATGATGACGATGATGATGACGATGATGATGATGATGATGATGATGTGGTAAAACGCGGTTCTGTTTCTTCCAGAATGCTCCCTGCCAGACACTCTGAACTCCTGGTTCCTGGTCGCTCAGCTGCACGTCTGGTGAGTCCGACACCTTCGTGCTGCTCGTTCAGCCGAGGAACATCTCAGGAGCTTCAGGTTGGGACCGCTTTAAAGACGGAAGAATGGATCAGTGACGGTTTCCAGTCAGGCGTCTGAGTTGCTACCTCTGAATTCCGCCAAACTGCTTGTTTCTTGTTCAGCTGCTGCTGCGGGGAACCTAAAGCTGTTCTCTCTGCAGAGGAACGTTGTTCTGGGCGGCTGCTGCGGACATGAAGGGACAGCCGTTAGCCGCCGTCCCTCAGAGGTCCGGTTCTGTTGCAGACACACATGCATGTGTCGGAGGCCGTTTCTTTTTTAGGACGTGTTCTTGGCAGTGAAGTTGCCTCTGCAGGTCCGGTTCTGATGGCGCCCTGCTGGGCCGTGCTTCTTTCATCATGTCTGGAACCGGTCAGGTTTTCTTTTTTTAGAGCAGAGCATCAGCCTAGATGGGCTTTAAAAGTGATCCGAATCATAAATGGAGTTCTAATGAGCCCGGTTCTGGACTTTGTCCACCTGTTCTAGTTTAGATGAGTCCATGAAAAGGAGACGCAGTTCAACTGAAACTGTTTTAGCACCCAGCCGGACCAGGACCTGAGTCTGAGCAAGGCTGGTTGTCTCTGTCGACCCGGTTAACTGGTGACCCGTCCAGGGTGCCCCCCCCCCCCCCCCAGCAGCTTTAGATAGAAAGACCCTGAACTCCTGAGGTGACCTCTGACCTCTGATTGAATGACGCTTTTCAAATTAATGCCGCAAACTGAAAAAGAACCCGTCTGATTGGAGCGGACGGGTTCCCCTGTAGCCTCCCTGAGGTTCTAGCAGCTCACGGTTGGCTGTTCTCCTGCAGGATGTGTTTGGTGCGGATGCGTCAGGAGGGCAGAGAGGGGAAGTTCATGTGCCGGTACATCGTCCACTCCATGTGGGAGGACGTGGAGCAGAGGAGCAAGATCATGGGGGTGAGTCGGGTTTGGGTCCGCCAGGGTTCTGGTGACAGAGGGGTTCAGCCCAGAGAACCACAGAACAGGAACCTCAACACCTTAGAGCTGAAACAATGAGTCAGATCAGTGGATTATTGAAGGAATCATTAGTAATAGAATCAAATCATGATATAAATAAATAATTTGTTTTTAAGTTTAAAGCATTTATGGCAGAATGTAAATTAACTAAATTTTCTAAAAGTATCTCTTTAGATTAATCAAAACCAATCAGTAGATTATTCATATTCCTAAAATAATCCATCGCTCCACAGCGCCCCCTAGCAGCACTAAAACAATCAGCACCAAGCCGCGCTTTGTCCCAAAATTATGAAATTCGGTACAAATGCATAAGTTATCAGGAGCGACGGTCCACATCCTACAGGAAGTCGGCCATTTTGGATCAAAGCCGCCATTTTGTCTCTTTCACTCGTGTCACATTTGAGGGAATTCCTCCTACAACTTTAGCGTTAAAGACTTTAAAATCTCTCAGAATCGTCTTCAGCCATTTGATTAAAAGTTATCAAAAGCTTTTAGCTGCATGAAAGCATGTGGGCGTGGCCAAGCCTCAGTCTGACTCCTCGCCGTGGGAGACGAAACTGAAATAACTTCAACATACTGGGTCGCAGCAGCTTTCTGTGGGTCATATAACTTAAGTTCTCTCTACAGTCATGAGCTCATTTGATGACATCACTTTAGCCCCGCCCACTTGAAACAGGAAGTTGCCAGTTTCACTCCTGGATTTCCTTATTTTAATCACTTACCCACTGAATAATATTTGTCAACCTACCAAAGGCTCCATGGCGCCCCCTAGGACACTAACAGGCTGTGTCCCCCTGATGCATCTTTGGATCTTCCCCCAAATATAGTGCGCTTGACCTTGGATGTCTATTTGACAGGTGGATTTGGTCAGCTGATGACATCACTTTAGCCACGCCCACTGAGTGTTTATCTGTTTCAAACATTAACCAACATCAGATAATTTAAGGCAACATTAATAAACAGGATTAATAAACAGGAAGTCTTTATTAATCCTTCGCCACTAGGCATGCAGTGACCACAGCTCCCTACAGGAACATTGGATTTTGGCCAGATTTTAAACTCGTCTCACCACAGCCTGGTAGAGGCCAACTGGAGGCTTGCTCATGGTTGTCCCCTGGTGGCGAACTGCGGAACAGCAGGCAGGTCAGGAGCAGGCGTGTCGGCGGTGATGCTGTACGCCTGCGGTCATGACAGGCCTGAGCGGCGAGGGCTGCTGATCGGAGCTTGTGGATTTAGTTACTTATTGCTTCTTTAATAATTTCATACTTTGTTACTTTTCATAATGCAAAGCCTGAATGCTCCATGAAGCAGTGATGTCCAAACCTGCTGCCATGAGGACCAAAATCATAAAGCTGAAAGCACTTAGAGCAGAGGTCACCAACATGGGCTGATCTGATCTGACCTTCTTAACCACGGCTGACATGGGAGAATTGTTCCTATTTATAATAAAGTTTCACTGGAATGAAAATTAAAAGCTTAATTGTTTATATTCATAAAGCTACAGATGGAGGTGTCTGACCTCTGATTTCTGACATTACAGCTAAAACAGAAAGCAGCATAATAAGGGAAAAAGCACAGAGTCGGCGTGTTTTAGTGTAATAAACATTAACCGTGTTTCGTTTTTTTAAAGCGACTCTGAGTTTCTGATCAGCTCTGACCTCAGTCCTCATCCATTAAGTATCTAGCATCCAAGCCGATGTTCTGCAGCGAACATCCGTTCTTTTAGCCGCAGAGCGACGCCGCAGGGTGGAGACGCAGGTTTTCCTGCAGCACCATCTGGCCAACCAGCAGGAAGTGCGGCCGGATCCCAGGAGATCCCAGGCTGGCTGCGGTCGCCGTGGCCTCAGAGTCGCTCCTCTGTTCTCCGTCAGTGGAGCAGGTCCAGGAAGCGTCGCAGGCTGGCGTGACGCGCCGGACTCCGGCCCGCAGAACCACTCCTGCAAGGCTGATTAGCGCCTTCAGAGCAGCGATTACAGGTTGGACTCTGAGAAAGTCGGCTTTCTTCAGGAGACCCGACCAGGAATGTTAACGTGGGTCTGCAGGACATTTAGGGTCGCTTTACACGAGTAGAGCTCTGCAAACTGCACACAGTGAGAAGCTTTCCTGCCTGGAGGCTCCGACGGCGACCCGGTTCCCCTCCACCTCCAGAAACCTGTATCGGATCGGTTTTTACCGGAGAGGTCTCCTTCTTGGATCCAACTAAAACCCAGACCCAGACCCGTAAGATCCCAGACTGGAGTCAGCTTGAACTAGAACCGAACACGAGGTCCGATTCAGACGAGCCAGATGTACTTCTGAGCGTGAAACGAGCGAACGCATCCACGGTTCTACGGGTTAACGAGCCTGGACCCTTCCTGTTGTTCCAGAACCTCTGAATGAGACAGGAAGCAGGTAAAACGCCTTCAGAACCTTTCAGAACCGCCTTAATTACTCCCGCTCATGTGTCCCGGTCCAGGTTCTGTCTGCTCCTGGGTTCCTCTGGATGCTGCTTTAATCAGAGTCACGTGTTTTTATCGCCTTGGTGCTGAAAACAGACGCTCAGAAATTCTGGTTTAACAGAAACCAGAACTTTTTACATTTTACTGTAAGGTTTTATCCTACATGGTTCTGTTCAGATGTCCTGAACAGAACATGGACCGGACCGAGCAGCAGAATCTTCGTCTGAGGGACTGTGTGAGAGATTTTCAGGATGTCCTGGACCTCCGTGTTTGTGTTTGAGCTCAGCAGGATCAGCAGTATTTTTATAAGCAGAACCAGTGATTGGACCCGCTCTTAGGTTTCGTGCTAATTGCGATGAAGAGCAGGAACAACGTCATCATTTTCTCCACCTTCAGCGCCTCACTGAATCCAAACAAAGCGCTGCAGCTCGGCTGATTTGTCGGGTTTTACTCTGCAGGTTTGATCTGAAACGCTTTTCACCTGAACGGCTCCAAACCGGCTTTGTTGGACGTCTGTGACTCCTTTAGTTTCCCTCCTGATTTAAATCAAGATGTTTCTTTTACCTTTTAAATATCTAAACTTCAAATCCTCATAATTTGCAGCTCATTAATTAAGTTTAATAAAAAATAATTTCCTGTTTTCAGAGAAAAACAGCTAAACTTCTCCCTCCTGAGCCTGAAATCTTCTTTCAAACATTTAGACTCAAACTTTCTGTTGTTTTAATGTAAAAATCTCTTTACATCAGGATGGTGTAACACCATGAGGTCATAAATGACCTGCATTAACAACCAGGACCCTGCAGGTCTCAGAATATTGTCTTAAATGGGTCCAGTGTTCTGCCGGGTCGGATCCTCACTGTGGTTCTGATTGTGCTGCAGATCGACGCCACCCACAGGAAGGAGGCCATGAAAGCCATGACAGAAACCTTCTACGCCGCCATCTTTGGATACGACGAGGTCAGTGAAAGGGTTTGGGAGCGGTGCGGTTCCTCGGCTGTGAAGCAGCCAGGATTTGGCTGAAGGTTCTGACGGTTCTGACGGTTCTGAAGGTTCTGCTGTCTGCCTGCAGGGAATCCTGTCTGACGACTGCGTTCTGGCTGCAGCGCTCTGGAGAAACCTGTTCAACCGTCAGTGTGAAGACCCCCAGCAGCTGGAGCTCATGGTGGAATACGTTCGTAAGCAGGTTGGTTTGTTCCTCACAGCTTCAGCAGCTTTTCAACACTTTTACAGGAAGTGAAAAAGAAACGCAGCGTTTCCTCCTGAAGTTTCTCCTCTAAGCTGCTGCTGACCTTCAGCCTCTGACTGTCGGGCGCTGCAGGAACTTCCTGATGACTTCTCTGCTGTCACTGATGTCTCCATCACTGCTCTAAGGAAATATTTCCATCCGCTACATAAAAACCACTTTTCTCACTGTCTGACATTAAATCAGATTAAACTCTTCCTGTTTCTGATCGGTTAAGAACGGCTCAATGATTTCCTTTAGCTAAATAGCAGATTATGGAGGATATTTATTATCTTCTGATGTAAAGGTAAAACCCCGGACACATTTGGGGGGGGGGGTGTTAACAGTAAGCAGAGCTGTGGTCTGTGGGACCAGAGCGACATCTGGTGGTTTCACAGACATAAAAACACTACGGATCAATGCTCATGACACTGCAGGGCGTGTTGTGTCTGACTGAGACGCCTTTATACCCAAACCTGGGTTACGGAGACAAAAGCATTGTAACGTTTGACCAAATTAAAAAAATGTAAGTGCAGCAGCCTCCATTCAACACTAAGTGGCAGCAGTGATGCTCCTGTTGACCCTGTGGAGGCATCGGCCTTCTTCTCTGGTCTGTAGGAGCAGCAGCTGATCTGTAGCTGGGATGCCCTCTGGACCCAGAGCAGGTGGTGGAGGCAGGAGGACAGGAGGAGAATCACATCACTGATGGACAACGTCCTCCTGTCCTCCATGCATGGAGCTGCTGCAGAGCTGCTTCAGGGACAGACGGCTGCATCCTGGATGCTCTAAGCAGCGTTTCCACAGCTCCTTCCTTCAGCTGCTGCTGGACTTTATAATCTCTGCTGCTCCCAAGAAAATCGTTTCCATCACACTGATGGTTACACTGGTTCTGCTCCATTCATCAATCATTTACACTGACTCTCAGGTGCTGTTAAGTGTAAATCTGCCTTTTTATCTGTTGGTCACTGGGCAATATTTCCCCTCCTGATAAGCCTTTTTAAAGTTGAGCCTTACACCTTAACTTTAAATTTAGGTTTTTTTTCATATTAATTAATCTTGTGTGTAAATTTTCTGTTTCTGCTACTGTCACACCTGAATTTCCCCATCGTGGGACCATGGAGGTATTTCTATTTCATTCTACATGTTAAGTTAGTAGAAACTAAAACAAGCGATTCTGATTCAGCCTTGGACTGGTTCTTCCTCCGGATCAGCACCGAGGCCGTGTTGTGACCCAGAGAGTGATTGTCTGCTGGTTTCATCTCTGCTGAGTGAAGATGTGGAAGTGGTTGTTGCTGTGAGGCTAAATGTTGCCGCCTGCTTCTCCTCAGATGCAGTTCATCGACGCTCTGGACGGGGAGGATCTGCTGCTCACAGGGGAGGTGAAGTGGCGCCCTCTGGTGGAGGAGAACGCACAGAGCATCCTGAAGGTGGTCAGCCCCACGTACAACGATGCAGGCCTCTGAGAGGAAGTCCTCTCTGCAGCCAGGAGACACTTCCTGCTCCTCCTCAGATCACACCTAAACTCCTCCTCCTCCGTCGCTGTAGCTCCTCCTTCTTGCTCCGGGGTTCCTGCAGCACTTGTTCTCCTACCTTTAAACGATGAAGCTTCAGATGATGCAGAGACAGTGGGACTCATGCAGTTCTCCTCGTGTGTCCCTGGTCCTGGCAGGTCTGAGAGCAGCTTCTGTATGCAAACACACCCTGTTTCTATTTCTACTGAACGCCGCTCTGTATTTATAAAGTATTTTTGAATAGCTGTGTGTTTATTCTCTGCTCCTTCACTGTGTTTAAATAACCTGAACCTCTGAGGTCCGCTGCTTGTTCCCTCCATGCTCTCAGACCTGAACAGGAACCAGAACTCAGACACTCAAACATGGTTAAAGGTTTTAAAATGACGGCTAATAAAGTTTTCTGTTCAAACTCTCTGAGCTGCAGTTTCTTCTTCTTCTGCTCTGTGTGGCTGATCCTGCTGAGATTTCAGAGAAGAAGAACCGATCTGAGGTTCTCTGATCTCCTGATTCCAGTTTTAGTCCCTTCTGAACTTTAGGGACTATAAATAGAAACACACTAATCTAATTTTTGCATAAATTTAATGTGGATCTGTCTAAAGAAGAAAATATCTAGAGCAAAACACACTGCTTAGAAAATGTAAAGGACCTGTTTTTAATCAGTTTAATATCAAATCAGTAAAAGTCTGGATCATCTGGTCGGGTCAGCAGTAGACGGGTCAATCAGTGTCTGTGGTTCTGGTGTTAACAAGAGGTCCACTAAAGGTGCAACAGAGAGACGAGCCCAGAACCTGGAACGGTTCTGCAGGTGGAGGCCAGACATTTCTTCCTGCCTCAGCAGGTCAATGTTTTATAGAGTTCTTTACAAAGTTCTGACCTCGGTCCAAAAGAAACTTCAGGGTCAGAGCTGAAATGGTGTCGGCAAGACTGAAAACCTGACCCAGTTACACTGGTTCTGTCAGGAGAAATGGGCCAAAATGTCCAGAATGTCTGACCCAAGTTGCACAGCTTGAATGAATAATAAGGTCATTTATGACAATCTTAGAACTTGAAGTAAATAGATTAAAAAAAAAATCTCAAATTCTCTCATTATTCTGGGTTTTAGCAAATAGAAATAAGTGAGTTAATCGTGTCCGATCCAAACCAGGAAGAGTTTAACCTGAATCACCTGAATGTCTGTAGATCTCTGCTTTCAGCTCTACATCCAGACCGTTGTGGAGGCTGATGGTGCTGGTTGAGAAAGCATCTTCTCTAGAACTGGTACCACCCCTCAGGTTCCCCTGGTGCCGTCTGAAGGAAGCTTGTTGGACCTTAGTGGCGCCGTTGGGTCCAGCTTTGTATCAGAGACAAACTTTCCTCTGCACAGACTGACATGACGCTGTCAAGATGTTGGAGACAATAAATGTTTTATTTGCAGCAAACTGTTTCCCTCCTGACATGAAATCAATCAAACTTTATTTAGTGAACGCTTTAGAGAGATTAACACAAAGGAGACATTTAACCACCAAAGATTCAGGATAAAATAAAATATTTAAGAGGCAGAAATAAACAAGTCCTCAGATGATCAGTCAGATCAGATCATCTCCAGGTTCCTGTTTAAAATCACTGAGTTTCAATCAGATCATCAAGGTTTCATCTGGACTTTGTGTTCTTCATGCTGAGAACATCAGAGCTGCTGTTTGCTCACTGAGATCTTCATCGGTAGCATTTTTACTTTACCCCGAATGCTGAAGTATGGAAACATCTTGTCAGTGAAGGTGTGTGTGAAGGTGTGTATGTGTGAGTTAGTGTCCAGATCAGAGAAGGACAGCTTTCCTCTGTCCCAGTCCAGATTCACTCTGATCCTCTGGAGCTTCTTCTGGACTGAGAGATCCTTGAGAAGAGATGAAGGAGACAGTGCTGAGTATTTACCTTCAGAGAACCATAGAATCAACCTTCCAGACTTTATGACTTCCTTCCTCTGGTCAGACTCTGCTATCACACCAACCTCCCAGACTTTACTGTCTCCAACATCAACATCCCAGCTGTGGTTCCCTGAGTTGAAGCCCTCAGAACTCAGGACAGAACACCACCATGACCCAAACCTCTCTGGATTATCAGGAAGCTGCTGTTTCTCTCCTAAAGTCAAACTGGTCAGATCTTCAGACAGGATGAGGTATGGATGAGCAGTGTTTGGGTCCAGGATGAGAGGAGTGTAGGAGACCATGTTCTCCATGTTGCTCCAGATGTTGAAGGCCAGGTTGCCCAGATGTTTGGCCTGGTCTATCAGAGCTCCTGAGGGCAGCTGTGGATCCTCCAGCAGGGGGCAGCGCTGGACTCTTTCCACTGCAGCCTTGTAGTTGTGCAGGAATGAGACGTCTTCAGCTCTCAGCTCCTCCTCTGTGGCTCTGACTGTGTCTGAAAGAGCTGCTATCTCTCTGCTCAGAGCCTCCATCTTCTCCTTCATCATCCCACTCTTCTGCTCCTCTTCCTCCCTCAGTGCAGCCAGCCTGGCCTCCTCTTCCTCTGCTAGAAACTGATGAAGCTTCTTAAACTGCTCCTTAATCAGCCTCTCTGTGTGTCGGGCCTGGACCTTCATGTGTTCTGCTGTCTGATCAAACTCCTCTAGAACTTTCTTCCTGAGCTCCAGGTTCTCCTTTAAAGGTTCCAGAGTTTCCTGAAGGTTCTTCTTGTGTTGCTGAGCAGCTTCATCCATGGGTCTGAATCTGTGCTTGGTGTGTTTCTCTGAATCTCTGCAGACGAGACACACTGGCTGCTGATGGTCCAGACAGAAGAGTTTGAGTTTCTCAGAGTGCAGACTGCAGAGTTCCTCTGAAGCTCTCTGGTCTCTCTGCTGTAGGAAGGTCTCACACAGGTTCTTCAGAACCCGGTTACAGGGTGGATTAACCCTTGAAGATCTTCTCTTACAAACTGGACACTCTTGTGCTGCTTTCTCTCTCCACCAGTTCTTCAGACACTCCTTACAGAAGCTGTGGCTACATGACAGAAGAACCGGATCCTGAAAGACGTCCTGACAGACTGGACAGCAGAGATCCTCCTCTGATCTGGAAGCCATTTAGTGTCTGAGTAAATGGAAACACAGAAGGTCCAGTCAGTCATGGTTCTCCTCCCTCCTCTACTAACGTCCCTCAAAGTTACTCTGGTTGATGTTCTGGGTCCAACTCACCTTCAGGGTTGGAGGTTTCCTCTTTTCTCTCCTGGACTCAGAGGAAGCTGTTGGTTTGTCTCTATGGCAGGAATGAAAAACTGGTTCCAGGCTGTTTCAGGTGTTTTAGGTGAGAGGCGGAGCTTAAACCTGTTAGTTCTGCTGCTTTCTGGCTGAGATATTTTTTCTTACCAAAGTTTCGCTTTCACGCTGCTTGCAGCTGAACAGGTTCTCCTTCATTTTCAGACATCAGATAAAAATAACCTTCTTGGTATTTTGTTTTAAGGTTTTTGTCCAAGTGACAGCAGATATTTTCTGTTTATAAATCCTAAAAACTAAACCAGCCTCAGAATACTTCAGGAAAATTAAAATAAATTGAATAAAATATTACAAATGTAGATAATAGTGATATAGAGTGGGAACAAGCCCCCATAGCTCCTACAGATCTGCATAAGGAAGCAAACCCCCAGAGGAGTGATGGGTGTTCAACCCCAGGAAGGGGGGAGCACCCCATGAGGAAACTCACTAATTGAGCTGCAGCAATAAAAATATGACAAAAAGCTTTAGATGCAGCAGTTTCAAGAGGTGGAAGAACAGAGTTCAAAGATCCGTCAGTCGAGGATGAAATGCATGAAGCAACCATCAGCATCACAATGTGCATCTTAACAACCTGAGAGGAGCTAGGCCTGGAGGAACCCACAGAACCTTTGGAGTCTTCATGGGTCCAGGAGTCTCTTGATTCAACCAATCAGAGAGAAGAATGACCAGGTAGCCTCAAGCTTTCAGAACAGTGGAGTGGCAGGAGTTTAATGTTTTTACTTTTCTTTACGAAACACACAATTCTTAAATGTTATATGTCAAATAGCAGATAAAGAGGGACAGTACCTATCAATTAAAGTTTTTATTAGTTATAAGAGGTAATGATGTGGAATATTTATAGAACTAGAACACCTAGTTATGACTAACGTTTAATGAAAAATATCTTCGTCTTAAATTCATACTAAGTAATTTTTGAGTGGCGCTCCCCCTACAGGACCTTTTGAAAATAGCACCTTCATAAACTCGCTGCCCCAAATCCGCCTCAGGGTCAGGGACAGGGAAAGTTCCAGGTGTGTCTTTTTGGAGACTCTAGGGGGAGATGACAGAGCCCTGAATCGATCGTCTCATAATTACTTGGATTACCATCACAGGGACTTCGAAGAGGATATTTTAAGGTAGAAATGTTACTTAGAAGTACTTTAATATCAGAAGAGGCGTTGGGAGTCCGAATCTGTGGAGATGACTGGAATGTCTGCTTGAATCCTCTGTTTTCTGGTTTCAGGACTGGGTGGTCAGTAAATTTGGTCGAGTCCTTCCTGTGCTGCAGCTCAGGTGTCAGAAAGGCATCAAAACTCGAACAGTGAAGTACGACCCGTCAGAATATAGCCACAACATCCGCAGACTGGACCGGAACAGTCCAGATGAGACCAAGTCAGTGACCCAGCTCACCTGGGAGGTTGAGGGAGGGGACGATGACATCAGTAAGAAGAGGAGGGGTGAGTCCCCCCATATGAGCCGATCAAAGCCAAGAAGAGCCAGACAGATGCAGTTGACTCCCTTAATGCTTTCAGCAGCAGTAGGTAACCTTTTATAACTTTCCTACCTGTGAGAAAGAATTGATAAATGATTTTATATGTTTCTGTGGTGCCTTTTATTACTGTATATCAATCAGATTTTGACTGCTGACAGTAAACTCTTGCAGAACGCTCTGGGGTCCATCTTTAGGACAACTAAGACATTTTAAAGGCCTATCTAGATATAGATGTTTCACATTTTAATAAGTTTTTACAAGACAATTTATCTGTGCTGGACCTTTTTGAATTTTAGTCATATTTGTTTAGCTTGTTGTTTAAAAATCAAACGTGTGCTCACTTGTTGAAATGAACACAGATCAAATTTTAGTTGTCAGTCTGCATTCCAGCCCTACACTGCAATCACAAGCCGACTGTAGACAACAGGAACCGGTTAAGGTTGTTGGGCCACCTCATAAAGATCCCGCCCTAAACATCGTTCCAGGAAATGTTCCTGCAAAGAAACCTTTGAACCAGATTTATATTCTGGTCCAGAGATAACATCTCTGTGAGCAGTGTCTCACCCAGGAATGGTCTGTGACCATTCCTGGGTGAGACACTGCTCTAAACCATTTTATTGCACATTAACCATCATCTCCTAATACTTAGTTAATTTTGCAGCGTTGGTGGAGTGGGAACATCAGCGCAAGGTCCTCTCCCTTACAGGAGAACAGGGCCGGTCTATTGGTAACAATAGGACCAAGCGAAACAAAGGCTTTTGCGGGTGGTTTTAGCATTTCTACACCTCATAAAGGAGAAAGCCAGGACAGGCAGACGTGCCCCCTGTAGGAAAAAAGGTCTGGAACCTAATAGGCCTCGGGGGTGCCTTCCCCTCCTCCAGACTCTACAATATATAAAATTATAAGAGGGAAACGTGGAGATGATCGTGTTGAACGTGCTTTTATTTGGGAAGACAAGTTTGGTTCCACCTCGTTGAAACTTTGTGTATAAATCAGTTCAGGAAGGTGAAAATGCTGATGGATGGAGACCGGCAGAAAAATAAAAGTAAGAAAAAGATTAAAAAAGAGGATTTACATCTGAGGGAAAGACGAGTAAAGTGTTGTTAAGAATGCTGAACTGAAACAGAGGACAGGGTAAAAGATTTATCTGGAGACGTGGGTAACAGGCGTGACAACGCTGGCAGTGCTGCTGATGACCCCATGTTTCCACCTCCAGACCTAGTGGTGCTTCACCCTCCTGTCCAAATGCTCCATTGCAGGCGGAGCTGCAGGCCCTCCAGGTGGCCGAACCGGATCTGGACTCCTGTCCCCCTCTGTGAAGACGTCAACCTGCTCAACAGTATGCGGACCGAGGCAAGGCTGAGGAACGAGACGAGTTCAGCAAGCAGGTCGGCTCTGATGGAGCAGCGGGTGGACAACCACGGAAGGATCCCTCCCTCATCAGAGCCAGTCACTCCCAAGGCAGAGCAACCACTGAGAGTTCAGTTTGTGGCACAAAAGCCAAAAACTAGGAAGAAATGGGAAACAGCGAGAAACGAAGGAAGGACAAATTCATCAATTTCCCATGCTGGAGGTGGCCGGAGCGAAAGAACCCCAGCAGGTGTTTAGACCAAGGACTGCAGCTAACATCCAGGCCAGCACTGCCCTCCAAATCCCAGAGAGGACGGGAAAAAGTTGCTGCAGAATTTAAACTTTGTATGGAGACTGGAGCCATGGTGTGGCTGAGTTAAAGAGACATGCTCTGCACAGCGGTGATGTCATCAGTGAAGGAAAGAAAAAGAAAGTTGATAAAAGAGACTCTGATCTGCACAATGCTGCCCTAAGCCTTTTTCTGAGGAAGATCTAACCATTATGGATGTGGCTGTGAGCATCAGGACAGAGGCTGTGAGTGTGGACAGTGGTCCCGTTCTGATAAATGTCACAACTGTAGACAATCGGGACATTGGAAGTACGACAGGAACCGCAGCAGCCTGATGCCAGTAACTGACAGGTGGGGATCAGACGCTGGATCCGGACGCCAACCTCGTTGAGAAGGGACCAGTCACGGGGCGTGAGGCTTCCCACACCGCTACACCTGTGTCTGAATGCTGAGATGGTTCCTGCTTCTACTGATCCTCATAGTTTGCCCACAGAGGCCATCACACACTTAGAATGTGCCACAGCTGCTACATCAGGCACGTATCTCCACACAGAGACACCTGCCTTTAAAAAATGTTTTCTATGATGGTGATGGTGAAGAAATTTATTTTGTTGTTGACTCGGGTGCAACTCACTGTTTTATCTGCTAAATGTATCAAGGAGCAGCCAAAGCTCAGTGGTCGTTATGTTCATTCTGTCTCTGCTTCAGGTGAAACGGTTAGGGAAAGTTTCTCTGTTCCTTTAAAGTGAAGCTGAAGCATTCTTTTTTTTTTTTGGTGTCTCCTCTGTGTCCTTTAAATCTTATGGGTAGAGCTTTGATGAGTGGATTGCACATAACTATGATTTTAACCTCTGACGGACTGACGGTTCTCACTCAGGACTCTGACTGTGACTTTACTGCAGCACATTGGGGCCCAGGTAAATATTTGTATGCAAACGACTGGAAGCTTCCAGCTGGTTCTGTGCCTCAAACTTTTTTCTCGTTAGTAGAAAACTCTGTGAAACCTTACAGTAACGTAATGACAGAAGACAACTTACATTGTACTTCCCTTGTATTTAATACGTTGATGATTTGTTAATCTGTGCAAAATCAGCTGATCAATGCAGGACAGACACTTAACATCTCTATGAAAAAGGCCACAAAGTCTCAAAATCTAAAATGCAGTTTTGCAGGAGGAAGTCACATTTTTGGGCCATCTTGTCTCACATAAAGCAGAAACTTGTCACTTCAGCGGATCGAAGCGGTTCAAAAAGAAATAAATGATGTAATTTCTGGGTATGACAGGTTACTGCAGAGCTCACATTCCAAACTACTGTGAGCTTGAATCTCCGTTGGCTGCTTTACTACACGGACGGGGACTGGCAGCTGCTGGTAACATCACATGGACGTCTGAGGCAGAACTGGCTTTCTCTGCTCTGAAAGCAGCCTTGTCCTCTGCACCAGATTTTTCATCCAGCATTTGAATAAATGCTGGATGAAAAATCTCTTTTGTTGTAATCTCAATGTGACAAATTGCGACCTGTGGCTTATTACTCCAGTAAACAAGATGCAGTTGAAGCTGCTTTACCTGGTTGTTTTTTGCGCTATTGCTGCAGCTCAGAGAGCAGTGTTAGCGTCACGTGACATTGTTGGCTACAACTCTGACAGTTTTTGTTCCACATTCTGTTTCTATCATCCTTCTGGAACAAAAGACTTCTTATTTATCGGCAGCAAGGTGGCTTAAATATTCTTCAGTTTTATTGGACATGCCTAACATCATCATAAAACGATAAACCTAGCCATAGTTCTGCCTGCAGAGGAGGATGAGGAAAGTCATGACTGTCTTAAATGTTGTTTGTGCCCCTCCAGACCCGGCGGCATGGGCGGGCATTGGGGGGCCGTGCCGCCCGCGTGTGCCAGCCGTGCCCGCCCTGGAGTGGAAGCTTTCTTTTCTTTTTTACCTAGGAGTGGCCATCGTTCTGTTAGTACTATCTTTGATGTGTCAATCATACAATTAAACCAATCAAATCAACGACTGAAGGCAACATGCTAGCCAATCACAGCTGGAGAGGGGCGGGTCGTTGGGTCAGACATTCATAGCCTTCAGAGACGCCGCGTCTCGGCTGTGGTCACCGTCGGTGTCGGTAGAGAGGGATAAATCGGTCTGATTACCAAACAATTATAAGAAGTAACAACGAAGCAAACGAGAGCGAGCTGGAAGCAGCGCTATTGATTTCTGTTTGAAATGTCAGCATTGAAGTCAACACTGGAGTAAACATTCACGCTAGGAGGGTTAGCTAGACAGCTAGCAGCACCAGGAGCAGAACCAAGCAGGAAAACTGCAGAACTGAAGAAACTTGGGTTACTAGCAGGCAGAATGAACTCTGCTTTGTTCTGATCCTTGTTCTCATAGCTGCTGTAATTACAGAACCTCTTCTAGTATGAATTTTTACTTCAGCCTGACACCAGCGCTCATGTTTATCAGCTTGTAGCTGATGCTGGACTTTTGAGTCAAGACACCGCTCTACAGGCTGCTGTACAGGTTGTTAGTTTCCAAACCAGCATAAAACCTGCCCAATTTAAAAGAAAAAAACAAGCCCAAATCTCAAACTCTCTCATGTTAAAAGCATAGAACTATTAAACACATCAGAACATGCTGTTAGCACACTACTGTGCTGAAGCAAAGAAAAAAATCCGCACAAAATGTACAATCAGGCAACCAAATAACACACAAAATCACTTTAACAATCAAGATATATCAACCGGGAAAAAAAAAAAACTTTTATCAATAGCTTCCCAACATGAGTAATAAATCTACCTTAATATAAACTTAATTTATCTTACACAGCTCAATCAAACATTTCTCTTTCACACAGCCATGAAATAATTTTAAGTTGATCAGTAGAACTCAACCCCTCTTGGGCGTTTACACTGACCAAACACTTGATTAACCATTATCCTTTTCTTGTTTTATTATAACAATCAATATTATTCATTAGAACTATTATTCATTGATGATGTCAGATTCGACAGATTCGACTCATTTCAAAAATAAACTGATCAGCAAAGTTCAAGGAGATGGGATTTTATTAAAATGTTTTTAGTTTTCTTCCAGACATAGACAACTATTTTGATATATTTTTTTAGTAATTCTTTTTAACAGCCCAACAAATGTTGTGAAAAGCTTCCCAAATTTTTACAACCTGCCCATAAGCTATTTTTGTTCCAACTCAATGTGTTCAAAAGAAGCCTAATTGGGTGGAAACCTGCCTAATTTGGCAACACTGACAAACTTTTTGTTTGTTCGTTTTTTTTAGATGTTGGGATTTTATTAAGAATTTCTTTCTCAGCACAGTAGGAGTTAGTCACAAAGCCACTGTTCAGCCTGAAGCATATAAAATGTTTTTTGAAAAAGCGTGCCCCCCTAAAAAAATGGAATGTATGAGGTAAGATCACTGTCAAAAGAAACTTGTACATAAAAGAACAGTTGTGTGCATATTAGTCAGAAGTTGTGCATAACAAAAATTGGTAAACTCATAATAATTGAAATCTCATGCAAAAGATACAACATACAGTTTAAATAGTCACAACTTCATTAACTAATATATACAAATTTCAAGTTTAAATTTGGGCTTTACTCTTCATGAACACAAACAGCAGCGGCTGCTTGAGAATACGGATTTTTTCTTTGAGAATACGAATTCACAACAGTGGTCTGACGTCACGGTTTTCAAGGCTGGCTAATCGAGCACAGAGTGCGAAGATAGGAGCCGCGCATGCGTTCTTCAGACTGACAACTTTCCCAGAATGCACCGCGGCCGCAGCTTGATTCGAGACAGCGCAGAGATCACAGTGGTAAGTTAAACATTCCCTTTTCTGCTGCTGTTCTTCAAAAGTACGTTTTCAGATCGTTTGAGGCGAGAACATTATACCTTTAAGCTTCCCTATTTACAGAGTTGGTGCGTAATTAAAAAAAAAAGTCTGACGTGGAGCGTCTGTGCCAACTGGTAGGTATTTTAAGATTGACAGCCTATTTCCTACTTTTATCTTTAAAAACAACATTGAGAATGGTATTAAACATGTGATCACGTTGAAATTGTGACTATTTCTCTGTAAATAATTAAAATGAAAACACAATTTTAATATATTACTAACAGTAAAGGGAGTAGGGTTAAGCTACTTTGTTGCACCTACTGACCTTCACAGCATTAATCATTAATAAAGGAAAAGTTATTTCTGTCCGCCCACCTTTACAGTGATTAATCTATAAATTATGTGCAGTTAGTTCAGCTCATTTTTTCAGTGAAATGGTAAAAATACCAGAGAAGGGAAGCCATTTGTTACATTTACTATACTGGACTATACATTTTACCTTTTCTTTCTTGAGAACTATAATAATCTGCATGTTAAGCAGGTATAGTTTTATGCTGTGAAAAGGTGAGAATTGAAAAAACAATTATGGTAACATTTGGCATTTTTTATTTACAGGAAGAAACAGAAACAAAATATGTGAGGATAAACACCTCTGTGCCAACCCTCCAAATATTTTTTAATGAAGGGGACCTGAAACCAGCCTTCAGGCTAAACAGGGCCACCATCGTCCTCCTCCTTCAGCTGCTGCCCATCCAGAAGGCCCATGGATGGCCACAGGAGATAGAGGTGCTGGTGACCCTCTACTGGCTGGCCTGTGGAGCATCCTATAGGGAAACAGCTTGCCAGTAAGATCTCTTACCTTCTTGTCCTTAAATAGAGCCAGCAATGACACACAACTGATACATAGATTATATTAATCGGATAGAAGATTAAGACATATCAGCATATTACCTAAATTACAAGTTAATTTTATATTTGGTACAGGTCAAGTGGAGGCACGCTACAACAGGCACCACGCCAAGGCGAGAAACATCACTGAGTGTTCCTTTGGTGGTCTGAAGACACGGTGGCGTTCCATCTTCTTAAGGGCGCTGGAGGTCTGCCCGACGTTTGCCCCAGAAGTAATCGCCGCCTGCTGCATCCTCTATAATATTAGTATAGAGGCAGGGGACCAGCTGGACGTGGAGGATGAGGAGGTGGACCCAGAGGAGGATGACCATCCGGCGGCTGAAGACAGGGAGCTGCTCCAGCTGGCTGCATGTTTAAGTGAACATGACTACATCTGACCTAACGTAGATCAGTTCTAGTGATGTTCACATGCTGCTTCATTTCATTGTTTTCACTACCTGTAAAAATACATAAAATAATCAATAAATTAATTTCCATTCCAACTATCTTTAATTGTATGTTTGTAGGCGTTGTCTATTTGTATAAGATGTTAATAGAAGTTATTTCTTTGTTTTAAACCATGTTAGTAACTGTTAATAATTTGTTGAATATATTACACCTTCATTCTGTTCCAAAGATAAAACATTTGTATAAAATAAATGTCTGTTTTTTTCATATACTGTTACTATTGTTTTCTTTGCCTCTTTCTCCTCTCAATTATTCGTGTCCTTACTCAGAAGAAATTAAGTTAGATAGGAAAAACATTTATAGAATTTATTTATAGATTTTATATTAGGGCTGGACGATATAGAAAAAAAGCATATTGATAAAAAAAATACATATTGATCGATAGATAATTATCAAAAAGATTTAAAACCTGGCTCTTATAATTTTGCTAAATGACTTACTTTTATTATATCACACACAAACACTAAATCCCAATTAAATCCTTATTTAACCAACATTTTTAACCATAACTGAAAAATAACTCAACTTAAGAGACCTGGGTGATGTCATTAAGATAAGATAAGATAAGATAAGATGGTCTTTATTGATCTCACAGTGGAGAAATTCACTCGTCACATCGGCTCATACAAGAAGGTGCAGAGTAGGGGAGGTGCATTCAGTTATATACAGTGAATATTCATATATACAATGGATCAAAAAGAATACCAAAAAAATACAAAAAGAAATAGGGATGGGCATATGATGTCTTATTTATATTCATAGTGGTCTATATATATATAAACATATATATATACTTATTTATATACATATATCTATACGCCTACATACATACGTACCTACACGTATATATGTGCATATACATTGTATACATTTGTACATACATACATACATTTGTACTGACTTATGTTCAAGTGTTGATAGCAGCAGAAGTCACTACATCAGGATTATTGCACGGGTTATAGCACAGTGTATTAGGTAGATTATTGCACATTAGTTATTACAGTTATAGTTACAGTTGTAGTGCAGCATTGTATAATCTGGTAGCAGCAGGAATGAATGACCTGCGGTAACGCTCCTTTTTACAGACAGGATGTCTAAGTCTGGCACTAAAGGAGCTGCTCAGCTCCTCTACAGTCTGGTGCAGGGGGTGGAAGGTGTTGTCCATGATGGATGTGAGCTTGGACAACACCCTCCTCTCAGCTACTTCCTCCACAGAGTCCAGAGAGCAGCCCAGGACAGAAGTGGCCTTCCTCACCAGCTTATTCAGCCTCTTTCTGTCCCGCTCTGCGCTGCCAGGAGCCCAGCAGACGACAGCGTAGAGGAGGGCTGAGGCCACCACAGAGTCATAGAAGGTCTTTAGCAGAGGCCTACTTACGCCAAAGGACCTCAGCCTCCTCAGGAGGTGGAGGCGGCTCTGGCCCTTCTTATACAGAGTGTCTGTGTTATGAGTCCAGTCCAGCTTATTGTTGATGTGAACACCCAGGTATCTGAAACTCTCCACAGTTTCTATGTCCTGCCCCTGGATGTTCACAGGTGAGTGAGGTGGGGGTCTTCTCCTGAAGTCGATCACCATCTCCTTGGTCTTACTGGTGTTTAAGCACAGATGGTTCTTCTCACACCAGTCCACAAAGTCCATGATGACCGACCGGTACTCCAGCTCGTTCCCCTCAGACACACAGCCCACAATGGCCGAGTCATCAGAGAACTTCTGAAGGTGGCAGCTGTCCGTGTTGTAGGTGAAGTCCGAGGTGTAGAGGGTGAAAAGAAACGGAGACAGAACGGTGCCCTGGGGGGCCCCGGTGCTGCAGAGGGCCACCTCTGACTGACAGCCGTGCAGCTGCATGTGCTGAGGGAGGTTAGTGAGGTAGTCCATGGTCCAGTCAGCCAGATGTTTGTCCACCCCAGCGTCCTCCAGCTTCCCCCTCAGCAGCACTAGTCTGATGGTGTTGAAAGCGCTGGAGAAGACCCGGTGGTCTCCAGGTGGGTGAGCGCCCGCTGCAGCAGGTAGATGATGGCGTCCTCTACTCCGATGTTGGGCTGGTAGGCAAACTGCAGCGGGTCCAGGGTGGGGCTCACCACGGTGCGCAGGTGAGCAAGGATGAGGCGCTCCATGGTCTTCATCAGGTGGGAGGTCAGAGTAACTGGTCTGAAGTGGGCCGGTTCCCTGGCGTGCGGCGTTTTGGGAACCGGTACCACACAGGAGGTCTTCCACAGGGTGGGCACCACCCCCAGGCTGAGGCTCAGGTTGTAGATGTAGCTGAGGACCTCACAGAGCTCATCTGCACAGGTCCTCAGCAGCCTGGGGGGGATGCCGTCTGGTCCTGAGGCTTTCCTTTGTTTCAGCCTCATCAGCTGTCCTCTCACCTGCATTGGTGTGACTGTGAGGGGGGAGGAAGGCAGGACTGAAGGTGTGGATGGGTCGGTGGTTGATAGGAGTGGCGGTGGGGGGGACGGTGGGTCTCTGGAGGGCTGGTGGTTGGAGACGTGTGGAGAGTTGACGGCAGGGAGGGGGCCAGTGTGGGGGGAGTCAAACCGAGTGAAGAATGTGTTCAACTCATCTGCAGACTTGGTGTCACCGTCTGCAGCCCTGCTGGTCCTCTGCCCGAAGCCGGAGATGAAAGACTGACAAAGAATAAACTAAAGTGACCAGTAAAATGACCAAAATAAATATCACAAATAAATAAATAAATAGAATAGCCTATTTAGGTGGGAATAGTACACTAGTTACTCCTCAGGTTCCATCCTCTGTCTATATGGTCAATTGAGAGGCTGATGCAGGGCTGAGGTCAGAGGTCATGGCGTGGGAAGACACAGATTGCAGCTCATTTTGCACTGATTCCCTGCACTAGTTGCACAATTTAGGGAGCGCTGTTAGAGAAACACTTGCAGCCCAGAACTTTATATCGCGGATCAAAAGTGGCAGGGAATTGTTTGAAGTCAGGGTTTTCAGCTGCAGACAACAGCAGCATATCCATCACTATGAAGCATGTTACTGCATGCGTGTTATCCTTATGCCGCTTGGACGCTTTGTCATTTTATCACAAAGAAGGGAGCCCAGTTTAGCTGCTGTACCTGCTTTGTTGTGGAAGAACTTCCATCAGATTCCGATGACGACGTGGAGCCGCGCGGGGCTGCACAGCTCGCGCTGCTGCGGGTGTGAGCGGCTTACATGATGAAACAAGTTGGTTGTGTTACCAGACTTTGTTTTTACCGGTTCAAGTTTTACAAATCACTGGTTTATTTCTGTCAGACTGGTGAACTAGTAAAACCCCGTTTCGGGACGGTTTCCTCCGCCGCTCCTTGCTGCGACATATTCACATACTCTGTGTTGTGGTTTGAGAGGGCGGCGCTTAGTGACGGCGTGCCTGGGTCCGCGATTACGATTGGTCGAGAGGAAGCAGTGACTGTAGCATCAACTAATATAATAGGCTAAGAGGAAGGAAGGAAAACTCTCTCTATATTGAACTTTTATCGACCTTTTTTTTCCTATTGCGCCACACGTCTATCGATCGATATATAGCCCTATTTTATGTGCTGCTGTCATCCTTGGGAGACATTTACAATTTATTCCAGCAAGTATTGAGTTAATAAAGCAACACGCGTCAGTCAGATAAACACAAAACAAATAAATCAGAACCAGCGGTACTACGCACACTACTAGGCCGACAGAAGTGTCCTAAAGACGGACTAACATCAGCCCTGGCTGCGGTTTCCCTCGGAGGTCTGCGGGTCTGCTCAACGTCGGACTTTTTTTAAAAATGTTTGTGTTCATGAAGAGTAAAGCCCAAATTTAAACTTGAAATTTGTATATATTAGTTACTGAAGTTGGAACTATTTAAACTGTATGTTGTATCTTTTGCATGAGATTTCAATTATTATGAGTTTACAAATTTTTGTTGTGCACAACTTCTGACTAATATGCACACAACTGTCCTTTTATGCACAAGTTTCTTTTGACAGTGATCTTACCTCATAGAAATGCCCGCCCTGTAATTTGTTTCTGCAGCCGGTCTGGTCCCCACGTCCTGACTTACAAGACACCCCTTTGTCTAACGCCGGTCTCATCTATGTTGGCGGCTCCTCCTCCCAGCAGGAGTCTTTCGCCCTCTGCTGGGAGTCTGCGGCTATAACAGTGGAGTGATTTAACAATGAAGGACCACTGTCTCTCAACAGAGGGGGACAGACCTCACAGCTCTTGGAAAGAAGCTATTTCTGAGCTTATTTGTTCTGGATTTGAGGATTCTAAAGCATTTACCTGACAGGAGAGAGGAAAACAGAGTGCAGTGCTCTCGGTGAGGCCAGCCTGATCAGAATTAAGATTAGCTCATAATCCTGATGAACTGACTGCACACATGAAGTTTGGAGGTGGACTTTCATTCTAAAACAACCTTTTGTGAAAATTAAGGTTATAAAATTGATGGGTTTGTTAACTCTTCATCTCCTTACTCCACCCTTGTGGCAGACTGTTTTTTTTTTTGTTTTTCTTTTCTTTTTGCTCACAATCCCACCCACTGAGCAAAGCCCAGAGAAATCAGGGAAGTACTTGGTCGGTTACTTTCCGTAGTAAACGTGTATGGAAACGACCCCTTGATTTGCAAAGCCCGAGGATTTTGTTTGGTAATGGAAAAGGGGCTGCAACCATCCTGTGAAACCATCATGCTGATGGTTTCACAGGTTCTGATCCAATCATGAATTAGTTACACTATCAGAGGCTGATGTCCATTTGCACACTGTTAAGCTTCAGAGGGACTTTAGTTACAATCATGCAGATTCCATAGTTTCCTACATTGTTCTGTAATCGTCTGCTGTTCTTTTTTTTTTTATTTGAACTTTTTTTATTTCATCTTTACCTGAATCTGCCTTTTTATTTATTAGTAACTGGCCAGTATCCTGATAAGCCTCTCTTCTGCTTTACATCTTTAAATTTTTTTCATATTAATCTTGTGTGTAAATTTTCTGTTTTTGCTACTGTCACACCTGAATTTCCCCATCGTGGGACCATGGAGGTATTTCTATTTCATTCTACATGTTAAGTTAATAGAAACTAAAACAAGCGACTGGTTCTGATTCAGCCTTGGACTGTCACGATTTGTTCTGATGAACCCGAACACCACCACACACAGAGCTGCATTTTAAGGAGCTTTATTGAAGGCTTTGAGTAACGGAGATGGAGACCAGAGACTGTACCAGACAGGAGCAGACGAGTGATGGTGGAGATGGCTGAGGGTAGAGACACGGTGAAGCTGGAGCAGGCGTCAGAGGTAGGGCTCTCAGTCTAGAAGTCACTTCTGGCGTGAGACTCAGGCAGGCAACAAGGAGTGAATGCAGATGACCCAGCGACGAGGAGCAGACTGAAGAGGGCTTATATAGGAGAGCTGGCAGGTGTATTGAGTCCGGACTTGATTGTTGCAGCAGGTGAAACTGATCCAGCATGGAGTGAAGCAGGGCAGAGTGGATGGTGGAAGGATCTGGAACTGTCCATGGTGCAGAAGGGAGACCTGCACCCTGACATGGACTGGTTCTTCCTCCGGATCAGCACCGAGGCCGTGTTGTGACCCAGAGAGTGATTGTCTGCTGGTTTCATCTCTGCTGAGTGAAGATGTGGAAGTGGTTGTTGCTGTGAGGCTAAATGTTGCCGCCTGCTTCTCCTCAGATGCAGTTCATCGACGCTCTGGACGGGGAGGATCTGCTGCTCACAGGGGAGGTGAAGTGGCGCCCTCTGGTGGAGGAGAACGCACAGAGCATCCTGAAGGTGGTCAGCCCCACGTACAACGATGCAGGCCTCTGAGAGGAAGTCCTCTCTGCAGCCAGGAGACACTTCCTGCTCCTCCTCAGATCACACCTAAACTCCTCCTCCTCCGTCGCTGTAGCTCCTCCTTCTTGCTCCGGGGTTCCTGCAGCACTTGTTCTCCTACCTTTAAACGATGAAGCTTCAGATGATGCAGAGACAGTGGGACTCATGCAGTTCTCCTCGTGTGTCCCTGGTCCTGGCAGGTCTGAGAGCAGCTTCTGTATGCAAACACACCCTGTTTCTATTTCTACTGAACGCCGCTCTGTATTTATAAAGTATTTTTGAATAGCTGTGTGTTTATTCTCTGCTCCTTCACTGTGTTTAAATAACCTGAACCTCTGAGGTCCGCTGCTTGTTCCCTCCATGCTCTCAGACCTGAACAGGAACCAGAACTCAGACACTCAAACATGGTTAAAGGTTTTAAAATGACGGCTAATAAAGTTTTCTGTTCAAACTCTCTGAGCTGCAGTTTCTTCTTCTTCTGCTCTGTGTCGCTGATCCTGCTGAGATTTCAGAGAAGAAGAACCGATCTGAGGTTCTCTGATCTCCTGATTCCAGTTTTAGTCCCTTCTGAACTTTAGGGACTATAAATAGAAACACACTAATCTAATTTTTGCATAAATTTAATGTGGATCTGTCTAAAGAAGAAAATATCTAGAGCAAAACACACTGCTTAGAAAATGTAAAGGACCTGTTTTTAATCAGTTTAATATCAAATCAGTAAAAGTCTGGATCATCTGGTCGGGTCAGCAGTAGACGGGTCAATCAGTGTCTGTGGTTCTGGTGTTAACAAGAGGTCCACTAAAGGTGCAACAGAGAGACGAGCCCAGAACCTGGAACGGTTCTGCAGGTGGAGGCCAGACATTTCTTCCTGCCTCAGCAGGTCAATGTTTTATAGAGTTCTTTACAAAGTTCTGACCTCGGTCCAAAAGAAACTTCAGGGTCAGAGCTGAAATGGTGTCGGCAAGACTGAAAACCTGACCCAGTTACACTGGTTCTGTCAGGAGAAATGGGCCAAAATGTCCAGAATGTCTGACCCAAGTTGCACAGCTTGAATGAATAATAAGGTCATTTATGACAATCTTAGAACTTGAAGTAAATAGATTAAAGAAAATCTCAAATTCTCTCATTATTCTGGGTTTTAGCAAATAGAAATAAGTGAGTTAATCGTGTCCGATCCAAACCAGGAAGAGTTTAACCTGAATCACCTGAATGTCTGTAGATCTCTGCTTTCAGCTCTACATCCAGACCGTTGTGGAGGCTGATGGTGCTGGTTGAGAAAGCATCTTCTCTAGAACTGGTACCACCCCTCAGGTTCCCCTGGTGCCGTCTGAAGGAAGCTTGTTGGACCTTAGTGGCGCCGTTGGGTCCAGCTTTGTATCAGAGACAAACTTTCCTCTGCACAGACTGACATGACGCTGTCAAGATGTTGGAGACAATAAATGTTTTATTTGCAGCAAACTGTTTCCCTCCTGACATGAAATCAATCAAACTTTATTTAGTGAACGCTTTAGAGAGATTAACACAAAGGAGACATTTAACCACCAAAGATTCAGGATAAAATAAAATATTTAAGAGGCAGAAATAAACAAGTCCTCAGATGATCAGTCAGATCAGATCATCTCCAGGTTCCTGTTTAAAATCACTGAGTTTCAATCAGATCATCAAGGTTTCATCTGGACTTTGTGTTCTTCATGCTGAGAACATCAGAGCTGCTGTTTGCTCACTGAGATCTTCATCGGTAGCATTTTTACTTTACCCCGAATGCTGAAGTATGGAAACATCTTGTCAGTGAAGGTGTGTGTGAAGGTGTGTGTGAAGGTGTGTATGTGTGAGTTAGTGTCCAGATCAGAGAAGGACAGCTTTCCTCTGTCCCAGTCCAGATTCACTCTGATCCTCTGGAGATTCTTCTGGACTGAGAGAACCTTGGAAGGAGATGAAGGAGACAGTGCTGAGTATTTACCTCCATAGAACCCTAGAAACAACAATCCAGACTCTATTCTTCTCTTCCTCTGGACAGACTCTGCTATCACACCAACCTCCCAGACTTTACTTTCTCCAACATCAACATCCCAGCTGTGGTTCCCTGAGTTGAAGCCCTCAGAACTCAGGACAGAACACTCTGATCCAAACCTCTCTGGATTATCAGGAAGCTGCTGTTTCTCTCCTAAAGTCAAACTGGTCAGATCTTCAGACAGGAGGAGTTTAGGATGAGCGGTGTTTGGGTCCAGGATGAGAGGAGTGTAGGAGACCATGTTCTCCATGTTGCTCCAGATGTTGAAGGCCAGGTTGCCCAGATGTTTGGCCTGGTCTATCAGAGCTCCTGAGGGCAGCTGTGGATCCTCCAGCAGGGGGCAGCGCTGGACTCTTTCCACTGCAGCCTTGTAGTTGTGCAGGAATGAGACGTCTTCAGCTCTCAGCTCCTCCTCTGTGGCTCTGACTGTGTCTGAAAGAGCTGCTATCTCTCTGCTCAGAGCCTCCATCTTCTCCTTCATCATCCCACTCTTCTGCTCCTCTTCCTCCCTCAGTGCAGCCAGCCTGGCCTCCTCTTCCTCTGCTAGAAACTGAGCTTCTTAAACTGCTCCTTAATCAGCCTCTCTGTGTGTCGGGCCTGGACCTTCATGTGTTCTGCTGTCTGATCAAACTCCTCTAGAACTTTCTTCCTGAGCTCCAGGTTCTTCTTTAAAGGTTCCAGAGTTTCCTGAAGGTTCTTCTTGTGTTGCTGAGCAGCTTCATCAATGGGTCTGAATCTGTGCTTGGTGTGTTTCTCTGAATCTCTGCAGACGAGACACACTGGCTGCTGATGGTCCAGACAGAAGAGTTTGAGTTTCTCAGAGTGCAGACTGCAGAGTTCCTCTGAAGCTCTCTGGTCTCTCTGCTGTAGGAAGGTCTCACACAGGTTCTTCAGAGCCAGATTTAAAGGTGGTTCATTCCTTGAAGACCTTCTCTTACAAACTGGACACTCTTGAGCTGGTTTCTCTCTCCACCAGTTCTTCAGACACTCCTTACAGAAGCTGTGGCTACATGACAGAAGAACCGGATCCTTAAAGACGTCCTGACAGACCGGACAGCAGAGATCCTCCTCTGATCTGGAAGTCATTTAGTCTCTGAGTGAAGCTGGAAACACAGAAGGTCCAGTCAGTCTTGGTTCTCCTCCCTCCTCTACTAACGTCCCTCTGGCAGCCTGTTGTTAGATGAGTAAATACTTTAAATTTTAATGATTTATCTCATCGTCTTTTTCTTCTCATCAGGAATGATCTTTGAGACTTATTTGCGTTTTTGAACTCTGCACAGAGAATATACTGGCAGAGAGAGCGCTCACTCCATCTTTTAACTGTCGGCAATATCCAATCATCCATATATTCCACATTTTCCCGTTTGAAAGGTTAAGAAAAATATCAGTTTTTAACAAATAAGCAGAAACATTTCAGTAAATTTATGTGCCTTTCTGTTTTAGAGTCGTCCTAAAGACTTTTTTACGTCAGAAAAATGTGTTTTAACATTTCTCACCAGCTTTGACAGCAGTGGAAGGACAGACTGTGGTGTATCTATATATCTTTTGAGATATTTCTGTTTCTGACCTCAGAATATGATAATAGTTGTTAGGTCTTCTCCCTGAGATGTACAGTAGATGATCTCCTCTAACCTGGAGAAAGTATTCCATCTTTAACCAGCAGAGAGAGCCACTCTCCACTGAGAGGAAGGCGTGTTGCACAAATAAGGAATAGAGTCATTAAATTTAGATTAAGGAAGTTTAGATCTGGAATAAAGTGAACTGAAGCAAGCAGGTGAATAAAATCCTGTTTACACAGATTTCATTCTGAGTAGAAACTTTCACACCAGAATAAAACCGCAGTCCTCCAGCCGAGGCTCTGCAGACCTCTCAGTTCTCTTAATATAAACACTTGTAATGCACCACAGAGACGGTGGGACTTTCTGTCTGTTTTTTTGACCTAAACATAAATTTTATTCTGTAGACAACATGTTTGAGAGCGAAGTTTTACAGGATCTATGATCGTATGAAAACTTGTCAATGAAATAATGAAATAAAGTCCAGTGACCTAAAAAAACTGCAATCCTGACACGCTGAGTCTTTTTAAAGATATAAAGGCAGTTAATGTGATAACTTTGAGATCATTTATTGTTTTTTAATATACAAAACCACGTTTCCCAATAATGTGAAAACTGGATGGGTAAGACTCATATCCGTCACAGGATCCCTTTTCTCTATTTCAACTACGCAAACCACTTTTTTCAGGGAATAATACTTTTTTTTATAATATTTCTCTATAGATGAAATCACAAATTTAAATATACACAAATGGATAAGATTTTCAAAGAGGGGTTTGTATAATTAACTCTTAAACTGGCTCTCAAAGCCGCAAGTCTAGTTTCTAAATTTCCTGAATCCGTATGACAACTAAAATCAATCGCAACTTTTTATGATGAAAAAGTCCTTTTATTGGATAATTTATTATGAATTTATTTACTGATTGTTTATTAGATTTTCCAAGGAAAGCTTAATAATTTGTTGGCAGAAGAAGTTAATTTGCTCAACAGGATTAATTCAATTAAATTTTATTTATATAGCTCCAATTCCCATCATATCATCTCAATTCTCTTTCCAGAGTCAGACTCCATCAGATCCTCCAGGTTGGTCAGAAAGTTTCCTCTCTAAGGAAACCCAGCAGGTTGCATCAAGTCTCTCCAAGCAGCATTCACTCCTCCTGAAAGAGCGTAGAGCCACAGTGGACAGTCGTCTGCATTGTTGATGGCTTTGCAGCAATCCCTCATACTGAGCATGCATGAAGCGACAGTGGAGAGGAAAACTCCCCTTTAACAGGGAGGAGAACCTCCAGCAGAACCAGAACCAGGCTCAGTGTGAACGCTCATCTGCCTCGACCCACTGGGGCTTAGAGAAGACAGAGCAGAGACACAGAAAGCTCAGAAGCTCACATTGATCCAGGAGTACTTTCTATGTTAGATGGTAATAGAGGATGATCTGCCTCCCCTGATGATGTCACAGCTAACAGAACACCAGACCAGGTGTACCTTCTATGAAGAGAAAAATGACAGAGAACAAAAAGTTAAAAGGTGAAATAACAACAAGCAATGCAGATTGGAGAGCAGTAGGAGAACTCAGCAGAGTGAGAGAAATAGACCCTGATGTCCTCCAGCAGCCTAAGCCTATAGCAGCATAACTATAGAGGTAGCTCAGGGTAACATGAGCCACTCTAGTTATAAGCTTTGTCAAAAAGGAAAGTTTTAAGATTAGTCTTAAAAGTAGACGGGGTGTCTGCCTCACGGACCAAAACTGGGAGTTGGTTCCACAGGAGAGGAGCCTGATAGCTAAAGGATCTGCCTCCCATTCTACTTTTAGAGACTCTAGGAACCACCAGCAGACCTGCAGTCTGAGAGCGAAGTGCTCTGTTAGGAACATACGGAGTAATCAGAGCTCTGATATATGATGGAGCTTGATTATTAAGGGCTTTATACGTTAGAAGAAGAATTTTAAATTCTATTCTTGATTTAACAGGAAGTCAATGAAGGGAAGCTAAAATTGGAGAAATATGATCCCTCTTGTTGATTTTCATCAGAACATTATTGGCTTGATTAAATGTAAAAAGTCCAGAATGATGAAGTTCTGGTCTGTATTGCATCTTTGGTTGTTACCGCCAAAGTCTCCTTGTATTCCCAGACCTCATTCCTCCCAGAAACGGATCCTTTTTGCTGCACCCAGAGGAAAAGTCGTCCCTTCTTTGCCACCCAACGGATGAACCGGTGCTCTGAACCCATAAGAACCACCAATAACGTTGTGTTTAAATAAACTTAGCTCCTCCCTGATGCTTTCACTTTTGTCTTCAGACCTAAACGTGCTCTGGTTGTGCCTCAGGACTCCAGGACCTGAACTGGGTCTTAACCGGGCCTGATTACCAGGATCCCAGGGGACAGACCTACTTCCTGACATCTGGGTCACACAGAGGTCGAAGCCTGAGGAGGCAGAGCAGGTTCTGACCTTGTTTCATCAGATAAATAAATGCAGATTCTGAAATGTATAAAACTTAAATGTTTATTATTTAAACCAAAGTCAAATTTGGTTTAAATAATAAAACAAATGCAGAGAATCATGTTACATTTTTAAATATATTTTTAAAGTAGATTTAAATATTAAACAATTTATTTTTATCAGCTCTGAAAAATGTGTTTTTTCATGACTAATATAACAAAATATAGTCTGAAGAAAAATATTAAAAACTAAAAGATTAACTTGATTTGGATCATTTTAATCTGAATAAAAAACCCTGAAAAAGTAGTGAGGAAAGTTTATTTATGTAGCATATTAATTTTAATATGCTTAAATATAAAGTGAATTAAAGTTAAATTAAAATTAATTAAATATTAAGTGAATATCTTAAGCTATATCCAGTTTCTAACAAGAATGTTGAACATTTTAATGTCATTTTATTGGGATTTAATCTGACAAAGCATAATAAAGTGGTTAACTATACGTTCTGAAGGGAAAAGATTCATAGTTTTCAGCAATTTTACAGATAATTTGAAAACTGGATATACATTGAGCCTCTTTTCCCTCTAAATAAAATCCGTCTCCTTAGTTTTTATTCTCAGGAGTCCTGACTCGGGCGTTTACTGCTGAACATGTCTGAACATCCTGGGTGCTCACATGATCCAGCTGATCCTGAACGCTAGGACCGGTTCTGCCTCAGGTCTTGCTACAGTCAACCAGAAGAGCTGCGGGGGAAACGTGGAACCGTTGCTCCGGATCACGAGAGGATGAGGAAGAAATCTGCTGGAACAAGCAGGTTCAGGGAAAAATGCTGATAGTTTATGTCAGAAACTGAAGTCTGATGCTGAAAAGCTGCTGCTGCTCCATGAAGCTGCGTTCAAACAACCAGTTCAAGGTTTCTGGTCCATTAATAAAACCAGCTTCTAGTTGACAGAACAGCTTCAGTGATTGAAGGAAAAGTTAGGTTTGCTTTAATTAATGTAATTTAATCTTTTCTTTTATATAAATCTGCTCTGAATTATTGGATGTTTCTGGTTTCTGTTAGAATGGCAACAGCACAGAAAAGTCCAGGTTTTATTCAAGTAAAAGAAACGAGTAAAAAGTGACTCCGATAGAAACGACAGGAAATTTGGATTTTTAATTTGGATTTGATTTAATAAATTATCGGGTCCAATCATAGGTGGAAGCAGCGTTTTGGACCGGTTGGATGCTGCAGGCAGCTGGATTTGGACTTTAGCTGATTTTTGTTCAGAACCAGTGATGTAGACCTTCAGCTTGATGTTGTTTCAGGTGAATAATACAGTCAGTGCCGGGGAGCTATGGACCTTACTGCTGTTTGCATAAAGTTCTGGTTCGGTCCACCTGCCTTCCACCAAAGCTACAGCAGAACCCTTTAGTTATCGCTGGGAGTCCTTTCTGGGTTTTTTCCTGGTTTTACTTCTTAAAGTTGACCCGCAGAACGTTGCACCGAGCTTTTGGATCCCAGATAAACATCCTGCAGGAGTTCAGGTAGAAAACTGGGGTTCGTTCTTCGTACGTTGCTTAAAACATCTGAGATCAAATGAGACATCCAAGATGATTTCATCGGGCTAATCATGATCCGGCTAATTGGGTTCTTCGAACACACCTGTTGTTTATGATTAGTATCACTGGATTGAGTTATCTGAGATAGCTGCGCGTTCATGCATTTGTTTAAAAGGGGAAATGTATCGATAGTAGAAACAATGATCAGCAACGCTGCTATTGGCTGTTCAGCATAGCCGAAGGTAGCCCACAGTTTTTCTCCCAATCAGAACAAGAGCTTTTAATGGAAGGTTATGCTGAATATGAGTCATTAATTAAAACGACAGGGAACACCTCAAAGTCTGCTAAAGCCAGGAGAGAGGGCTGGTAAAAAGCAGCAGACAAATTAATGTGTAAATACTGTCCATGTTAGATGTTTCTATAACTTTCTACAGTATGGATTTTTGCATTTTAATAATTTCATATTTACTTTGTTCTTTTATGTCAGAGCCTCCACGGGACCCACTAGAACATGGGGAAAAAAGTGAAGTACAAGAATATTCTACAAAATGGTAGCCTTTAATTATTATACTGTATTTTAAAAAGCAACTTGTTATGTCAACAGATCCAATATCAGTGTCATTCCTTAGACACGGGAAGTAAAGGACGCGTGCAAAACGTGAATTTTAACTCAAAATTCTTTATCTATAAAAAATAAAGTTTTCCCTTTTCCAAGTCATCCACAGTTTACACGGTCAAAAACTGTATTGCTCCGTGGCTAGATAATCCATCCATAGTTTTTTCTAATACAATATACGGCTCGACAGGAAGCAAGCCTTTCAAAGTAAAACTAAACTTCACAATAAAATGGCCGAACAAATCTTCTTACTGAATAGGATAAAAATAAAAAGCAAACCATCATACAAATAACTTAAATATTTTCTATTTATGGCTCCAACACCACTTTTTCCTCTTTTTAAAAGCCACTTTTAAATGATGTGTTTGTCTGTTTATAACAGCCACCAAGAAAATCTCTCTACAATTACACTGTCGCGCTGCGCTAAGGATCCTGTCTGTCTCGTAATACGCGATTAATTCGAAAAGCTCTGCGAATTATTCTTGCACCTTCCACAACAGGTTGCTGTCGTAAAAATGGACATGGCTACAGCAGACTTCCCTATCTCCTCCGCTTATACAGCCGTGATCTAATCTTGTTTACATGAAATAAACCTGCTCTCGAGCAGGCTTAAGCTGGCGCACATGTTGCTATGACAACAAGTCCAGGATGAGTTTCGAAGAACCAAACGATCCAAGAACATGCCAAATCGTCAACAATGAAATCCTGCTAACTGAGTTAGCGACGTACGAAGAACGGACCCCTGGTGTCATGATTTAGGCTTTTATTTGTTTGTTTTGGACTTTTTCTACATTCAGCTTGTCTCCTCTCAGCCACCAGTGTCCAATCAGCTCAGTCTCCTCAGTCACCATCAATTAGCCCAGATCAGCTCCACCTGCTGCCAGTAATTACTGCCAACTCTGCTCACCTGTTCATCTGCCCATACATACCTGCCTCAGCCAACTCATCCCTGACAAATCATCTAATCTTGTGGTTCTGGTGGTTCTTCTGGTGGTTCCTTGGTGCACATCGCCTGTTCTGGTCTACCTGGGTCTGATCTAGTCTGGTTCTACAAGCCTGCCTCACCTGCCACTATTCATCTCTTTCAATAAACCTTTTAAAATGTAAATCTGTGTTTGAGTGAATATCAGGTTCACCAGCAGCATTTATTACAAACACTGGACTTTTACACTAAACTTGTATTTTGATAACCTGACAACAGCCAGCTGTATGTCGCTCCGCCTAGCTCCACTCACATACATCTGGGACACCGCCATAGGAATTGCATTTACAGAAGGCTGGGCCTTATCAAAAATTCTTGCATATGATTGGATAAGCCACTTGTCTGTCATCTTTATTGACGTGCTATTTCAACCACTCACACCGAAGCTAACCCGTGACGCTAATGATAGCGACGCAGGAAAAAAAAAAAAAAATAATAATAATAATGTGTTTGCGGCTCTAGTGGCGTTTTATTGACAGTGAGCTGACAGGAACAGGGGGGAAGACAGGCGGCAAAGCGCCGCGGGTCAGAGTCGATTCCGGGCCGACCGTGTTGAGGACTAAAGGCCTCCTAACATGGTTAGCGCTAACCGCTAACCGCTCCGGGGCGCGTCCGCGTCTGCACGTCCGCTGGGCCCGGAAAACAAAACTTGCCAAATCCGGTCGGGAGAAGGGCGAAAACATCGTTTCCACCAACAAAAGCCTTCAGAGCCGTTCTCTGATGTTCTTTTAATGAAACAATATTAGGTAGATTGGACAACACGGAAGAAATAGCAGCATTAATGCTAACGCTTGCTTCCTCGATGAGCCGCCATTGCTATCAAAACAGTCTCACGTCATGGTCGCGTCTCCACTACGTCACATATATGAAACTCCAGCCCTGCGTCCTGATTGGCCAGACCATAAAATTGGTTGGAGAAATCATTCTCTACCGGCGGTGTCCCAGATGTATGTGAGTGGAGCTAGGCGGAACGAGACATACATCTGGCTGTTGTCAGGTAAGTATTTTGATGAGTTACATGGATAATTTACCCTTATAAACACATGAAATGTTTTCACTCCTTTTAAAAAAGCTTTGCTTTTCATGTTTTGACATTATTTTATTCATTACACCGGGAGATCGGGACACAACAGGGCTGAGCGGGATATTTTCGGTACAAAGGATCATTAAATTTCTAATTTAATCTAAAACACTTAGAAAGCTGTCATGGGGCCTCAGAGGAAGGTCCGACTCCATCAGAACATCGGATCCGTCCTCTAAATGCTCAGAATAAAATCCACTGCTCAACATTTCCTCTGCAGTCTTTCCTCCACATTTGCTCTGTCCTCTCAGACCCAAGTCAGTCACAGCAGGTGTCCACTCGCACAGAGCCCGGTTCTGGTTCTGGTTCAGGTCTCTTCCTGTTAAAATTGAGTCATTCCTCCCCACTGTGACCACATGCTTGATGAGGAGGAGGGATTGCTGCAAAGTGCATGACTTCATGAGGTAGATACATGTTCACTGACTGGCCTTGATGGTACCGGGTCGTATGTAATCACATCTGAGTCTGACTGGACTGTTCTGGTTGTGTACTGCTGCATATGGACTAGAACTGTGGGGTTTTGGTTCTGTCTGACTCCTTCAGTGGGCCGTAAATGATCTCAGCCGGTTCTGCTGACGTGTCCACGGTTCTGCTGCGGTTCTGTGGAAGCCATTCTGGGTCTCTTTTCGTCAGTCGTCGGTCTTTTCCTAGGCAGCAGAACCAAACCCAAACTCGCTGACATTTCCTGCTCTCATGCAAACTGTGGCGATCTGTTGTGCTTCAGAGCTTCAACAGAGGCTTCATTCAGACACTAAAGGTCCACTTGTGAGGCTGAAGGTTCTGACGAGTGGACGTTCTGCTGGGCGTATTTTAATTTCAGCCTTTAGGTCGAGTCCTGTTCTTGTGTGAGGCAGAACAATGGTCCGGTTTCTCTCTCTCTCTGTGCGTTGTGAGCAGGGACCTTTAGCTGCCAGCCAGCTTCACACCATCAGTGGCGTTCTGTCCGAGTGTGGAAGCTGTGGGTGGACGAACGCTGTGAAAGTCTGTCTGCAGCTCCAGAGACGTCCTCTGAAACAAACCGCTCTGCTGCGCACCGACAAACCGGCGCTCAGGACAGCAGATATTCCTGATTTATGGGGAAAAACGTGTTTTAGTTCCTGTCAGGAGGTTTAAGGATCAGATTTATTTGTTGTTTAGACTTTTGATTTACCAAACCATACCATCTTTATTTATAAAGCGCTTAAATACAGTTAACAGCTGAAACAAAGTGCTGTACATCGCAAATATCAAAAAGATAATACATAAAAACGCTTAAAAGAAACAATTTATGATTTCAGTTAGAAATGAAAACTAAGTCTTGCTAGTGTTAAAAGCCAAAGAATAATAGTGGGTTTAAGACGAGTTTTAAAGGTGGGCAGTGAAGGAGCCTCCCTTATGTGCCGGGGCCGTTATTCTATAACTGAGGACCAACAACAGAATACCCCCCCCCCCCCCCCCCCCCCCGGATTCCTCTCAGACCTCGGTATCTTGAGGAGATGCAACTCGGCTGATCTGAGGGGCCAGGAGGATGAGGTGGGATGAAGAAGCTCAGAGAGCAGCAGATTTAGCAGCTTCACTGGTTCGAGGCAGGAAGATACGCAGCTGGAGCTGATATGTGATATTTATTTCCCATGAAAACTCATTTTAATGGGAAATAAATATCACAGGTTGTGCTCTGGTGGCGCAGTGGTACGGAGCACCAAACATGTCCTCGACGCGGCTGACCCGGGTTCTATCCCGGCCTCAGGTTCTTTACCGCATGTCTTCCTCTCTCTCAACCCCCCATTCCTGTCAGCCTGCTGTGTGAAAATGAGCCACCAGTGCTGTGAAAAAAGCAACGTTTAAAAAATAAATATCGAGTAGTTCTTGTTATACAGTACAAAACAAACAAAGACCCGGTTCTGATCCAGCAGCCTTCACAGTCTCCTTCTGCAGGTCTGTCTCATTGTTTCAGACGGGTTCTGGTCCACTCCTCTTTCCGGTGTCGGTTCTGTTCAGTCAGGTTCCTGCAGACCTTTCTGAAGGTCCGTTAGGCTGAGGTCTGGACTTTAACTAGACCGTTTGATTCTTTTCCAGACATTTTGTCATAGATCTGCTGCTGCTTTTAGGATTATTGTTCTGTTGATGACCCAGTTTGGACCAAGCTTCAGTCATTGGACGGATGGACTCCCACTAGACTCAGCATCAGAACTTAGGCTGATTCTGCTGGGATGTCCACGCTGCAGTCCTGTTGGATAAAACACAATCTCTCATTCCAAGAGTGGCTACTCTTCCTCAGGATGAAGAGCGGTTCCAGCTGAAGCGGGTCATTAATGCTGCGGTGACGACTTTGACCTCAGTCAGACTGGCGGGTCAGTTTAACTGGACCCGTCACAGAGAAGACAGCGACTGAGCATGTGTGAAGCTGCAGCGTTTTATATTAAAAGGAACGTCTCTGTTTTAAAGCCCTTTAGGTCCAAACCAAATTCCTGTAATTTAAGGAAGAACCAGAAAGAACCTGTTCCTCCTGACATCTCAGAACGGTCCGAACCAAAGTCTCTCTCAAGTCTAACAATGTTTTTCTCTGGACTTTAGCTCCATTTTTCCTCCCTACACATCCAGCCTCCCGTGATTTCTCCCTGGTTCTGGCCTGAACCTCTCCTGGACCTGCCGGTTCGCCTGCAGCTGCAGACGTGCCGACGCAGCAAATCCTGCAGTTTGATTTGCAGCTGAAGTGACGGGAGAATAAAGCGGAAAACGTTCCTCGTTGCTCTGCTTCACAAACAATCTGACGTCAGCTGGGAGTCAGAGGCCCGTAATCTGAGATTAGGATTTATCTCTGGATCCAAACGCTTTGGGCTCTGGGTTAGTACTGGTACCAAATGGTTCTGCCCTGTCCGTTTAAACACATGAAGCAGAATAAAGGTGTTTCTGAATGGCAGAAGGAACAAACACTGATCCACTGAGTCTGTGCTGCAGGTTCTTCAGGTTCTGTATAAACTCAGATCCCAGACGGTTTCCCTCTTCCAGGTTTTTATTCATGCAGTGGTTTTAATTATTCATCTGCTCTCTGTCGACCAATCGCATGGTTCTGATCTCTGTCAATGTTCATTGTGACCAAACTGACAGATTTAAGGTAACAAGGACAGTCGGATCAGAGAAGGAATTAAATAACCAAACTGATGGTGACCAGCTGCCTCTATTTATCAGCCTAGACCCGATCCTCGTTAAGGCAACGTCTGTCTGGGTGGTTCACGCTCATCTGGAAAAGTATTCACTCCCTCGCAGAGTTCTTCTATTTTTGCTGAAAAAGTCCAAAAAGCAGTTTTAAAATGACGTGATCCAAGCTGACTCTTCCTGACAGAGTAATCGGATTTTCTGCAAGACAGAACAACTCAGAGTTCCTTCCATCACAGCATGTTCTCCAGGTTCAGCAAAGCTTGGACCTTATTGAGGTTCTCTGGAGTCCTAAAGCCTTAGAATGGATCTGTGGCCATTTCCAGACTGGCTGGGTTAAAGATGTAATTAAAGCCTGTCTGTGGTCTGTGTCCCCAGAAAGAATCAGAGGCTTATCGCATTTAATTTATGCTTTAATGAGAGGAATTGATTATTTCTTCCAACAGAACCAGGTTGGTTCGGATCATTTTTCTCCTTAATAAATAAAAAAATAAGTTCTGTATTTGTTTAGATCATCTGACGTTTTTCTTGGATGTTCTGAAAGATTCAGGTGTGAGAAGATCGTTAGATGGTGACACCTGAATTTCCTCCGGCTGGTGAAGCCATCCTGACACGTTTTCCTACTTTTAACGTTTTATGATATAAACACAATGTTTTATATAACAGTTAATGTTTTATAATTAAAGCCACTATAACCCAGGTCCCAGATCTCTGTCGGTACTTTGTCACCTGGAAGCAGATCCTAGATTTGTGTGACCTTAAACGGTCTTATTCCTGCATGCTGATAAGAATCCAGTCCCACCAGGGAGACATGACTGGTCAAACTGGACCTTGTTCTGGCTTCTATTTTTATTTGTTCTGTTGGACCTCTTGTCTTGTTAAAAAGGAGGCTTTTCTGTTCACTGTCACCGGATGCACTGGGCATGCTCAGAACAACAGAGTCATTTAAAAAATGTGATCCAATTATCGTCTCTGATTGAATTTAATTAGTTTATCTTGACACAAGTTTTTATAAATGTTTATATTCTTTGTTATACTTGTATTTAATTAAACTTTTGGGTTTAAAGAGAATGGTTTAACTTTTCTGTTCAGCACCAGCGGATTAGTTTTAAATGAGTTAAACCTAATTAAAATTATAGTAATAGCTGTAAAGTGATGCGTCAGCGTTTCCTCTGCCAGCAGGTAGGACCGGTTCTCTGCTGTGTTTCTAACAGCGGGCGTGGCGCCTCTGCAGAAGCTCTCAGCCGTGACAAACATCCATGGAGCCCATCAACACGTCTGCGTTACGCTGCCCAGAGTCACAGGACTGAGGGATAAAAGTTGGTGTTGAGACGCTGAAGGTTTGATTTTATTAAAGATGAAAATCTCCTGATTCATCGTGATGCACCTCTTCTGAGCATCTAAATCATTTTAAAACTGTTAACTTTTATTGATTCTCGTACTCCGTAATTAATATACAATGCAACAAACATTTCCTAATAAGGTTAATTGGCCTAAATCCATCGATATTAAAAATACTAGGTACAGATAAATCAACATTAAGTAATAAGAAGTAAAAAGCGACAAAACATTATGAGTTATGTCGGCACAGTTGATTATTATTTATATGTTTTTTTTGGGGGGGGGGGTTGAGAAAATGTTTGCAGATCTTCAGACAATCTGGCGCTGATTCCACTGTTTGATGGATTTGATGAGAAAGCTGATAGTGAGAAAGTTTTACGTCAACCAGAACCAGGCGAGAGGAAGACTAGGGAGGTAAAAACTGAAGCAAAGGTGAAGCAACCGTTAGATGCTTCTCCATGACAGCTGGTGGTTTGGGAGGGATGGCAGGAAAACCCTTTTTCTTTTGGACCATCACAAACGTTCTCTAGACTCTGTTCAACTGGACCTGGGAGCTTTGGTCAGATGAAACTAAAGCTCCAGATCTCAATCCGTGATCAACTCATCTCCTTCATGGCTCTCAATCTGCTGAAAGCAGATCCCACAAACAAAGAATTTGACTTAATATCCATCTCCACTCAGGATGAACAGGGAGAAAAGCAGCTCATGTCCTCTGCCGGGTCCAGCTGAGGGTCTGGGTGCTGTGGGCCGGATCTCCTCCAGTTCTTGGAGAACCTTGACACCATGAACGCTGTAAATAATCTGCAGGCATCTGGCAGATGTCTGAAGATGGGTCGTCATCGGTTAAGCAGGTTAAGGACCTGCTTGTAAGCATGTCGCTCCTGATGAGAGGCTGGATCGTGTCCTTTGGTTTCTCCTCCCAGATCTGGACCATCACTGAGCTCCTGGACGGTCTGAGGAGCAGTCTGTTGCTTCTAGGTCAGGAGAGCGTGGAGGTCAGCCAGCGGTATCATCCTTCATCCTCCGCCTGGAGACTCTCTCCACCTGAGGCCAGGCATCATCATGCACCAGGAGAGACCCAGGACCCACTGGACCAGCTAAGGGTCTAACAACGGGTACCTAATGGCAGTCAGGGTACCGTCGTTTGTCCTGGACAGATCTTTGTGTCCCTCCATGGTTCTGCCTCCCCAGACCAGCACCGACCCACCAGCAGGCAGATCCTCCTGCAACATTCACCTCAGCTTCTCCAGAACCTTTAACATCTGTCACGTGAGCAAAGAGGGAACCTGCTCTCATCTTTGAACCAGTGCAGAAACTGCCAGTTCTGGTGTTCTCTGGTTAATGCCAGTGGAGCTCCACGGTACCAGACAGAGAGAACAGGACCTCCATGAAGTCTGTTTCTGATGGTTTGGTCCGAGACATTCACACCACTTTGCAGGGTTCTGGCAGAACTCATCCTATTCCTCTTTGCACAAAGAGCTGATGCCGGTTCTGGGTTACGGACCTCCAACAGCCCGGTCCAGATCTCCTGGAGAACTGTCTCCTGGGATCTCCTCCAGGCTCCTGAGGCTGTGCTGGAAGCCACAGCAAACCTTCTGGCTGTGACCTCTCTTTTGTCTTCATAGTAGGTACACCTGGTCTGACGTTCTGTTGACTGTGACATCATCCAGGGAGGACAGATCACCGACTATTACCATCTAATGTAGAACTGATTACTGGATCAATGTGTGCTTCTGTGCTTGTTTGTCTCTCTTGTTGTGTCTCTGCTCTGTCTTCTGTAACCCCAGTCGGTCGAGGCAGATGACCGTTCACACTGAGCCCGGTTCTGCCGGAGGTTTTTTTTTTCCCGTTAACGGGTGTTTTTTCTTCCCACTGTCGCTTCATGCTTGCTCAGTATGAGGGATTGCAGCAAAGCCATGTACAATACAGACGACTCTCCCTGTGGCTCTACGGTTCCCCAGGAGTGAATGCTGCTTGTCGGGACTTTGATGCAATCAACTGGTTTCCTTATATAGGAACATTTTGACCAATCTGTATAATATGATTGAACTTGATTTTGTAAAGTGCCTTGAGATGACATGTTTCATGATTTGGCGCTATATAAATAAAATTGAATTGAATTGAATTGAATTGATGAACCTTCCTGGTGGAGTTGGACCGCCCGGGGAACCTCTGTAGGGTCCAGGGATTGCCTCCTGGTACCAGGAGTGACACGGACCCTGGTCAGATGCTATGTGAGGCCTCCAGCTGCAGAACCGTTTCTGTTTCTGGGCTCGTCTCCTCTGGTGGACCTGTGGATGATGTCAGCACCAGAACCGGAGACACTGATGATCAACCCTCTCCACTACTGAACCAGATGTTTAACCGGCTTGATATTAAAGTCTGATCAGAACCTAAACTCATTTATGAGCTTTGTTCATCTTTATTCTCACAAACAAGAAAAAAGTGTCAGTGGATTCTGGTCCAGGCGTTTCCTCCCGTTTCACCTTCATCCATGAGGCTCATTTCTGTTCATCACCTGAACCTGAAGCTGAGACAAACTGTCTGGATTTTACCTCCAGTTAATAATCCTCAGAAGGTTTCACCATCTGGAAACTAGTTCATCCTCCTCACTGCTGGTTAAGCAGCAGAAACTTACCGCTGCCTGTTTGCTTCCAGGCTTTCTGCTTCTTCCCATCAAGCTGCTGAGGTTTGGTGACCTCCTTCTTCCAGAAGCTTAACTGGAATGACTCCCTGGTTTCAACCAAACATCAGAACCTGTTTCCAGTTGGACTGAGACGATGACGACAACGTCTGACTCGCCTGAAACACGTGACCATCAACAGGAAGCACGCCGCGGGTGTTCCCGTCGCTTTAAATCCCCGTTTCACCATCACCGGTTTTAGAAACTGGATGGAGACGAGTTGTGATGAACTTCTTCCAGGATATAATACAGTCAGGATAAACTGAAAGTATATAAAGATTTCATTGGTTAACATATAAACAATAAAGTTCTTTATAAACCTGAAGGATCACTGAAATATTCTTAAAAATGCTAATTTTGCATCTGAATGTCATTACTTTGCATTTTACACAAGCAGACCCTGAATTATTCTCAGTACAGGAGAGCTTTAGTGTTTGTATCAGATACATGAGAGAAAAGCACTAATTCCAGCCTTTAGTGGAGGTAAATCAAGCTGCTGGAGCAGCAGGACCTGCAGCAGCTTCTCCTCCTGCAAACTCCGACTGGCCCGGCCTGTTGTGACCCGTGACCCGGACTCATTGCATGTAAATCAGACAGACTCTGCCGACTTATTCAAATAGAGCAGGAGATTATGTCAGAGGGCTGTTTGGTTCGCTCACCTGCACCTCCCTGCTGGGTAAACACAAGGTCACACGTCTACCTGGTCATGTCCCGGATCTTTACCTCCCATCACGGACACGAGAACCGAGTCATCCCTCAGCACCAGTTTCCCCATCCGTCTTCTTTCCAGCTGTAAAACCGAGGGCAGTTTTTATTGAGCAGTTTGAACCCACATCACAGCATTAATACAGAAACTGATATCAGAAATTCTTCTACTCAGAATCCGTTGTCCTGCTGCCAATGGGGGGGGGGGGGACTTCCTTGATGCCTTCATTAAACACTGTTTGACACATCAGAAGAAGTTTCTAATGAAATGTGTACGGAGGAAAGAGATGTAAATACTTTATGTTCCCTGGAAGAGGAATTGCTTTTGGTATCGCTTCCAGTTAAAGCGGAGGATCTTTTTCTGGCACAGTTTTGACGCTGTGTAGCTTTCTGTGATTCACGCTTCTGTTTCTAAGGAGCTACAGTTACACAGCAGGTAAATATCTGTAATATAATTATGATGGAAACATGTGAGACAGAAACCTGAGGGGCTGCAGGAACCTGCTCCACATGAGACAGAACTTCTGCTGTTCTACTGGGATAAACTCACCGGATAAGATGTCCAGAAATTCAGCCTCGCAGGTTTGTGAGTAAATCCTAAACACAAAGAAAAAATGCTCAGGTCCCGTTTATTTACCTTTTCTTTCTGCGACACGGTCAGAAAGAAACACAAAGGGTCTAACAAAGAGAAGCATAAAGACAATAAACGACTGAACAAAACACACAAAGTGAGATGAAACCGAAAAGTTTCTTCAAAATTACATGATTCTCTGAATAATTCTGTTTTCGTTCAAGTCAAACAAACAGCAGACGTGAAAAACAACCAAAACTAACTTCTGATTTATGATTTAAACATAAAAATCAGCTAAATGAGCCTCAACCAGATGAAAACGTGAGGTTAAATAAAAACCTCGTAAATATGACGTAAAAATGTAAAACATGACAACAAAACTTTCACCACACCGGGTTCAGTTCGGTCAGAACCAGAATCTTTCTGCTGAAAACCTTAAATGGACCGTAGAGCATTATGGGTTCTGGTGAGGCTCAGTTTGTCAGATTAAAAAATTAAAAGGCAGGTATTAAACATAATTCTCATTAAGGAGAAGATTTCTGTATTAAAATATTTTTTATTGGTCTGTTTATAATTAATGTGTGTTTTTATTAGTTGTAGCCAGAAAATCATCATAATAAACAGAAATAAAGGCTTGAAAACATCCGTCTGTGTCTCATTAATCTCTATAAAGAGTTTCACTCAGTGGTGGCGTTACTGAAATCAATTAACGTCAATAATATTCTAACTTATAGACCATAGCTGCCCTTTCTGACTACTCTGAGCGCTCACAATCATACACCCATACGCACATTGGTGGCCAACCAGGGGGTGAGTGCCTTGCCCAGGGGCACATTAACATATGGCAGGATGAAACTGGAACTGAACCCACAACTTTTAGATCGCAAGATGGGAAAAGTCAAGTTTGAACCTGAAAGCTGGTGATTAGGCTGAAAAACGTCAAAATAACGCTCAGCGTTTTCTGCTTTAGGAACATCCTGATGGATCAGATCAGAGAGTTATGGGTATTAATAATTACCTGTTGTCAGCTTGATGTCTGAGTCAGAGTGTTCTGTGTACTACAAGTATTCTTATTTCATACTTAAAATGAGTGTACTCAAAGAATATTTTTATAAACTATATTTCATATACTTAATAAGTATGGTGAAGAATATTCGCCTTATACTGAAAAGAATAAACAGAAGTCTAAGACTACGTATATTATTACTAATATTTAAGGTTATACTGAAGTATACTTAATAAAATTAACTTAAATTAACTGCTTTTTTCTAAGGGTAACTTTAAAACTCTGAAACATCGATAAAAAATAAAAGGTATTTATAAAATAAGTATTAATATGTACATGTTTTTTGTTTTGTTTTCATTTTATGTATAATTTTATTACATTTGATTCGCTTTGCTTCATTTTTTATTCGCTTCAGCTTTTCTTTTTTTCTGTCCGCTCTTGCAGCTTTATTTTGAAATCTCGGACCAACCGTGGGCTACTTGTTGTGAGCTGGTTGGCTTGGTAACGGCCCGAAGGGGGAGGAGCCCGACCCAGGGACCAATGAGGGGACAGATAGCAACAGGTGAGCAGAAGAGACGCACCTGACCTCCGCCGTTGCAACACAACTCCGAGGAAGGCAGAAGAGGCTCCTGGGAGCCACATCCTGACACACTGGGCCGGGAACCAGAGAAGCCGGGACCATTTCAGCGCTCCGGACCGAACCGGACCGAACTGTGAATTAATCCTTTAATCTGGACCCAGGGCCGGCCAGCTTCAGTGATCGGACAGGTCGGTGCGGTGGGGCCAGTTTCCACCTGAGTCGGATTATTGTTCCGGAATTAATCGGCTTTCTGCGTAAAAACGGCGACATGTTCCGGCGGTCCGGGCGCAGCAGCGACTAGTCCCCGCAGCGTCAACTTCCAGGTGGTTGATCCCCGAGTCCCGCAGGTCACAGCCGCTCCTGCCGCACCATGATCAGCTCCGAGGGCCTGCGGCCGGCGGCCGGCTGCAGGAAGCCGCTGGGGAAGCTCGCCTCCCGGCTGGAGGAGGTGAAGAACCCGTGGAGGGAGGGCTCCAAGCTGGAGCTGAGCCACAACGAGGCGGCCCGGCTGGCCACGGACGCGCTGCTGGAGCAGGGGGAGAAGGAGTACCGGAGGGTCCTGGCCGAGGAGCGGGAGCTCAGCTTCCTGTCCCCGCTGGAGATCCGCTACATCAGCCAGCATGCCGCCAGCAAGACCTCCGACCCGGACTGCAGCAACGACCGGGACGACGGGGACGCGGACGCCGTGTCCGAGCTCACCTCCGGGACCTACTTCCCCATGATGTCGGACGACGAGCCGCCGATGCTGGAGCTCGGCTGGCCGGAGACCCCGCCGCGGTTCGGACCGTCAGAGACCCAGATCTTCTTCCAGAGGGACAAGACCAACAACATCAAGGACTTGATCCGCTCCATGATCGACAAGGCCAAAAAGGTGAGGGGGGGGGGGGGGGTCAGGCTGGGGGCCGCAGGGTCATCCTGCAGAAACTGGGTTAAAGGGGTAAAAACTGGGCTCATGTGGCGGGTTCTCCTAAGAACCACTAATCTGGGTCCAAACATCCAGGATAATCTGTTCATCAGGCACTAATTTAATCAGAGATAATTATCACTGATTAATGCATCATTGTTTAAATGGGATTTTATGCTGAGGTGTTGATGAAGGATTCAGCTTCAGTCAGAAATAATCTGGTTTTATCACAAATGAATGGGTTCCTGACCCGGTTCGGTTTGGGCAAACCCAGGAAGAGTCCAGACTGTCAGAAACAGAACATCTGATAAAAATCTAATCTCCACGCCTCCAGTGAACCCAGAACCTTTTCTCTTTTATTCATTTACGATGCAAATGCATTTCAGGCTGAAATAAACTGTTGCACAATCCCAAATGTTCTGTTTGCTCTGCGGCACATCGGGTCTGGGTCGCTGCTCGCGCTCAGGGAACTGGGTCAGAAAGCCATTACACACCAGGTTCTGTTGCTCCTGTACTGCAGATTAGCAGCAGAGACACTAACGGCACCAAAAGTCCAAATGTAGATGAGAGATTCTCTTTTCCAGAAAAGCAGGACACCCTTTATGTCGTCAGAGTCAAACATGCAGAGCTGAGAAGTTCTAGACGTCCCAAACGGAGCAGAACCTCATCCAGAGCAGCTAAGGTGACCCACCAGGTCCACAGAGGCGTGTTCGCCGGGTTTCCTCCGGCTCACTGCAGTAAACCGTCTCTGGAGGCGACAGGCCCGGGCCGGCCCGTCCTCCACCTGCTGCCATGTTTGTTCAGCTCCTGTGGCCCCGAGCTGGAGGCCGCCCGCCCACCGGCTGCTCCCTCAGCAGCTGACCCCGGATCAGTTACCGCAGCCTGGCTGACGGGTCCAAACTGACCCGGGTCCAAACTGACCCGGGTCCAAACTGACCCGGGCCAACAGCGTGGGTGCTGAACCTGTTTTGGTGCAGCTTATGTTGCTCTCTGTGGCTTTGGGTGTTTTTAAATAACATTATTTGATGTTTTAGCTTTTGTTTAAAACAGTTTTCCAGTTATTTTATGTCTGTAATTCATCTTTGAAGGTTTTACTTTTAAGGTGAATTAGTGCTATAAAGCAGCCTCTGTGCTTTTTGACCCAGTTTTTGTCCCTTTTCTGCACGTTTAAAGTTTCTTAGTGCAGGTTGGAAGTCAGGTTTAGTGTTTTTAACAAACTTGTTTGTCTGTGAAATAGTTTTGCGTCTGGTTGAGTCTCTCTGCAGCTGGTTTGACTTGTTAAAGCTGCACTGATGAAAACGAGCTTTCTGTCGGCGCCGATGATCAGATCATGTCTGAACCGGGCCCTCCCTGACCACCGATGGTCCTCTTCATGCTCCTGATCCGCTGAGTAGAACCGGTCTGTTTCTCTCTCTGCAGCTCTGGGCTGATCCCAGAACAGCCTCGTGAGTTGGTCAGTTTGCAGACAGTCCAGCACGCGCTCCATGTGAGTCACTTCCCCCTCCTGTGTCTATAAATAAAGGTTTATGTGCAGAAATCTGAGGTTTCTGTGAGCGCGCCGCTGATTAACCTGCTGCCTTTCCCCCCAGATTGAGCCAATAAACAAACTTTGACCTCGCCTGTGACTTTGACCTGCAGTAATCCTGCCGACAGGTTTTACTCTTTAACTGGCCTCAGTTCAATTGCTGTGAACGGCAGAAACTCCCTGAACGGGATGACGGACCAGAACCGGTCAACGTCTGTTTAAATGATTAGAGATGATTTTAAAAGTCCAGTCTGGACGATTTCCTGGTGTCTGTGAAGCTGCTGCTGATTGGCTGACGGTGTGTTAAAGGATTTCATCTTTTCTGTTTCTGAGGATATATTTCAGGGTCCTGAACCATCATTCTGTTATTTTGGGTGCCTAGAATTGGACTAATAATCAAACTACAAATTTATCCCCCTGTTAAAACACAAAGGAGAAAACAATCCAATGTTAAAAGTCTTTAACTCCTTTAAGTTTGAAATCATGTTGCATTCACTGCCTTTTGTTTTCCTATAAATAGAAAATTTCTTTAGAAATTCAACATTTCTATACAATCTGAGGACAAAATAGGTTGATAAGTCTTATGATTACTAAATAAGTAAGTCATTTATCTGATGTTTTCTACCATGACTAGAAACCTCCATGACTTCAAATTGAACCAGAAGTCTGGAAATAATAGTTTTGCTTTTTTGTTTTAAATTCTCCTCATAGCAGGAAAACAGAAACTTCAGTATTTTTTTTAGAATAAATCCATAAAACATAGTTTTTGTTGGTATGGTGAACATAAAGGAACATATTTTGTGTAATTCAGTCAATGCTGAAGGAGCTTCTACGTTCTCTACAGTAAAATGAAGGAACCAAGGCAAATATTTCTGGATACAATGAAAACACGTTTATAATTAAGCAGTTAAATAATTGTTGGGTTTTATGAGGAAGCTGCAGTAGAAAGAAAATGTCGCTCAGTTGTTTTTTTTTTTTTATCAAGAGTCTTTAAAGAGTAATGTGGTCCAAACAGGAAGCAGAACTATAATCATTAAAATATTAAATAATATCTTATTCAATTAAGCTGTTTATGCACATCATAAATGTTTGTCTGCATGATTATTTAAGAATTCACCCCAAAAGCCCCCCCCCCCCCACACACATACCTTATTAGTTAAAAGGTGTATTTTAGTTTCAGACTTTATTATTAGAACCAGACAGTAAATGAAGGAAGACTAATGCAACTTTAACAGTTCTTATCATTACATGGTTATTAGGGGATACGATATGTAATAATTACTTTACTAGTATTAGTATAGATGATAAAAGTACTATCATTGTTTTATCACATAAATAAGGTAATTATAATACAATGTATGATTATTGTGATTCCTGCTGTAAATATTATCATACATTTCAGTGGAGTGCTGTATACAGGTGCAGATTTAGTTAAATCTTAGGGCCACTGAGAGATTTATAAGAATGACAACTTTCATAAATGCAAATTTGATGTATAATGTAGTATTATAATGTTCAATCTATGTGCTCAGTGAATTAAAACAGTAAGGAGTCATAAAGGTGGAGCATGGAGGAGTCGCATAAAATAACTTTATCTGTCCGCCGACTCCTCTGAACATGTCAAACTAATAAATAATATTTATTATGTTATACTTTTTACAATCTGCAGATATTTAAATAAAACAATAAAGAGGTATGAATGAGTGAAGGAGGATGAAGAGACAACAGAGTGTCTAAGTTTGTTGTTGTTCTATAACTGCTTGGTGCTGGTTTCCTTTTCTCTTTGTCTTTTGGGTCTCAAGGAAATAAGGGGGGGGGGGGGGGGGGGGTTGTGATCGCTCCCTTCATAGCAGGAAAATCCTCCAGGCGGTGCAGCGTTCAGGCTGAAGCACGCCTCCAGCTCTAACGCTGCTGTTTTCTGTTCCAGTGAGAACCAATCGATCACAGATCAGCTTCCTCTGCGTCCGGCTCAATAAATCAGAAATGATCTCTGAGCTCCTGGTGCGGCCGTCTTTCAGAGCAACGGATCGATAAAACCCGCTGAGCTCCCGCTGGCTGGTTCTTTACAGGCTGGTTCTTTACAGGCTTTCTGTAACGCTGTCATCTGAGCCGCGCTTGTTGGGAACTCTGAGGCGTCCGTGGCCCCACAGCGGGGAGGGTTCACCCCCAGGGGCCCCGGGACTGGTTTATCAGGTTCTGGCAACACGTTCTTCAAAAATGATCCAAATATGTTTCTTCTAGTTTTATTGGCTCCACGGGATAAATATGTCACAGCACATAAAACAGCTCAGACTGAAAGTTTAACACGAGCAGCAGCTACTCTGAAGTTAAAGGTTCACTGGAAAACTTGGACTTGATCATAAATGTGTTTGGATCCAGTCCTCAGGTATTTATTATTGTTAAAATCTGCTCATTCAGACTCACAACGACAAGATGCACGCCCTAATAACTGGAACAAAACGTTGAATCCTCCAATCTAAGAGGAAATTTAGTCAATGTTGTAAAAGTTGTAATAATTTAGGCCACCAATTGTGGCTATAGATCAGTCCAAACTGGGTTCTGGTCATTTCTGAGCTTCCTGCTCTGACCTTGGGCTCCACCTGCTGGGACGTCCATCCTGGGAAGGCTGGAAGCTGCTGAGATGTTCTCCTCCTGGGAATAATGTTCCTCTCTGTAGGATGATGGACTCCAGAGGGTCTGGAGATGACCTTTGACCCTTCCAGGTTGATGAGCAACAAAAGTTGCTTCTCTGAGGTCATTGCTGTATAAATTCAAGATGAGCAGCAAACCTGGATAAATAAAATTAAGATAAAATGAGAAAGACATAAACCAAACTCTCCACTGCAGATAGCTGAACTTGTTAGGAACTGACCTGTTTGAATAAAGAAACTGATGTAACTCAGTTAATATTTGGTGTAAATCAGTGCGTCGTCTCTTACTGATGCTCTCTGGGAGGTGCTGGACGGTCCGGTCAGGTCCAGATTGGCCCGGGTGCAGAACCTTTATGTGAAGGTATGAGTAAAATCCATTCTTCTGTTTCTTCCTGGGTGATATTTTCTTGACTGGTTCCTGTTCTGACCTTTTGACTCAGTTCTGGAAAATTCCACCTGGAAAATAACACCGAGGTGTCGGTGAGTCTGGAGGTGAAGAGAGTAAACAGAGGAGGTCAGAATCAGAGCTGGAGCTTCTGCTATAAAACAGAAAAATAACATAAAAACAAATGACTTTTTCATTAAAAATCCCAGAACTGAAAATGGAAAACATGCGTCTAAAAACTAATTTATTCGTCTGAAACGTGAAAAAGCCTGAAGATAAACTCTAAAATAAGCTGAGAAAGAACTTTAGAGGAGCGCCGGGTTAGAAGACGAGGAGAACCTGTGGATCACAGGAAGGAACGTCTGGATCAGGAGTTTTAGCACAGGACCGGTACCGTCTGGTACCGCGTGAGACCGAGGCTCTCTGTCTGACTCCGGCTGTCTCTGCAGGTCATCGCGGTGGTGATGGACATCTTCACAGACGTGGACCTGATGTGTGACCTGATGGAGGCGTCCAACAAGCGGCGAGTTCCCGTCTACATCCTCCTGGACGAGAAGAACGTGAGCTACTTCGTAGACATGTGCGCGGCGCTGGACATCCAGAGCTCACACCTGAATGTAAGTAGGACACTACCGGGCAGGGGCGGAGCTAAGGGGGGCTCAGAGGGTGGGAAAAGTTTTATCAGGAGGTCCGTTTGAAGGGAAATGTTTCTCTAACCTGCTACCTGAACAACATGCCTTCTAAGACAGCTGTGTCTCCACCTGCCGTGTTCCTCTAGCCTCCTCTCAGTTGCAGGACTCATGCTTTGTGATTTTTATCTAAAACGGCCAAAAAAGGAGCCTCAGGGTCCCGATGAGCCGACTGTGAAATATTACGGGTTGCAGTTAAAAGTTGCACCTCAGCATTTTTTATGTAGCTTTGATCAGCCTCCCTTTTTCTACATGGATTTAGAGGTCAAAGGTCATTTTTTTTATTCACCCCGGCATACATGGCATTCATGTATCTTCAGGTTTTGGCTGTACAGGCACAGCTGAACTGCTGTAGTTCTTATATTAAACAGTGGATGGCGCTGCAGATATAATCTGCATGTATCCAACAGCTGGTAGCAGAAGAAGAGACTAAACAGGAAGTGCATTCCTGATACGCCCCCAGCTACTCAGGCTCCATCCGAACACCCTTAATAATCGCTCCTAGTTCCTAGTTCATACCTCCTAGCTCCTATCTCCTATCTCCTAGCTCCTAGCTCCTGTCATGGGGTTCCTAGGCTAAACTAGCCGTGAAAGGAAGCATACAGGCTCCTTTTCCTACCTCCTCCTTACTGAACTATTCAGAAAGCTCTGATCATGGCGACCGCTGACGCACTTCCACTTTGGCTAAAGAGTCCTTGGTCTATAAGGGCCAAAGGCTCCATCCAAAATGTTCTAACTATAGCTCCTAGCTCCTGTTCCTTGACCTGAACTCTATCATGGGGAGAAAAGGAACTTCAGACTGCTGAGCCGATTTCAGACATCCTTTAACTCTGATGTCATTACGAGACGGAAACATGGACGATGAGAGTCAAGCCTAGGCAAGGCAAATTTATTTATATAGCACAATTCAGTACAGAGACAATGCAAAGTGCTTTACATGATTGAAATATAGGAAAATAAAACAGAATAAAAGCAAGTAGGAATAAAATGTAGAAACAAAATAGAACATTAAAAACAGTTGGACTAAAAAAAAGTTGAACTAATGATGTTTCAGTTTAACTAGAACAGTCAAAGTGAATCCTAAACTAATGTATTTTTAACCTTGATTTAAAGGAACTCAGGCTTTCAGCACTTTTAGAGTTTTCTGGGACTTTGTTCCAGATCAGTGGAGCATAGGAACTAAATGCTGCTTCTCCTTGTTTAGTTCTGGTTCTGGTTCTGGTTCTGCAGAGCAGGCTGGAGCCAGAAGACCTGAGTGGTCTGGAGGGTTGATGCCCTGATAACAAGTCTGTGATGTATTTAGGTGCTAATTCAGGGATTTATAGACTAACAGAAGGATTTTAAAGTCTATTCTCTGAGATACAGGGAGCCAGTGGAAGGACTTCAGAACCGGGTCCATGTTCTCTACGTTCTTAGTCTTAGTGAGGACTTCAGAACCGGGTCCATGTTCTCTACGTTCTTAGTCTTAGTGAGGACTTCAGAACCGGGTCCATGTTCTCTACGTTCTTAGTCTTAGTGGAAGGACTTCAGAACCGGGTCCATGTTCTCTACTTTCTTAGTCTTAGTGAGGACTTCAGAACCGGGTCCATGTTCTCTACGTTCTTAGTCTTAGTGAGGACTTCAGAACCGGGTCCATGTTCTCTACTTTCTTAGTCTTAGTGAGGACTTCAGAACCGGGTCCATGTTCTCTACGTTCTTAGTCTTAGTGAGGACTTCAGAACCGGGTCCATGTTCTCTACGTTCTTAGTCTTAGTGAGGACTTCAGAACCGGGTCCATGTTCTCTACGTTCTTAGTCTTAGTGAGGACGCGGGCAGCAGCGTTCTGGATCAGCTGCAGCGTTCTGATCCACTTTTTAGGCAGACCTGTGAAAACACCGTTACAGTGATCAGTTCTACTAAAGATAAACATGGATTAGTTTTTCCAGATCCTGCTGAGACATCAGTCCTTTAATCCTGGAAATGTTCTCCAGGTGCTAGAAGGTCCACTTTGTCTTTAGATGGAGGTTCTGGTCTGAGTCCATCACTACTCCCAGGTTTCGGGCCTCATCAGTGGTTCCTAGCTGAAGAAGCTGAAGCTGTGTGCTAACTCTGGATCTCTCCTCTATTGGTCCAAAAATTATTACTTCAGTTTTGTTTTTATTCAATTGAAGAAAATTATGGCCCATCCAGGCATTGATTTCTTTTAAACATTTCCTCAGTGCCTACAGACTGAAATACATGAGCATATTTTTCTGAGTCTTTCTGGTCTGTGTACTGAGCGTGAATGCCAGACATCAGGAAGTACATTATCCTGCCAGTTATTCTGGTTTATTTAAAAGTTTATTTCATGATGGCCAAAAAGCATCGGCGCCACTGATCACAGAAACCCAGTGATTGCCTGATCCCGTCCTCTTTCCTTCATATTTTTCCTCCTGCAGCGGTAAAAACTACAAACGGCTCTGAATCATTTTGAATAATCAGAGTTTGGGGTTTTTCATGCACATAATTCCAGCTGTTTGCTTTCTTCCTGTCAAACTCCATAAATGTTGCACTAGATGCTTCAGGTCTTCCTCTGTTATCTTATTATTTTACATACATGTACCAGCTGAGAAGTTTTCTTTGTCTGTATCTAAATGTTTGCGTGTCTGTGTGCAGAATTTGCGAGTTCGCACCGTTTGCGGCGACACGTACTGCACCAGAGGGGGGAAGAAGTTCACGGGCCAGGTTCTGGAGAAGTTCATGATCATCGACTGTGAGGAGGTGATTGCAGGCTCCTACAGGTGAGAGGCGTTCACACACCGTCGGTTTGAGCCGTCATACCTGCTACACCAATCAGTGGTGGAGGTATTATGATCTGGGTTTATTGGTGTGAGTTATTTTTTTAATGTATTTTTTATTTATCTGGGAGAGAGTACAGGGTAGGTTCATCTTAAAGAGGACCTGCTCCAGATTAAAGCTTTTTTCCTGCTACTTTCCATCTGCCACCTCAGAGGCAGGCTGAAGAAATGCCACGACTTAAAAAGATCAGAAAAAACACATTAAATACCCAATTTAAGAGCTATTGGACCGGTTATCAGTCAGTCTTCCATGTTTAGCGCAGGAAAACAGGAAAGTCTGTCTAAGCTGCTCCCCTGCGGCAGCGTGACGTTTACTTTGCATCCTCGCTGATAAGCGGCACGGACAGAGGAAGCCTCAGATGAGTTTGCAAATCGTTGTGGACAGGCTGATAACGCCGACGTTGTTCAGCAGAGCTGCTGGCCAGAAGCTGCCGCTGGTTAAAACGGCTACAGAAATACCCGCATGTCGGCTGTAATAACAGCCACATGGTCAACGAGCAGATAAGAGAGATCTGCTGCAGGAACTCAGAGTTCATTCATTTCTAGATGTGTCAGAACAAAACTGAACACCTGAGATTCACCAGGTTTCTGCTCTTAATCGAACGACCGCTTTGGTTTAATCAACGAGCCTAAAACAAAGCCCTGGAGCTGGAAGTGCTTCAGCGTCCTTGTTGTCACCTCGGCTCAGTTTGATTAAAGCTGCAGCTGTCGGCCCGGTTCTAACTGATCAAGAACCGGGTCTGAGTTCAGCTCACACTGCTGGACTGAAGCAGTTCATGTTTGTAGATCTAAACCAAGTTGACAGTCCTGATATGAACTCGCTGCTTTTCTGAAGACTAGAGCATGATGTCATCAGCGTCCATGTTGATGATGTCATCGGTCAGCATTAGCAACCAGCCTTTAAACCCATCCCTGTAATTCTCTGCTGTTCTTTTTTTACTCATAAACACAAACTGTTTTTAGATGTGGCCTCATTCACATGTTTTTATGCTGAAGTTCTCACAAAGCAAAACAAAGGTTTCCCAACAGAGATGATTATTTTATTTCCAGCCTCCATTTAACCAAAACGAGGTCGTTTCATTTAGGGCTGGACGATAATTCAATAACAATAAATATCGATGATAGGAAAAAAGGGTCAATAAAAAGTTCAATAGTATAAAAGTTTTCCTTCCTTTTAGCTTTTTAGCCATGTAGGTTAATATTAAATCATTACATCCTCCCAACCAATCACAACGCAGACCCAGGAAGCTCCGCCCCTTCTTCTTTTTTCCTTATTAAAAACTTCCAGGTTTGGTAAAAAGTTGGTTGAATAAAGGGTTGAGTTTGAATTCAGTGTTTGTGTGTCTGTATCTAAAAATAGGTTATTAAACAACAGCATAAAATGTCCAGGGCTGCATTTAAAATATGTCTGGAATTTGTTGATAATTATCAATGTCAATACAATATGATTTATATTGTATCGATATGCTATTTTCCCTTGTATCGACCATCCCTAGCTTCATTTGTAAAATGCTGACACACACATCAACTTTAGAGGTGAATCTCCGGACTTTCTGCTAAAAGGTTCTGAGTTTAGATCTTCCGTTCTCTCCCAAACGTCCCTGTTGTTCTAAAAGAAGCCATGTGAATGTTCTCAGGGAGAAACCTGGTGTCGGTTCTGCTGTCAGTTACTCATCCTCGGCTCAAACTGACCTCCATTGTCTGCAGTTTTCAGTCCAACGTGTCTATTTGTCTCCTTTGTTACGTGTAAAGCTTTCTTGCTCTCATTGTGAGGGCTTAGTTTCCTTTTATGGACAAATTGCACGATCTAGTGAGGAAATCGGTTCAGTTTTAGGGGTGAAAACTCAGCTTCATGCATAGTGATGTCCTCAGAAGTGATGCTGAGGGTGTCTGAGTGTAAAATAGCCGTGAATCTGACGGGCGAACTGGGCTGAGACTTTGTTTTTACCAAGCTGTTGTCACAGATCAGCTCAGAAGAACTGTTGATAATCACTGCGTGTACTTGATGGTGTAATTATAAATCCTGCCACAGCTTGTAAAACCCCAGGCTGTCACTATCAGGGAGCAAGAAGTTTGCATGGAGTTTTGAAGCCTTTCTGCGTACGGCATGTTGAGTCTAATGTCCCGGAGCGTTGCAGCAGGATTAGGGCTGGATTCAGGTGTGCTGCAGGTATGCGGGTTGGGCCGGGCCGCTTTCACACGTACTCTGGAATGTCCAAAGTAAGCGTGAAAGCTGTGGTGCAGCTCTCATCACTGCACCACTCCTACCTTCATCAGAATTTTCTTTAATGCTCACAATCGGACCAACAGCTGATTCAGGTACACACGCAGAGCGGGGGATTGGACCTTTAAGTCGCAGTGAGGGCCCAGCATGCATAGCGGCACCCTGGCTGGTCTGCAGCGTTGCACATAATAATAGTTCTCACACCTTTCTGTCTCAAACCTTTCATGGCCAGGGACCTCTTTAGATCCCTCATGCTAATAGTATTTTTAAACAGCATTTTGTGCTGTTAAATACATTAGGAGTTATGTATGTTTTTAGAAATATATCTAAATATACCTAATAATAGAGGTTTGGTGGAGATTAAATCCCCATTCTCGATGTAACTTCCTAATTTTAGCTGATTTTACCTTTTACTTGATGAAGTGGACGGAGTTAAATATTTATCCATTGTGTTACTCAGCTCAACCCTGACGCCTCCTCTGCAGCGCCTCCTCTGCAGCGCCTCCTCTGCAGCGCCTCCTCTGCAGCGCCTCCTCTGCAGCGCCTCCTCAGGCCCGACAACATGCGTTTCACAGAGTCCCAACCCGTGGTTCGCGGACCTCCGGGTGTCTGTTAACCTCAGTTTGAGGGTCCCTGGTCTAACCAATGGTTTGGCTCAGACTTGCTGCCTTTTTATTCCTGCTTCTAACATTAACTTTAAGGACACAATCTTCAGTCGTCTAATATATCCCAGCTGCTAGCAGGGCCATGGCGAAGACCTCATCAGTGTTATTCATGTCACCTGAGTGGTCATAATGTTATGCCTGATTGGTGTAGAGCCACCATGTGATTATTTTTAAGGTTTCATTAATAAAGATAAAGGTTTTGATCCCAACTCTCCAGTAAAAGTTTCAAACAGTAAAACTAGGAGAACAAATGGAAAAGTTTCAGAGGCTGAATTCATTAATAAATAATCTATACATTTATTATCTGAGCTGCTAACTGGAAGCTTCAATCTAGAAGAAATGAGGTGTTCCAGTAAGCAGGTGAATAACTGTCTTTATCTTAACTTGGCTGAACATATTTATTAGTTTATGACTTCGGAAACTTTGATGAGGCAGAAGAGTAAAACGGCCGTTTATGGCCACCTCTGGCTGATCGGAGCGGTTCCTTCAGGGAAATCATGCGACGGCCGAGTGATTCACTGCTGACGAAGGTTGTTCAACACGTTTCTCAGACGCTTGTCTTTGTCCATTAGTCAAAAAAATGCTGCAAAGGCTTGCAGCCCAGCAGGTTTAACTACTTTCACATTTATATCTGACGAAATCTATTTCTGGTCTGTTTTCAGTGGTAGTAAGGATTAAACCAAACATCTGATTCATGCAGTGATTCCAGCTGTGGAGGGGAAATCACGTCTGGAACCGGTTTCTAAACGACAAAATCTTTATCTTCGATCTATATTTCAGATTATCACGGTGCTGCTGGTGTTTTTCTAGTTACGGCAGACTGAAAAACGCATCAATGTTTCCATCGTTGATTTATGGAATCAGCTGCAGCTGTGAAGGTTTATAATCAGTTAAACAGGAACCAGATAAACTGCTCCTGCAGCTAAAATCATCTAAAATCATAGGTCATATAATCTTAGTTTTTCTTTTTTCTTCTTTACAAATTTAGGTTTTTCTAGAAGCTTAAAAAGAAAATGTTTTTATTTTATTAATGTAATTATTAAGTTTTTATTTTAATTTACTTTTTTTAGTTTGTTTGTTTTTTGAAAGGAAAAAAGCCTGTCCTAATAAATTAGTTTAGATTGAAGACTGATTTATTTTATTTTTAACATTTGCAGTGTTTTTGTTGCTTATCAAATCTTTGTCCCTCTCCATGCACCCTGGGAGTCTGGGAAGTGGTGCATCACCAAAGTTTTCCTTAAATTCAGACGCATGAAAGGTTAAAACAAAATTTAAAAAGCTTAAAAAAAGGATTTGGATTTTTGGATACTCTGTCATATTTTTCAGTTTAAAATAAGAAAACTTAAAACACTTTGAATATTGTTGTTTCACATCTGACATGAAAGTTTTAATTAGGGCTGGGACGATTAATCAATTAATTAAAATTTATATATTAAGATTTATTTTTTGGAAAATGGGGATTTTATTTTGCCAATGCACTCATTAGACTTCCAAGAAGAGAATAGCAGCCATGCTGAAAATATATTAAGGAAAATATATTGTGAAAACATGCAAAGAGGAAACTTTTTTTACCCTAACATAAGACAGTTTAATTGACTAATTTACTTATTTTTTTAAGTTAGGTTAAAGTTACACAAGTGGAGCCTGTTCTGTTGTGTAAAACCACCACCAGCAAACATTTAGTTATAGTTTCACTGTTTATGACAGCAAGGCGGCCATCTTGTTTTACCAGCATGTTTCACAGCTTGGATTTAGTTGCACTTTCAATTAAGGTATAACTCCCAGACAAAATGTTTTACATAAAAGCAGGTTTTTAAAATTATTTATTCAATTTCTTTTTGTAAAATTAAAAGGAGGGGAAAATTTATTCATTTGGTATAATAACATCAAATATTTTATTTTGAAGCCATATCGCCCAGCCCTAGTTTTAATAGATTATAACTTTTCCTGTTAATTTTTCAGCTTTCAGGCTTAATTGCATTAATATTAGATCCAAAGTCTTGACTAATCATTATTTAAAAGAAATAGATCTACTGTTGAAGTTTTAAAATCGTTCTAATAGTATTGATTAAATGTTTTTAAATGTAATTATGGGCTCTCAATAGGAGTCGGTGCTCAAGCTGTTTTTTGATTATTTCAGCCAAATAAAGCCGATAGACGTCCGCGGCGCTGCTGTTGGCTGAATGAACGGCTGAATCACCGCAGTGACTCATCAGCAGCCAGCAAACGCCGCCTGAAAGCTGGTTTTATCAGCTGGAGGTGGAGGGAGTTCATTTACACAATAAGTGCTGATAGATGCTCGCTGCAACATTCATTTTCTGTTTTATAATTGCTGCACATCTAGTTTTATTTATCTGGTGGTAATAAGACCGGTTATTGTCCTCAGAACGTTCCTCAGGAGGAACAAAGACGGTTCTTCACCCTAATTTGTTTGATTTTCTGGCAGAAGCTCCAACCTGCAGTGACTTTTCATTCTTAGACACTGCTTTACACCATCAGCTGAGATCCTCTGGGTGTTCAGAGGAATGATGAGAAACCTGACGCTCCGTGTAGTTTGACCTCCTGAGCTTTTGTGACCATAAAAAGCTGACAGACGCGCCGTCTCTCCTCTTCTCTGCAGCTTCACCTGGCTGTCGGCTCAGGTGCACAGCAACCTCATGATGCATTTCTCAGGTGCCATCACCGACAGCTTCGATCGGGAGTTTCGCTGTATGTACGCCGACTCGCAGATCATCGACAGATTCAACCCGGAGGATGAAGAGATGCCTTATTATCCATCATTTCAGCACTTCATGGCCCCTGGGTTAAACATGGGGATCGCTGGGACCGTGGGACTGGATTTACACTCCGACAGGTAGGAATGCCTTCAGCATGTCAGACGTTACACGGACCCAGATGGAGACATTAAAAAGGTCCTGGAGGAAGAGTTTTCATAAAGCATGAAGCTCTTCAAAATAATGCAGTCAGAGTTCTTGGTTCCTGAAAATCCCCTTTTTAGTCGAGATGTTCCTGATACTCTCCACATCTTCTCTCTTGATGGGGTCATCTCTGAATCTCCAGGTTACAGAAACAAAAATCCATCAGGAATCTGTCAAACCGTTACTTTAGAAACATCTGGCTTTATTAATTGGCTTTCTCACTGCAAAAACGGAACTAAAAATAAGTAAAATGTTCTTAAAATGTGTGTATTTTTCCATGAGCAATAAGATGATCTGCCAATGGAATAAGATTTTTTCACTTAAAATAGTAACAATTCATCTCCATCTTATTTCAAGTGTAGTATATCTAATTATCTTATTTTAGGGGTTAAAATACTCATTCCATTGGCAGATAATTTTATTTACCTGCTCAAATCTTGGACAAAAACACTAATTTTAAGAACATTTTACTTATTTTTAGATTCATTTTTGTAAAGCTGTATCCTTATAATCTGACAGGGACTGAGTGAAGAGATCAGATCCGAACTGGAGTTATTTATCTACAGGGATCTGCTTTTTTTATTCCGTTTAATTGGGGGTTTTCAGCTGACGTCACGCTCACGTGACTACTCTGCGCGTCCGCCATATTGGGTGTCTGTCGTTTCGCACCGTTGACCCGCATTGTATTACGCCTTAGGCAGTATTGGAAGTGAACAATGGTGAAAACGTGTTTAATGGTTGGTTGCACGGCCCGTGGAGGTGGAGATCAACGCTCTTTCTATCGCCTACCAGCCGTGATAGTGAATCAGTGCGAAAAAACAAAACAGCTCTCTGAACAACGCCGTCACCTATGGCTGACACGGATATCCAGGTCCGATTTGGACGGTGTTAAGCTGGAATACGCCAGAGTCTGCGGTGCTCACTTTGTCACAGGTAATTAACTGTTAAGTATTTAAAACATGTAAACCGTTGCTGTATTGTGGGCTGTAACAGCGCAACACATGATCGCCATGGGAAAAACATAGAAACGGGTTAATTTTCCACCGCTTTCCTGCCTGGAGGCGCAACCACGGAGAACAACTGTTAGAGATAACAAAGAGTCGTCGGCTCGCTTGGATCGCGGCTGTAAGACGACCGAACATAACTTTCCACAGTATCCCGATGTCAATGAGAGTGTGTTCTAAACGTTTGAAACACATAGCAGTTAGTTAAAAGTACATTACATGCGTGAGTGGTTGTTAGCACTAACGGTTAGCAGATGCCAGAGCCCGTCTGAGCGCAGCTTACCTTTGTACGAGTTACTGTGTTCCCACTGTTTGCTGGCTTTATGATCTGCCGCTCCTGAACCCATCCATTCGTAAACTGCACATGAGACTCCAAGGACTTGTAGCTTCAGAACTGTTCTGAAGTATAGGCGCTCACACCACAAACAAGGTAGCCGAAGACGTCCGATATGGAAAGTGACGTCCGCGCTACTTCCGGGTTACGCCGGTAGGCTTTTGCCGGCGTAAATACGGTAAATACAACTTAATTTTGCACTGGTCATTGTTCTGCTTAAATAATTAAAGCCGCGAGCGGCGTCGATCGGCCCTGCAGCCAAGCGCCTTCGCGCACCGCCGGCCGTCAGCCACCGCAGAAGCTGTCACGCATTTGCGTCGGATTGTTTACATTTTTACCATCTTATTAAAACTCACCCGTCCACGTATGATGGCGATTTCCTTGATGTACATAACTTCGACATCTCGTACCCAACCAGATGTGAACTGGTTGTGAGCCTCTAGACCCTTGTAAGCTCTCATTTCCTCAAGAGTGTGCAGAGGGTTTTCACTGAACACCAGGTAATGCACTATGTCGCCGTGCTCTACATTTGGCCAATCATCTGGATTAGTGCTAAACAAGGCACCGTGGAAGGCATAGGGGTCCATATGGTCGATCACGGAACATTTCCTCAGATATACGTCCTTATCTGGTCGCTCTAGCGTGCTGGCGTACTTATCCATTCGCGATACGAAAATACGTGTAGGACAACTAGAGATAAGGAAGTGAGCCACCCAATATGGCGGACCGGAAGTTGGCCAGTGACGTCAGTGAAAACCCCCAATTGATTAAAGCTAAATTTACTCTGTTCTCTGAAAGGACTTGATAGATTTTACACCTGCCTTGGTTTTGGTGCCGTTTGGTTAAGTTCTCAGCAAACGGGGAGAAATAAAGAAAGCAGAGTCGGTGTTTTGCCAGTATACACAGAACCGGTTCACTGGGCTTAGTGTAGAACTGGAGCCAGTCAGGTGGAAAAATACCTGTTATTAGACCAAGACCTGTTTCCGGTACTTCTTTAGAACGTCAGGAAAATGTACAGTCTCGGTCAAAACGGGTTGAATTCGGCACCTTTAGGTCCGGTTTGTACCTGCTCCTTTGGTAAGATTGGTCGGTTCTGGTGCTGTGTATGCTGGGTTTGTCAGACATCATGATGCTCTTCACTCTTTCTGTAGTGTTTTAGTTCCAAGATTGAACCAGTTCTTTGGCGCCAGAGTGGTCATAGAAAGAACCGATTCCCAGCAAACCTTAGAACTGGGTCAGTACTGGAACCATTTGGTGGGAGATTCCTCCTTGGTTGCCGTTTGCTGGTGGAGTGAAATGTTTCTGTCCGTGGGCTGATGCTGACTGTCGTTCCTCCTGCAGGCAGCGGGACCGGAGCTGCTCTGAAAACTCCAGCAGCCATTCCAGTAACAGCGTTTCCAGCATTAAGGTCGCTCCTGGAATGACCCAAAACAGCGTCTTCAGGGTCACTCAGGGTCACGAGAAGGAGCCCCCCAGCCAAGCTCGCCAAAGCCCAGAGAGAAGAGGTGGAGGTGGACTAAGAGTTGGAGGACCTGCCCCGGCGATGCACGGCTCTCCAAACGGAGGAACCGGTCACGGCCCGCTCACCGATCGCCAGTTACCCCCTTACAGTCAATTGCCGGGCCTCGACTGGACCAGTCCCAGCTCATCCGAACTCTTTAGATCAAACATTGGCGGCACATCCACTAAGTTTCAGGGACTGGGATTGTATGACCACAAACCCAGCTTGTTTCAAAGCACCCCAACCTCAAACCTGAACCATAAGATCCAGGCGCCCTCCGCCGTCAACGATCACAAACTGACCCCCAAACAGAGGACACCCAACCAGTTTCTCAACCAAATGTCCGACAAATTCATGCTGTTCTCCTCCAAAGACAAAGAACCCTACAACTTCCGGAAGCCCCCATCCCCACTGAACTCCTCGGCCTGGGGAGGACATGAACTGTCCCAGCCAGAACCGGAGAGCAAGCAGTGCCCGCCGCCGCCGGCGCCGGCGCCAGTGTCTCCGCCGGGCTTCATGAATCGACAGGACCAGAAGCGGATGACGTTAGGCCACAGCAAGTTGGACCTGGTGAACCACTACAACAAGCTGAAAAGCAAGCAGGTTTACAGCCGCTTTGAGCTCAATGGCAAAAACTGGAGCACCTGAGGAACCGCTCACCTGACCTAACTTCCTTATTGGTTCTCTTTTTAGTTCTTTATACACTTTTTATCCTTTCCGACAGTCGGAAAATGTGACATTCAACCTGAGCAGCCATCTTGGCTCTGAGATGCTGTTTAGTTTCTCTCCTCTAACTCTTTAGCCTCTTTAATAAACAAGGAGCAACTTTAAGATTAAAGGGATTGTTCTGTTTTTAGGATGATCTCAGCATAAAACATTTATACTTTCATTTATAGTTCATCAATTACTGTTAAAACATCATGTTCTGGAAAACAGAGGGTGTATCGAAGAGGTAATACTTGATTAAACCCTGAAAACACTCCATGAACCGTTTTCTCTTAGGGTTTTTGTAAATAAGATAATTTTAGTACCCCCACCCCTGTTTTATCTACAATTAGCAGCAACTAGAATTTAAGGGGAAAGAAAGTCTTAAAATCATTAAAATGTCAGGTTATTTAAAAAAAAGTCTTGTAAAACGTATAGCTGATCTAATAAATCTTATAAAGTATTGTAATTAGTTTTTTATTAAAGCAGAATGCACTATAAATTATTCCCTGGATGTGGTCGGCAGACTGCCACAGGAAATTTAAAAACAGATTTTTTAATTCAAATGATGCTTTATTCATGTTCAAACGTTATAACACAGGTCTTGTCAACTTAACAGGAAGCAAAATAAGAGGATGGTTCTGTCAATAGTAATGGAGGGAAGGGTTGTCTGATCTGCCTTCGTCTACCAGCAGATTTAATGTCTTCATCTTTCATCCTCAGCCTTTTTCTATTAGACAGAGATCTAAAATAAATCTCTTGGTCTGAAATGGCAGCAGCAGAAGCCTTGGAGGAACATTCATCTTAATTAAACTTATTCTCCCAGACTACCTAATTAGGTCATTTATATCTGATGTCAACCATTGTTTTTAAATTGAGTTCATACTGCCTTGGAGGAGTGGTGTCCTAGTGGTTAGAGACCGGATGCTTGCATACTGTACAGGCTGCAAGGTTCTGGGTTTGATTCCCACAGACTTCCAATCTGGGTCCCTGAGCAAGACTCTTGGCCCCAGAATGCCCCCCGGGGGACTCACAGTGGCGGCCCACTGCCCCCTGAGGGACGAGTTAAATGCAGAGGACACATTTCATTGGTTGTGATGTTGCAATGACAATAAAGATGATTTTTACTTTTAAATTCATCTTCTGAGACTCTGACAGGTATTACCCTGTCCCACAGATAACCCAGTGGTCGATAAGACCAAAGGGCCATTACTAAAGGACCAATGGTATTCTCAGGATTAGCAATAAAAATTAAAGCGTCATCAGCATAAAGTGAGATTCTAGGTTCTACTTCTCCCAACTTATAAACAGAAAAACCTTGTTGGTTCCTAAAAGCCTCTGCTAGAGACTCCAGCACAAGTTTAAATAACAAAGTTGAGGTTGGGGGGGGGGGGACAATTACTGATATCTGAACAGATAAATATATTTGTTTATGTTTAAAAGAGAAATCAGACTTAATTTGCTGCACAGTCAGGAGAAACTGTGTGTGTATTTTTATTAATATTGTTAACTAATGATTGACTGTTTTATTTCTTTATGTGTGCAATGTTAGAGCAGAAATCCAGCTGTTATCTACGGTTTTTAGGAAGGCGATGAGTCGTGCAAAATAATCCTCCTTGTTTCCTGGTAACAACACGTGCCTTGATCATCCTGCCTTAAGGTTTACAGCCACGTTTCTGCCTGCCTCCAATCACCTAAATGAGGTGCAAAGTTGAGATTCTCCTCTGTTCGCTGCAGGATCAACAGTAAGGATGTAAACAGGGAAGTGGTAATGAGACGGAAAACTTCAGGGCATTTTCTTCACAGCAGGTCAGACCAAGAGGTTCTGTGTTAACGGACTCTGAGTGCTGTTGTATAAAACTCTGGTTCCACTGGGTTGGTTCTGAGATCTTCATTTCCAGCTTGTCCACTAAAACCGACGCTGTTCATATGATGTTTTAAAAATGAAACTTTGTGATGATCATCAGGGCTTTAACCTCGGCGTTACGCAATAAGGAATCACATGTTTTTGTTTGTTTACGGCTCAAAGCTGTGAGATTAAATTTTTTTTCATTATTACCTTCAGTTGAAGCGGGCAAAGAATGGGCAGCCATCAGTTGCTGTTTATCCTGTATGGCTGAAAAATCCCTGTTTTTTTTATTCTACATTTAGTTCAGTAAAATGTCATTTGGAAAAATGAGTTTTGATTATGCATTTTATGTTTACCGTTTATCATCCATTGAAAAAATGTGAACTTTTAGCTTTTTGTTAGAGTTGTTTTTGTTTTTAAGGACAAATTTTAATAAAAACAAAAAGCTGATAACTGTTGTATTATTTTTTTTTCCCAGGAAACTGGAAACTAAAACTCTACATCTCTTTCAGATTTGAACGGGTGACTGTTAGTTTTTTATCATCCAGAACAACGAAACAAAGAGAAAAATGTTTGGTGATGAATTTGGACCTGATTGGATCTCAGATAATTGGTTATAATTCAACAGGTTTGCTTTGTAAAGGGCTTGAAGGTGACGTTGGTTCTGAATCAGCTCAGCATAAATAAACTGAATCCTGAAAACGAATAAAGCGCCGACTCAGCAGGAAACGTCTGCAGGTTTTAATTAACAGGAGAAAAATTAACTTTGTTGAAGCCTTTTCCCTATTTGTAACAATTACAGCTAAATTTTTTTTTCCTCATCAAGAACTTTGAGGCCAGGCACAGAGAAGTCCAGATATTTACATACACTGTTCAGTGTCTGCACTGATCCCAAATCAGTTCAAGCTGACGGAGAACAATTTCCTGTTTAGCCAATCTTGGTCTGATCTCAGTATTCCTTCCTGAACCGCAGAACGTATGTTTTCCTGTCAGGAAGTCCAGTCCCAGGATCTGGGTCCTGGACCACATCATGAACAATGGACCCGCGAATCCCAAAGCTGGACTGAACAATGAAATGGGCCCAAATTGATGGTTTCTGGGACAAGAGCTGAGACAGAACAGGTTCTGTGAAGGAAACGGTGAAGATGTTATCCGCTGTGGCTTTGCTGACCTCAGCAGGATCCTGCTTCACTCCATTATTCGTCAGGGTCAGCAACCAGGTGACCCCCTGCCACCAGAGTCCAGCGCTGATCCAACCGATCTCTGACCGGTTTGACCGGCGTGTCCGCTCTGTGGTCCAACACGCCGCCGGGTCGTTACTGGTTCTGTTTCAGTGGGAGCTGAACCAAAAACAGATGAGATCAGCTGTGTCAGCGCTGTGTGTTGTCAGAAACGTCAGACCGGTCGCTGTGTTCTTCGTGTAGTCGTCAGTGAACCGAGTGAGCTCATTGTGACCCGCAGAACCAGCACCAGGCTGTAAACACCACATGTTTAGATGCTCCTGCAGCATTTCCTCACGTGCAGCCGGCCGATATCTGCAGGATGCAGCGCGTTTCCGGCCTCTCCCGGCTGTTTCTCTTCCTACGTTCAGCCTCAGACCTTCAGGCTCTTTGTTCTGGATGTGTGCCGTCGTGCAGTTCTTGGTTGTTTGTCCTTGGATTTCCACATTGTGTGCGTCCAGCCTTGAGTTGTGTCCCCTCAGGTGCAGATGTAACCTTGTCCAGATTTAGGTCCATTATTCATTCAATCTGATGATCCTGGAAATTTTGACCCAAAGGTTTTGGAGGTTTGACCTCAACTTGGATCAATTAAGTAAAATGAGGCTAAAAGCTGAATCTGAGGCCAGAAACAAACATATTATTAATACCTTATTACTCCAGAGGGGAATTACATGTTGTAAGTCATAGTTTCCAGGTTTCCGTCTCACAGCGGTCCTGGAGAACCTCTGACTGAAGACTCTGTAGTTGCGTTTCTAGTCTGCTTTCCGGGGGAACGCCAAGATTTTTATACTCCTCCACCTCCAATTCTTCTCCCAGGATAGTGATAATCTAACGATCTAGTTTTCTATGTTTAACAGCTGCTGTAAATTTATGAAGCTTCTAATGAAAAGTATCCGTAGAGAAGTTCTGAGGGGGTTTCTCACAGTACCCGAGTGTTTGGGCTCTGGCATGGTGGTATCTTATCTATGATCTGGGTTCTGCTCATTTTAAATGATCTAAAACATCTTATTAATCAGTAGAAAAGCTTTACTGGCATCAGAACAAACCCTCGCTCTGCCAGCTGACCAGCTTTTCCAGCTTCCACCAGGTTGTTAGACGATTCATCTTCGAATGGCCTTCTGACCATCAGCCGAATCTTTATCTTCCTCCATCGATTCTCTAGTAAAATCTGGTCAAATCTGGACTGGTTGGGCCGCTCCAGACCCAGAGAGAACCACGCATGCACAGGCAGAACCCCATGGTTCTGGTTCTCGTTAACCAGGAGGAGGCTAATTTAGGGGCTGTTGCTGTTCCCTTTTTAACTTTTAATAAGTTAAAAGTGTGTTTTTAGTGGATGGTGTTTTTATAGAAATTACTGCTTTCATTGTAAAGAACGGTTTTCAGTATTTTTCTAAAACCTTTATCTGCAGTAAAACCTTCATTTCAGAGCTAATTTCTGCCCAGTGAGACAAATAAAGACGCTTTGACAACGAAATATAGATTGGAAATAATCTGAATTCAGTAAAGAAAATTTTAAAAGAAAATCTGTGAAAGTTCAGGTTAAAAACAACTGAAACCAGCAGCAATAATTTTCCTCTTGTGAACCTCCAGGTTCTGGTTCTGTCTATTTCCTGGATCTCCGTGTTTCTGAAGCCTGAGCAGCTCTGATTACAGAGCATGTTTGCTCCCATAGTTTCACACAGAAACCAAAAGTCCATGTTTCCTGGTTCTCCATGATCCTGGATGATCCCTCAGCTCTTCTGGTTGCTCAACCGTGTTTGTTCAGAGGAACTCCTTCATACCGACGGCTTAACACCACCATCCAGCCTGAGCTTCACCAGACGGAAACATGCTCCGCCTGGGATTCAGCGAGACGTTCACACTGAGCCCGTTTCTGTCAGAAGTCCTCCTGAGAGCTCGTCTCTGTCTCTGCCAGTTAAATACACCATTTAAACACAGATTACGGTTGATTTGTTGGTTAATTTTTGCAGATGTTTGAGTTGGACTAACGGATCCTTCATGAATTTTGCTCCAGAAGATGAAGAATAAGGAGCGAAGCTTTAAATAAAGTCCAGCAAATATGAAACATTCAGAACTGAGGTCAAACCATTCATTGTTTTAAAAGCAAAATTAAGCTTTTGGAAAGTAAGAATCTTTATTGTTTAATTCAAATTCACCTTAAAGTAATATCTGTTCTGTTATGGCTTCTTTAGTTTGGCCTTATATTGATTTTAAACACTTATTTATGCAGAGGTTAACTAACTTTCCTACCTGTTGTTTGAATTAAATATAGAATCTTTCATAGCTTCCATTTCTTGACTTTTTATTGACATTTATTGTTTTGAACCCGTCTGGTCTGCCTGGTTATGAGCTCATTGTGGCTTTGGGCATCATGACCTTCTGTTTTTACCTGACTTGTTGTTGCCCTCCTGGTGAATGAAAAGTGCTGACTGGCTGTCAGGTTGGGACACAAATAGAAACCAGGTTTCCCCACAGGGTGCGGTGGATTTGACTATCCATCGTTGGGCCCTTTGTTGCCGTGGAATAAAGAGGGATTTATTAAAGGGATCAAAGCTAATCTGGATCTGTTTCAGGCTTTAGATCCTCCACGGGTTCAACACAGAGGAAAAGCAGAGAAGAGGAAACAGAGAGATCAACAGAGGTATGAAATAAATGAATTCAATCAGCTCCAAACAGCAACAACCAGAGAAAATGACTTTAAGTCAAATTAAAAACCGATTAAAGCATAAACCTGACAGAAACAAGTGATTATGGGTGTATTTATATGATAATATCTAATATAAAGTGATCTTGATCAGCAGTTCTCCAGGCTGTCAGAGTTTGGTTGCTTTGTTTCAGTGCAGGACAGAAAACTTGCACCTGACGCTCAGTGAGCCAATTCAAGAGAACTGTGTGTCCTAAAAAGATGGAACAGAACCTGAAAGTCAGGTGCTGGCAAAGGTTGAGTAAAAAGCGTCTCGTCTCATTAACCTTTGACAGATCCTGGAGCTGAACAACAGAAGCAGAGCGTCAGACAGGAAGAGGACTTCATCACTTCTGAAGTCCAAGATTCCTACCATCCCTGCTGCATGCGTCATCGCCCTCAGCGGCCGTAAATCAGCCGGTCACACCTGAGTCAGCCCGCCTTACTGCGCAGGTGCCAGCAGTCACCTGTTGAATGAGTCCACCTGTCTGCAGCAGGTGTTTGAACCCGGAGCAGGAAGCGTCAACCTGCCGCCATTTAACATCAGACTGCTGCCCTCTGGTGGTTTAAACCCACAAATACACCTTAAATTTACCTGGGAAGGACCTGAAACTCAGGGAACACTTTTATTCATTAAGAGAAGCTAAAATATGATTTTCCCCAAAATAAAAAATAAAAATACTGTGATATTTTTAGCATTAATGCAGAAGAAAAGCAAAAGCAACAGTTTGTTGTACGCAGGAGAAGGATGGGGATTTTTTTTTTTTTTTCAGCGTAAAGTTGCAGTTGCCTCCTGGTTCACCTGTGAAACACCTGAGGAGATACCAGATACCCAGAGAGACAGAGGTCAGATGCTCTGAGAAGGCTCAGCTCGCTCTGTGGTTACGTCTGATCACAAAGGTTTGTGGCGCCCTGTCAGACCAAATAAAAGAGGGAAATATTTACCGGCGTCACATAAAAACAGGCTTTCAGACGCCAACGTGTCAGAGACTGAAGGAGCAAGGAGAGGAAGAAGAGGAGCAGCGCTCAGAAGAAATGAAGAAGTTATCATGAGTGATAAAAACAGCATCAACATTTATAAAGAAATGAGCTCTCAGCAGAATAACCGACCTAAAATAACCCAAAAGCTTGAGTTTTATTCATGATTTCATCTTTTTATTCGCTGTGTTGTATCTCTGAATATGTCTGCCCTGCCTCTCTTTGTTCTCCCGGATCATCGTCTTTTCTGCTGCTTTCCTCCACATGGCTCCATGTTTCTGGATGTTACAGAGCGCCATAGGAAATCCTGCCTGTGGTTATCGATCTCTACAACACCTCCCTCAGTGATTCAGACACCCCCCCTCTGTAATTGACATTTATTCATTCTTTTGCACTGTTTTTGCATATCGTCACTATCACTTTATTTTAGATCTATAGTTTTATATATATATATATATATATATATATATATATATATATATATATATATATATATATATATATATATATATATATATAAATGTTTGTATATCTGTATATTTGGAGCGTGTAACGAAAATATTTTCCCTCTGGGATTATTAAAGCATTTCTGATTCTGATTCTGTCCTGCCTGGGTCCATCTCCAGGTTTTAAAGTCTGCATTTCAGACTAAGCCTCGGTTCCGCCTCCTTCCTGCAGGTTCTCCGTCCCAGACGTTCTTCTCAGCACCAGCAAGAGACACAAACAGCAGCAGATTGGTGCAGAATGGCTGCAGGTGAGCAAGGAGAGCAACAGAAGTGATGGGATAGCTCACCTCTGAACTCTGACCCTGCTCAGGCCAGGGAAACCTTCACGTCTTTGTTAATTCTTTTATTCTATGTTTAACAGAGATAAAACCGACTCTGTAACCTATACACCAGAAACATTTCTTAAAGATGCCACAAACGGGACGTTTAAAACAATAAAGCGACACAGTCGGACCCCCAACATGTGAGGAAGACAGCATCCTTGCTCTGATTGGTGCAGAGGTTCTTCTTCCTGCAGATTAAATGGGAGTTTTTATCTCAATTTCAGCTCGTTCGTGTGGATCGTGTGAACTTTTGCTCCCTGCAGATTCAGCTCAGCAGGTCGAGCCAGAGGGGAGGGAGCTGTTCTGAGTCTAAACCTCTGAGAGGAAGAGGAGCAGAGCGTACTGGGGGTTCTGACAGCTCTCATTCTGCCGGGTTCCCCTGAGGCTTGGCAGCTGGATCAGAGCCAGGCGGAGGTGAAGCAGAGGTAAACCTGCTTTCTGCTGCATTTCTACTCAAACAGCCCTGCAGAGTTCGCAGAGTTCATGCGGTCACAGCAGAAAGAAAGCACGCCCTCTGCTGCTGAAGCCGGATCTCTACCAGCTTCTAAAACCCCTGACCTTTGACCTCATGTGACCAGAAGGACACCCGGTTCTACGGCGTCTCCATTTATGAAGGAGAGATGGAACCATTTCTCTCCTGGCATCTGTGGTTCTGCTGGCAGACAGAGTCACGGCGCTGCAGCTGAACAGAACATCTCAGCGGCAGAGAAACTGGGTCACGACCCAGAAACAAAGAGCTGTGGTGGTGGAACAGGAGGCAGAGGCAAGTTCAGACATAAAAAGATCCTCTCAGGTGGTCTTTGTTCATCAGTCACAGCAGAGAGGCGGGTCAGAACTGTGGGTCAGAACTGTGGGTCAGAACTGTGGGTCAGAACTGTGGGTCAGAACTGCGGGTCAGAACTGTGGGTCAGGACCCCCCAAGTTCCTGGGGGCCCTAATTATCCAGCCAGGCTTTGATAATGATGATGTTCCACCAGACTGAGAGAGTCCAGCATCATCCACTCTGCTGGTTAGCAGTCAGCACAGTGGACTTCCTGAAGATGACCCAGCTCTGGCCAATCAGCTGTCTGATCATCCACTCTGCTCTATAGTACTGAGAGGACCGCTCCAGGTGAAGGACAGGATCAGAGGGGCGCAGATTTACTTCCAGCTATTATTTCATTCAAATGAAAAATGGAGAACAGATAAACAGATCATGGCTTGTCTACTAGAAAAGGGACAAAAGAAAATGAGAGGAAAACAAAAAGAAAAGGGATAAGAGAGGGACAAAAGGTAGAACAAATAATGTCTATTCTATTATAATTTCTGTATCTGTATAATAGGTCTGTTTTATGTGTTGTCTTCACAATTCAGAGGGCCCCATGCCTTTCTTACCCTAGGGCCCCAAATTTCCTAAATCCGCCCCTGGGTCAGAACTCCGGGTCAGAACTACGGGTCAGAACTGTGGGTCAGAACTACGGGTCAGAACTGTGGGTCAGGACTACGGGTCAGGACTACGGGTCAGGACTGTAGATGATGTGACTGAAACAGGACAGAGACATCATGTGACCTCACCATCATCATGTTTGTTGAACATTGGAGTCCATCTGAGTGTACCTCTAACTGAGCCAGAAGCTCCACTGGTTCAGTCAGAACCATCTGGACCTTAAGTGGTTCAGAACAGTGGAGATGTCGGCGGACTTCCAGAGAACTTCCTCCCCTCACCAACCTCAACATCGCTGTCCGCTCTGGATCCCTGTCGGTTCTTAGAAACACCCTTTCTCTGGACCTGAGCTGCTCCTCAGAGACCGTGAGACTGGCGACGGTGGCGCATCCTGTAACCGGTGGGTTGCTGGTTCAAACCCCCGCTTAGACTCTCTCAGTTGTTGTGTCCTTGGGCAGGGCACTTTCTGCGCCGGGCCTGCTGTCGGTGGTCGGACGGCCCCGTGGCACAGACTGTCTGGCGCCGGTTCTGTCAGTCGGCCCCAGGACATCTGTGGCTGCGATGAATGACTGAATGTGTTGTGAAGCGCTTTGTGTCCTCATGCGATACAAGGAGGGGACATTTAGCATTTACCTTTCCTGCAGCAACTGGAGCAGGAAGTCCAACCTTCCCCATGAGCTGCTGGTCTTCTTCTCCGCTGCCATCATCCAGTCTGTCCAGAGTTGGTTTGGATCATCCACAGAACAGGACCGGTCCAAACTGCAACCATCAGCTCTGCAGAGGGGACCATCTGGGCTGACCTTCCCTCCATCCAGGACCTGTACAGGTCAAAGGTCAGGAACAGATCAGCTAACATCTCTGCAGACGCCACACATCCTGGACACAAGCTGTTGACCCTCAGGTGGCGCTAGAGAGCGCTGTCTGCCAGAACCAGCCGCCTCAGAGACGGTTCCTCCCCCCAGGAAAAGTCTCTCTGCTGGACACTGAACAGCTTCAATCCTGACCCGAATTCCTTCTGATTATTATGAATCCGTGAAAAAAAAAAAACTAATCCTCACCTGCCAGAGAAATAAAATCCCACCAGAGCAACCAAACTATAGTTCTACTGCTCACAGATATTTTCATGATATTTTACTGAAGGTTTAACCTGAAGTCAGATGTTTGATGTATCCCTTCTACAGAACCTTTATTCATCAGAACCAAACTCCTTTAGGTGCTGTTTCTGATCAGTAATGTGAGTTTTAACCCTAAATGTGGTCACTTCCTGTGGATAATGAAGTGAGAGACCCCAGACCAACATCATCAGGGGGTCGGCTCTGGTCTCCACATTAAATGTTTGATGGCATCACCCAGCCGGTTCCTGCAGAAGATCACCACTGATGCATCAGGGTGGACAGTTCATTAATGTGGTGAATCCTTCAGAACCTGAACCCTCATGTTGGACCCTTTTCCTCCCCCACCCTGACAAAACCAGGAGGAGCCAACCAACGGCGTGATGTGACGCGTGTGGATCGCCACGGCTCGCTGCGTCTGCGATGACTTCCTGCTCTTTAAAATGCAGCACAGCTGCTGAGGCAGGAAATGGACCTAATAACAAAGCCGTGGACCGGCACCCGGCCCGTTTCAGACGTATAATCAAATCTGTGTTTCAGACGCGTCTAATGGAGCCGCCGCTGCTCACACCACTGCAGGGCCATTTGCCTTCACCTGCTTCTTTCACTGCAGCTTCAATTATGGATGAGTGACTGCTGATGCATAATGGATCCGTCCCAAGATGTCCACTGATTGAAGTGAGTGGACAACAGGGGGACAAGAGGGGCACAATGGAAATGCCAGGCCTGAAAACTGTCTCCAGCAGAGAAACAGTATCAGAAGGTTAAGATGAGAAACAGGAAAAGCCAGAAAGGATCTGAGAGACGTCATCGACTCAGAAAGAGAATCCGGAGCAAGCTGTGTTTCTGTGGTGGGCTGCTGGTAAAAATCCAGTTCAATACTGGTTTGGTGCTAAGCTGCGTGTTTTGGGAGCTTTCTCTGTCATTTAGGAGCCCAACAAATAAAAAATAATTTCTAATAAAGCAGCCAAACAATTCTGACAGACCAACAGAAATTCTGAGAAGCGGTTCCCTTTCAGTGGAGTCAGGAACCTGAAGAGGATAAAACACCTGATTAGGGTCAAAATCTGTGTCGCTTATGTTTAGTGTCAGGAATCTGTTCACAATAAGGAATCTGTTTAAAGAATGTGTTCAAAGTAATGAATCTTTTTAACATGATGAATATGTTTCATAATGAGGAATTTGGTCAGATTCTGGACTCTATTTGGCAACCCCAATTTGTTTAAATTCTCAAATAAGTGAGGAGTAATTAATCTGTTCTGTTTCAGAACCTTTTTGTTATCAGGAACTTGTTCAGCTCCTCAAAACTGTTCAGCCAGGAATCTGTTTACTGGGTAAAGAGTAAAATGCTCGGACTGACAGTGAGGGAAAAGCAGCCAAACTCTAAAGGAGGGAGGGCTACTGGTCCAGAACACTTTAAACTATCACAGGAATTCTGACTCATTTTCTATTTTCATTATTTTCCTGTTTTAATTCTAAGACCATTAACTATGTCTGTGCAGCGCCCTCTCTCTTGATGCTGCGCTCCTGCAACAACATCCATCACCTTCCTCCTCCTCCTTCTCCTCCTCCTCACTGGTACCCAGAGCGACAAACCTGCATCAGTGTTTGATTGCAGCCCGAGTCGTGCAGCTGTTCCGCTGCTCCCGAACCGCTGGGCAGAACCGAGCCAGCTCCGCCCGTACAGCAGGACAGGGGGGAACCGGGCTGACGAGCCGGGATGAAGCCCGAGCCCAAGAAGCGTTTCCTCTTGTGAGGAGTGGAACAGGAGCCTGGAAAGCACCGGAGGGAAGCGGAGGAGGTGGAGGGGGAGATCTCGGGGACACAGCCATGGCGACTGGAGGAGGAGGAGGAGGCGGCGGAGGCGGAGGAGCGGCGCGCAGGAGGAGAGCGGGGCTCCCCGGGTTCTGCTGGAAAACCTGCTACTTTCCCATCCTGTTCTGGGTGGTTTCCGTGTGCGGAGAGGAGAAAACCTTCATAGTGGAGGTAAGAGTCCCGCACAGAGAGCTGCGTGTTTACCCCGCCATCCTCCTTTATCCCGGTCCTGACGCGCAAACAGGAGCGGGCTGATGCGCTCCTCTGGAGATTCTCTCCTCCCTAACTCCATCAAAGAGGCATTTTCTGAAAAGAGAGAACAACAACGACTCTGAGCCGAAGCGCTGAAACGATTCCGGACTCGGAATCTGCGCTCAGCTCTTTGTTTTCTGACGCTGGAGCGGCGCGCAAAGCGACGCGCTCAGCTGCCGCTCCAGCGTCAACACTACCACCCAAAAACTGCTTAAGTGCTGAGCCTGATTGTTTCCGCCTGTTTGGCAGCTTTGTTAATCTTTCAGGTCATTTTCTCCTGCTGCTGCTGCTGCTGGGTGTTTGTTAAGATGGATGAGCTGCAGAAGCTGAGTTAGAAACTGAAACCAGGCTTCAGATCCCCAGGCTGCTGCTGCTGCTCAGTCAGCCAGGGAGGTTTCTATACGTTCACAGACACATGTTGACCATGAGCAGCCATCAGCATCCAGGCAGGTTCAAAGAGGGCGAGCGCTGAACAAAGCCCCCCCATCCAGGCCAAATATAGCCTCTCTTCCATAATTCATGGAGCGGCTGAGCTGGAGCAAAAGAGGGAAACGGCTGAATTCTGTGGAGTTGAAGCCAGACTCCTCTGTGATGGTCTCAGCAGAGGTTGGGAGGTGCGTTCCTCGTTGGGTATCTGGGTCGTGTGTCCCGGCCCTGGGAGACCAGATCAGAGGCGCTCCTGTTGTTCTGTTTGTGTTGCTGGTGACACTTTGATTCAGACAAAGAAAGCGCCCGTGGCAGTGCTGAGTGAGCTCTGTGTCGAACAAAGGAGGAGATGTTTTCACCGAGGTGGCGGAGCTGTGCATTCTGGATGTGAACGGATTCGGTGTGAGACGAAGAAGTGTTTTCTGACAAAATAATGTTCCACCAACTAGAGTCACAAAGTTAAAGGAAACACATTGTTAAGGGAAAACTCTTGAGGGATTTATGGAGAGAGTGTGCAGTCAGCCAACATGTGGGCCCCATAAGGGTTTTACTGGCTAGATAATGGGCTCAGAATGGACATCCATCCAGTCCTACAGAACCACATACCCGCTGTTTTGGTCTCTCCCTGTTGAGTCCAGCTGGCCACTATAGAACTGTTGAAGAATCGTCTTTATGACCCTCATCTGGTTTCATGTTGTTCAAACTGTGGCTTGATCCACAGAACATTGCCTTGCTTAGTCGGTTCTGTTTCAATGTTCAAAGGGAACTCAAAGGTCTGAACAGAGTAACCTTTTTCCTGTCAAGTAAAATATGTTCAAAAGCCAAATGCAGCCTGTGCATTTGTGACAACCACCCTTTTGTGGGTCACATTTATATCCCAGTGAGGAAGGAAATTTAAAATGAGAGCTTCTGAATTCTGAACATTTTTATTTTTAATACAATCTTTCAATTTATGATGTTTAATTTCATTTATTTGTTGAAGTAACGTCTCTTGTGCCTTGAACTGACAGGACTTAAATGTTAGGCTGTTTGACAAAATCAATATAAAAAAGAATCAAGGTGTCTAAAACAGAACAAAAGTCTCTATTATTCTATTTTACTCACATTCAGAGTCACAGTTTTGTCAGAGACCCAGCAGCCTCCTGCTTACAGCGTGTCCACGTCCTGCACCGGATCCCCGGACCGTGTTTGAGAAGAGCTCCACTCAGCAAACAGTCTGAGGATGACTTTATCGCCTTCCTCTTTCCTTCTCTTGATTTAGTTTTTAATGTCTTTGATTTGTTCGTCTCAGCTGAAGACAATCGTTTTTTTTTTATCCTCTGCTGAGTAGCTGCCTTTTCTTTTTCACTGAGGCGTCATTGAGGCTGGAAGTTGTCAGTCTTTTCTCCTTTTGGTCATTTTCCTGAGTCTAGCCTTTAGGAATGGTCTCAGCTCCGCTGCCGTGTCTCTGCTGGAGAGGAGAGCTTATTGATGGGCTGTGAGTGGGGGGGGGGGGGGGGGGGCTGTCTTGTGTGTCCTTTAGCATCACTTGACCTAAAGATGATGGGGAATTCAGATCAGCAGGTGGACTACCGTCAGAACCGGGATCATCAGTCACAGGAGCAAACGCTGACTCAGAGGAAACCTCCCTGTTCAGGGGAAATATTCCACTTCCCTGAAAGCCTGACTGAATGCTGGGCTACAATATTATCCTGGATAACTCAACATCCATGTAGATGCAGCAGCGTTGACTTGACTCTTAAAGGTTCAAAAGGCGGACAGATCTAGGAGCTGCAGGAGGTGAGAGCAATGGGGGGGGGGTATCACAGCCTCAGTCTATCTGGCAAAAGGCGCGGCATTTCTCTTTAGACGGTCCATAAAATGTTCCTCCTTCATCCATCTGCTTGCGTTTCCTCCTCTTCCACCTCCTAAGTGAGCTAAGCTGAGAAAACGATGGTGAAATTTTACCCAGGAGAAAAGGAAGATGGGAGGAACATTGTTCCCAGCGGCTGGGACAACACAGGTCAGGGTAACCAGGGTTCCCCTCCCTGCAGACGTCAGAGATCCAACCTGCTGGTAGCCTCTCCTAGAAACTGCCTTGTCGGGTTTGTGGACAGTAGTGATGCCTGTTTGTGGCGCTCTAACCAGCAACCCTGGCCTCCTCTAAAGCTCCAGGACCTGATCTTAGACATGAAATGTTTTGATATGTGAGAGAAAATATCTTGAATGAAATATTCTCTAAATCAAAAATATAAATATTTCCATGTTGAAGCGTTGAGAAAGTGAACTCTTCCAGACCTTAACTGATCTTTTATTCAACTGTGATGTTTTCATCTTCATATTAGAGCTGCAAGTCTTTTAGTGCATAATGTTGACGTCTTATTACCGTAGACGTATCAAGCTCTCCAAACCTAACCGCCGTATTTTACTCTTGCTTCTGTTCGCAGTCATAACTGACGACAATGCACGTTTTGCTCTGCCATCAATGAAAAGATACTTTGTGGAAACGCAGTTGATCCACATCTTCTTATAATTTGTCCACATTCAGCCCGACCAGCAGCAGCGTTGCACTCTGATAGAGGTCACGTTGTGGGTTTGCAGGAGTCTGGGTGCAGCTGCTAAGCCTGCAGGGATGCCACAGCGGTGCGGCAGTGGAACGAGGCAAGACCCGTTCAAAAACTCAAATTTAATGAGACACCAGAGAAAATGTTGATATGAGTAAATCTGTATGGAGAAGACATTAAAGCAGTGTTTCCCCGCATCCACCTGTTGCTGCCAATCAGATCCCTTCCCCTAAATTACAGGACAGACAAATTTGACTGTTTGCAATTATTTCTGACCATTATAAATCTTGACTGGTCATGGTACGGAAACTAAATCAGCGCCGCCTATCGCTCTTATTAAGGTAACACTGGTTTAAATCCTCTGTCTTACTGTTAGAACTGTGTTTTTTTCTGAGACATTTCCCATCAAACACCAGTTCTTGGTCTACCTGTCCCACTGCAGCTGCAGGAAGGATGCGGCTCAGGTGTGCAAACCGGGCCGGCTTTCTGCGCTGACAGGCAGAAAAACAGGCAGAGCAGAGGGAGGAGGAGCCGCTGAGCTCCTCGTCTGACTTATTCATCCGACTTTCACATTTTGTTAGTCCTTTAAAAAACACGCCGGATTTCCCAAAGGTTCCACTCTGAGTTTTATCGGTCATGTTTTTGTTTACCGGCTCTGAGGCCGAAATCTGACCCTTCCTTTCTATGTTTGTCCAAGTTTCTATCTGAGGACCAGGAGATACTAAGTCATGTGTTTAAATTCAGAAATGAAATGATTGAAACATAAAACTAACAAAGTGATGCTAGTTCTGACAGAGTAGCTGTTAGCCTGGTGGTGGAGGAGGAATGGTGAGGACTTTGTTCCTGAAAAGTGCTTTAGAAATAAACTTGCCTTGTGTTGATGAGTTGGATTTGTTCTGCAGCTAAAGGACTCTGGCCTCTTGCATTCAGTAAGCCGACTGAACTCCTCTAATGTGAAATGTAAGGACATCTGTTGGTTAGAACAGGGCAACTGGGTCCAAAACAAAACAATGGGCCAAACAACCTTAAGAAACAAACCCAGTATGAACAGAGTCTGCAGAAAACTTTGGGATCAAATGGTCTAAAATTACAGTTTTAACAATGTCTTGTTAGATAAATTAAATAATGGTTCCTGCAGAGCTAACATGGTGTAAGAAATATCTTCCAGTGTGTTTTATCTCAGAAAGTGCAGCAGCAACACTAATGCAGAGCTGCCCAGCAGAAAACATGACTAACAGTCAGAATGCCCGCCTTTTAGATTACTGCGATGATAATGGAGGCAATTGGATGAAAGCGTGTATCTGAACCTCTAGGAGTTGGTTCCAGTCGGGCTTTTTCATCCTCCCAGGAGGTAAGAAGTTCTGGGAAAGAGGACAGTCAGTGGATGGTTGTAAACATGGCTTTAGACACGAGAAATGGGTAAAAAGAGCCTGCAGCGCTGCTCTAACTGAGCCCAGAGTGGGCTGCTGCTGTGTGGGCGGCTGTGACTTCACGCCTGCTTCCAGTCAGCTCGATCCCGATTGTTCATTGTTGGAGATAAACAGACACATTTGTAATGTTTCAGCGTTAGATTGACAGCCTTGTCGCCGCTCTCTGTTCACCCCTCTTCAGTTGTTCCCTCTCCAGTCATTGTCTCTGTCACTCCCACACTCAGTGGAGCTGCAGCTGGAAACACCAGGAGTTGTCACTGTGGGTTTGACGATGGCATTGTTCTGTGTGGAATCAGCCAACCCGGACCGAGCAGACGAGGAGGACGGTCTGTTCTGCTGAACACGACCAAATTAATCTGTTCACTGATTCACATTTTGTGTAAGAGCTGTTCCCTCTTCTGCCGATATAGGACATTTTTGCTACACTGACCTTTTCAACAGAGATGAAACAAAACAGAAAAGCAAAAGAAATGTATATTATTTGTTTCAGATGCACGTATAGAACTCTGCAGACGTCTTTGATCAGAAACAAGATCCAACAAGATCATTCTTTTCAGTTTTCTTCTACAAACAATTGTACAACAGACCTCATAAACAATAAAGAGGCTTCAGTGTATCAACAAGTTGAGTCAGATTTATTTAACTTTAGTAAATATGTCCCACTGCAGCAGTCAAAAGAGTTTTGCTCTCAGTGGGACCCACAAGGTCTCTAAGCAGAGCGTCCCTAGCCCTATTATGCAGGACCAGGCTGAGTTTGGGCTATCGTCACTAAACTGGGTCAGATCTCCCAGTGGGTCATGGTACTCAGAACCTGTGTTTAGGTTTAGGCTGTTTAGGCAGATCCCACTGTGGGGTATCACAGGACAGCTGGACCCAACAGAGTGAGACATGCAGAAGGGAGGAAAATGAATTGGGGAACAAACAGGCAACTTCTACAGGGGCCCTAATTGGCACAATAAAAGTGGGCCCCATTAGTGCATCTCTAGATGGGACCTGCGTGGGGGATCTTTGGGTTAAGTGGGTATTTGAATTGTCCACATTGGCCTGCAGGAAACCCAGAGCATATCATCTCAAGGCTCTTTCCAAAGTCAGACTCCATCAGATCCTCCAGGTTGGTCAGAAAGTTTCCTCTCTAAGGAAACCCAGCAGGTTGCATCAAGTCTCTCCAAGCAGCATTCACTCCTCCTGAAAGAGCGTAGAGCCACAGTGGACAGTCGTCTGCATTGCTGATGGCTTTGCAGCAATCCCTCATACTGAGCATGCATGAAGCGACAGTGGAGAGGAAAACTGCCCTTTAACAGGGAGGAGAACCTCCAGCAGAACCAGAACCAGGCTCAGTGTGAACGCTCATCTGCCTCGACCCACTGGGGCTTAGAGAAGACAGAGCAGAGACACAGAAAGCTCAGAAGCTCACATTGATCCAGGAGTACTTTCTATGTTAGATGGTAATAGAGGATGATCTGCCTCCCCTGATGATGTCACAGCTAACAGAACGCCAGACCAGGTGTACCTTCTATGAAGAGAAACATGACAGAGAACAAAAAGGTAAAAGCTGAAATAACAACAAACAATACAGATTGGAGAGCAGTAGGAGAACTCAGCAGAGTGAGAAATATAGACCCTGATGTCCTCCAGCAGCCTAAGCCCTTAACGAGCACCGATGCAACTGCATGGTTATAACCCCACCTGGCCAGTAGCGTCCAAAGACCCATAAATGAGTTGCCAAAATCTTGAGAGACTGAAGTCTGATGCATAGCTGTAAATTCTTTGTGAGTAATTGAATAAATTGCACTCATTAGTATTTCTTTTATATTACATAGCACATCTGATCATAGTCATATTCACGACATTAGAATATGTAAAAGTTCATTTATTTCAGTAACAAAGTGAAACATATTATACAGATTATTTACACAACCGACTGATGTATTCAAGCATGCTGAAAAGTCTGAGTACTGGAAGGAGGCGTTATTGTGGTAGATTCACAAGCAGACACTTCAGAGGCCTTAATGCTGAGTGATTTCTGGTGCAGGCAGATGACGTTTATCTCCTCAACACTGTGGAGCAGAGTGAGATCTGAGGATGGAATTGAGAGCATAGTTCTCATTATAAACGAACACCAGGCAGAGCTTTGTCTGCCGTGAGGAAGAGCGAGCTCCCTGAGAGCAGCTCACAAGGATTAGGTTTGATCAGAGCGGCTGCACAGGAACAGGAAACCATACTGCACCAAGATGTACATTTAATTATGACACTGGTATAGATCCTCCCGCAGGAGCCTCAGGATGTTTATTTCTGACCCGACTGTTTGTCACAGGATTTTCACACATGTGATTTGAATTATGTTACTAATTAAAACAAGAACGTTCGCCAAAAACATCCTTATGTGGTTTGGTTTGTTGGATCAGTTGCAGAATGTGGTGGGATCTTACCACCGTTCCCTTCCTGTTCACGGAAAAAAACACAAAATAAAGAATCTTTCAGGGAAAAATGTTTGCCGTTTTTACTCCAGCTCATTGAAACTGAGAATTGGTACCAGTGAGTCCAGTATAGACTTCACTAGAAGCTGAACTGGATTAAATTACCAGACAGGATTAACCAACTCGAACGCACTCTGATGCAAACCTGAGGTAGATTTGAATTTTTAAAGAGGTAGTGGCGCTGAAGACTCCTGACAGTGTCTGATTACTGATACAGAGCAGCTGAAACTGTGGCACACCTGTCAATGCAACAGTTTAATGAAAATATCTCAGCAGCAACTGGATGATGGAGCAGGAAATAGTTCAGATATTCCTGATGCATTTTGATGCCGTCAGATTGTGCAGCCCTGGGTAAAACTGTTGAAAATATGGTAGATATAATCGAGTGAAGTCTCTATTTCACGTTAAACTCTCTGATAAACTCAGGTTCACTGGTGTTGCGCTTATTTTAATCATTAATTTAGATCAGCCTCAATGCGCTGGACCATTAGTTTAAGACAAAGCGTATCGTTTAGTTTAACTTTGCTAGTCTCAGTTTAGCGCTATTTAACTTACCTCATCTTGACTAAGTTTAACCTTTACTTAGTTTGTCTTAAGTTATTTTAACTGAATTTCGCTGCTTATTCTAGATTGGCTTAGTTTAGCTCATGTTAGCTTAGCTTGTTTGAGCCTAATTTATTAGTTTTATTAGTTTAGATGTGGTTTTTGATTTTGTTCAGTTTAAGATACGCTTAGTTTGACTTTATATTCATGTGACTTTAGTTTAGTTTACCCTAACTGCATTTAGTTTAGAATTGCTTATTTTTGTTAAGCTAAGTTTAGCAGCTAGCTTAGTTTATCTCGGCTCAGTTAGCGGTTTAGCTTAGCCTGCTGTAGTTTAGCAACTAAAGTAAACTTAGCTAAAATAAACCTTAGTTTAGCTTAGTTTATCTTAATTTAGCATAACGGCAGTAAATATTGAACCTTTTAGCTTGACTCTTTAGAGCCCATCAGTTTTAATCCTGATGCATCTCTTAGGTCCTGTTTCAGGTCTTTCATGGATTCTTTCCCTCGGCTTTTAGAGACATTGTTGTCGTCCCAGATGCAGCAGCTTGTTTTCGGACATTTTTACCCAATCAGCTGCATTCAAACAAAATCATTTTGAATGATTTAGTGATTTCAGATGTTTGTCTCCTGCCCTTCTCCCTCTGCGTTTCCTGACCCGGCCAATCATCTAATCCCTGGCAGTCATTGATCATCCAGCATGTGTGTGTTATATACGACTTCACGGCTTGGAGGTCATCACAGGGCAGCTTTGGGTCCCACCTGGAGACGGTGTTGATGCCCCAAATAGGCTGAAGTGATCCAGTTGTTGGAGGTTTGGTCAGATATGAGCTACAGGTGGTTCACATCTCTGTGTTTGGGCAACTGAAGAGGGCAAATGTGATTTTAAAATATTTTCTTCTCTGGGTTTGTTCAGAGGAGTCCCAATGGTGGATGGATCAAAATTATTTCTTTTATAGTAGAGACTGTTTCACAAAATGTAAAACATTTTTCTTTAAGTAATTTCCCTCTGGGATTATTAAAGTATGTCTGATTCTGATTCTGATCCTCAGAATAAGTGTTATCTGGCAGATAACGAGGTATTGCTGCCCACAGAGGATGTTCTCTCGATGGTCTTACATCCTTGTTTTGTAAAACCAACCAGAACATTTAATTACATGGTTGTAGTTACAGGGCCATTTTAGTGCTAAGTAGAGAAAAACAACGAGAATCAGTCAGTTGTTAGCATTTTTAGAAGAAATTCCTGCACACTTCTATTTCTGCAAATTAGTCAGCAAAGAACTGATTTACAGGAGACATTGCTCCAATGAGAACCGTTAGCTGAAACAGCAGAGAAGGTCCTGAATGTCCTTTTGACAAGAAGGAAATTAGCACAGATGGTGGAGAGAGATGCACAAAAGCTCAGGACTTTACTCGGAAACGTCCAGCTACATCCAATAAGACATCACAAGGACAAAAAACTGAAAGTAGAATGTGTAAAAAAAACAGAACACAAATCTGGACCGGGAACATGTTTGTGAGCAAAAAGTAAGAAATAAGCCAAATAAAAATGAATTCAGGCGTAGGAAAGCTAAAGTTTTTGTCAACGTTTTAGAGATTTAGAGTCTGAAGAACAAGGCAGCAGGTTTTCCTGAGAGCAGTTCGTGTTTTCTAGCAGCTCTTTGAGTCAGAAAAGTCAGAGATTGATTCATGTTTTTCAGCAGCGCTTGAGGTTACAAGTTGGGATTGTTCAAAGTGGGACTCGGAGCTGCCTCTGTGAGTTAGAGGTTCGTAAAACTCCTGCTTTTGACGAGAAATGTTCCTGCTGAGAGGAAGAGGAGCGCACAGCGAGCCTGAGAGGGAAGACGTGTGACATGATGGGATTTCATTTTACACTTTCAGATTTCATTTCATAGATATTTGCTTTCATGGAGTTGCTGCCATAGAGGCGTGGAGCAGAGATCCGACTCCCACCTGCAGCTGTGACGCCTGATATTAAGCCATCGCTCGACGGGTCCGTCTCAGCCCCCCCGGGCTGGTCCAGACCCCACCTGAGCCGCCTCAGACCCCCGGGCCGACTCGCTCGCACTAATTTGACACATTAGAAACAGTCAGAGAGTAAAACAGAGAAAAGCTTCACAGCTGATGACGAGGAGCTGCTGTAGATGAAGGCAGCGAGGCGTCCAGGTGTTAGCAGAACAATAACTTCAGCTGGACCTAAAGTTCTGCTCTGGTTTCTGATGGCTTTGAGTCTTTGGTTCTTTTGAATCTCTTTTGTCTTTAATGAGCCCTGCTTCCTTTTGGGTTTGTTTTTACCGAGACTTAATCTTATTTATCCATCCATCCATCCGTTTTCTAACACGTCTATCCCTATTGGGATCGCGGGGGTTGTTGGTGCCTATCTCCAGCTGTCAATGGGTGAGAGGGGGGGTTCACCCTGGACAGGTCGCCAGTCTATTTCCGTTAATCGTATTTATTTATTTTTAATATTTTTCTTGTGTATCGTGTCATTTTGTGTGTGGGTTAGATCTTGACCTCGTCCTCTGCCATTCATCGTGGATCAGAACAGTCCGATCTGCCGGCTTGTTCTGATCACATTTAAACAGTAAATACAGGATTGGTCCATGTAATCGGGTCACTCAGACTCTCACTGTCTGATAACCTTGAGGAAAAATGCTTTAACATTTAAAGCAATTTATTGCTATTACTGCTAAAATAATAGCACATATTAAATATCAGTTATAATAATGGTTTCTATAACATTTATTTTGATTTCGATGAATAGATTTTTACCAAAAATACAGAATTCCTGCTATGCTTAGTTGTAGTTTAAGTTCTTGTTGGATAGAACATTATAATATTTCTAGAGATACACAAGTATTAGCTGGATAGTTTCCACCACAGCATCATTCCTCACGTCATCAGACTGCTAAACTCCCAATAACTACTTACCAACAAATATTTATAATTGTTCTCTTTTGTCTGAGCCTGTTGGAGCTTTGCAGCAAAATGTTGCTCAAATATTTGTTGTGAATGTGAAGTTGATTGAGAATAAGTCTGTCTGAGTCTGTGAAACAGTCCTGCAGCTCGAGTTTCCTGTCTGCAGCTGGAAAACAGCGTTGCCTTAATGAAAGTGATGGTGGCGCTCCTTTAGTTCCCACAGACTACTAAATATTTCCAATCAACCACATTTGCCTTTCTGTGAGCGAGGAAATTTTGCCTTCTTTCAGCCAGCTGAATGGCAGTTGGCAGCAACAGGTGGGGAAGGGGTATTAAACTTTTAATGTTTTAAACCGTTCATGTACCTCAGTTCCTGTGACCCCCCCCCATCATTCCATCAGACCACCTTTAGAGGGGGTTCAGGACACGTTTATCTGCGGTCATTTCATTTTACTCTGAGGTGTTTCCTGAGTTTTTATGGTTTCTCCTCCTCACTGTTTCATCATATTCTTCTTCCTCTGAGTAATATTACTGAGGGAAAAGGTCACACAGGCGGGATGGAAACGCTGCAGAATCCACGTTGAGACTCGTCCACTGAAGGGCCTGTTAATCAACCTGGAAAGACTCACACAGACAGAAGAGGCAAAAAGAAAGATTTATTGGGATAAATCAGAACGTTCTTTGACGCTCGGACCCCGGCAGAAGATGTGAAAACTGCGAATGTCTATGAGGTTGGATGATCATTTTAGGATTAGGATTAGTGAAGTCTTCCCCCTGGGGTCTGGACTCTGGTGGTGGAGGCCAGAGGAGATAAGGACCCTGGTAAAGTCTGTGAAAGTGGAGGAGGAGCTGGGTGGAGGTGGTCCAAGCTCAAATCAGGAGAGTCAGTATATGGAGGGCTTTATATGCAAAGTAGGATGATTGGTTGATGTAAGAAGAGGACCTGGTGCAGATTGCCTGGATAGCAGGTGCATAATGAGACGGTCGGGGAACAGGTGAGTTTTCCAGTTTGACTTTTCGTCTAAACTCCATATTTCACTGATCACCCTCAATCTGGCTGCTTCTGTTGGTTGTTGCTGCTCAGATCAAATCCTTCTGCTCTGCTCCTCGTCGGATCTGATTCTGTTTCTCAAGTGATTCTGATTAATAAGGTGAAGACACTGTTTGCAAAAAAAGGCCTCAGAGTAAAAACCTGAAGGTTTGAGACAATCAGCTCAATAAGACGACCGTGTCTCTCGTGTCCTCGCTGGTTTGTGTATTTGACCCGATCCGTCTCTTTGACATGAACTGGAAGGAAAAGCTCTGGTTCATCCAGACGGGCTAATCTGATCTGCTTGGCATCATCCTGAGAAGATAAAGTGCAGACGTCCTGACAGCAAATTTCATCAGCGCTGCTGAGGATCTGCTTCTTTCCTCCGCTGCTCTCGGGGAGGGAATCCTCCACAAACATCAAACTGCATCAGCAGACGGGAGCTGCAGCAGATTAGCTGCATTAATCACTGGCTGCTCGCCGTCGCTGCCGGTTTTCGCTTCTCATTGCTGAGATCAAATCAGTTTTATAGCGTCTGCAGGAGGAGAAGAAGCTGCAGCGGGTCCACAGCTGGCCGCTCGGTTCTCCTGCTGCTGTCGTTCTGAATATCAGACCCAGAAAATCCTCATTTTCACGAGTTAAAACAGTCTCATCCAGAATGATTTGCTGATTTGTGCAGAAATGTTGAAATCTGCAGAAAGTCTTCTCAGAGGTTTTTCTAAAACCACACAGCAGACAATTAATCTTGATCGGGTCAGATCTTTTGTGTTTTGACCCAGAGGGGACCGGATGTGGTCCAGACTCCTTAGAAACGGCTTTATTCAGAGCTGACGGGAGGCTTTTATCTGGTCCGTCCCAGAGAATGCTGCCGCACCAAAGAGTTCTCACTGGTGGAGGATTCTTCATGGGCCGGTCCGCTCAGCAGCCTGTGAGCTGACTCTGTCCACACAGTGGTCAAAATAAGACTGTCAGGGTTAAATCACTAACCTTCTTCTGAGAATAATCCAGAGAGTTTCTGCATCGCCAGCTGAGCTCATTGGTCAGAGGCAGGAAGTTAAACCGACGCTTTGTTTTGATGTGATTTGGTGGTTTTCTCTGTTATCTGCAGGTTTGTTCAGGTGATAAACACGATTAAAGCACCTTTGCCGTTGATTTAATCTGATTTCTTTCATCGGTGAGCCTGAGCTGCATGGAGCTTCTGTTTTCCTTCTTCAATTCAATTCAATTCAATTTTATTTATATAGCGCCAATTCATGAAACATGTCATCTCATGGCACTTTACAAAGTCAAAATCAATCATATTATACAGATTGGGTCAGATTATACAGATTGGTCAAAAATGTTCCTATATAAGGAAACCAGTTTATTGCATCAAAGTCCCGACAAGCAGCATTCACTCCTGGAGAAGCGTAGAGCCACAGGGAGAGTCGTCTGCATTGTCCATGGCTTTGCAGCAATCCCTCATACTGAGCAAGCATGGAGCGACAGTGGAAAGAAAAAACACCCATTAACGGGAAGGAAAAACCTCCAGCAGAACCGGGCTCAGTATGAACGGTCATCTGCCTCGACCCACTGGGGGTTACAGAAGACAGAGCAGAGACACAGAAAGCACAGAAGCACACATTGATCCAGTAATCTGTTCTATATTAGACGGTAATAGTGGGTGAACCGTCTTCACTGGATGATGTCACAGTTAACAGAACGTCAGACCAGGTGTACCTACTATGAAGAAAAAAGAGAGAGAGCAAATTCTTAATTTCCTTTCATTGATAACTCTTACAGAAACACTCAACTGCTTCTTAAACATAAGCAAAAAGGTGATAAAAAACAAAAACCTGATTAAACACGGAGAATATTTCCCAAACGTCAGTTTTACGGAGTGATTACAGATTAAAGCATTCACAGGTTGTCTCAATATTTCAGTAGCTGCTTTTCGAATGGTAGAAAATTTAAATATTTAGATGTTTTTTCTCATAGCAGCTTTTATTCATACAGATTATTTCTCTGTTTGATGCCTTAAATAAATGACTTTCTGTGCACATACTGGATTGTCTGTATTTTCTTATTTGTTGTTACCTCAGCTTTGACCTTTTTGCTCAGATTTTGGAGTTATTAAGTAAAAGCAGTAAAATATTCATCCTTTGTTTAAAACATCTACACTTCTAGCTCTACGGGCCCATCATGAAATCTGTTAAATAATCTTTATTTCTGTGTTTCTGCTCCCATTTTTGATCCAGTTGTCTTTATATTCATTGTTCCTTACGTGAAAACGGACGTCTGCCTCGGTCGGTGCTGGAAACCCAATAATGTTGGTTGAATGGAGGTTTGTGGACCTGACCCGGCTGGGAGAGCCTTCCACGCTCTGAATTATTAATGACGGACTGTCGAGAGAAGCTCTTCTTCCCTGGGTCCAGCAGACGGCCTCCATCCCGTCCCCCAGGTTCTCCAGAGAGTCACGCTCAGAGGCAGCTCACAGGAAACGCTCCACAGTTACGGAGGAATCTGTGGGTTCTGGATCAGTTTTTGGATTCATGTGAATCAACTTTTCTTTGATTCAGGAGGAGAAACTCTCAGCGGCTTTTTGGGCGATTGAGGGATTCTCTTTATTTGCTCTTCTGTTGGTTTCTGATCCGTCTCTCTGATGCAGAACATCCTGACCTGCAGGATGTTACGGAGCAGAACTAGATCAGTGGATCTGAGACGTTCTTTTATTGAGGTTTTTGAATCAATTGAAGATTTTTCTAGAGCTGAGAGAAACGTGTCTTTGTGATTTGTGATGGAGCTGAAAAGGTGAAGTAATGCGGACAGAAAAACTTCAGCAGACGACTTTTTAAGGGTGGGGTCCAAATATTGTTCTGGAAATGTTTCAATGCACCGCCTCTGTGACTCCATGCTGGCTGAGAATCACTGTTTTATAACAGAGAATTTATGTTCAGAGCAGGAAATATTTCACTTTCTGAATGATTTGACCCACTTTTTAATAACTGTTTGTTGCTGTTTCTCCACATTTCAGTGTTAGTTGTTTTACATTTTCTTTTGGTTATTAAAGTTTTGTTTTCTGGATAAATATCTCGGTTTTTTTACCTTCTGTCTTTATTCTGGACTTTCTGCTGCTTCCTGGTTCTGCTTGGTCTCCTGTCTGGACCCACTTGGCTGGTGCTGCTCGACCATCTGCTGCCTCTGCATTTAAATCCCCAACATTTGCTTTGCTCAACCACATAAATGTTTTTTTAATGTTTTACAGTCCTGGCTGCTAAGTTTGGGTCAACGACTCAGATTTATTAAGACGTTCTGTTGGACATTAACATCATGCCAATAAAACCGTTGCTATTCACACATTTTAAAGGACAAATATCCTGCTTCTACATCCTTCCCTTTCACATCCAGATCCTTCAGCTGCAGTTTAGGTGGAACAGCAACGCTTTGGTCTGAACTCTTTGTCAGTGAAGCTCAAGAGAACCTCTTGTGACCCGTTATCAGCCTCTGAGACGCGTCTTTATGAGGCAGCCCTTTGCCCTCCACCAGTTTAATGGCTGACATACTATTATCTAGCGCAGGAGAAACTTTTTATTCCCAAATTTATTAAAAAATGTCAGTGGAGGACGTTTCCATTCAGCCTTACAAGTGGGAGCTGGAGTCTGACCCACAGCAAGAGATTATTACATCATAATGCTACTCAAAACAAGCGCTACCGTTTTGCTCTTAAGAAACTAAGCGAGCAGACAGCAGGCGCTGATATCTAAAATAAATCTGTTGCACTTATCAGCGGCTTACCGCTCTGCTGTGTCCTTCGTTCCGTATAAAGAAGGAACTGAGCGTTCGTCAGATGAAGTCTCTGGACAAAAACTCTTTATTACAGGAACAAACGGCATAATTAAGGACTGTCTCCGCTGATGCAGGTACAATCCCACAAAAAATAAGCTTTAACCATCACTTTGACACGGTTCTGATGATGGGGGTCCAGTGACCTGTGTGGGTTAATAATAACTGACTTTTACCTTATTTAGACGATCTACAAAAAGAGCCGTGATGTAACAGAGAATAAAACGTAACAGAAAACACAAAAGTCTGAAAAAATATGACCCAAAAAGAATCTAAAGCTATCCAAACAACACTTTGAAGACTAAAGTCAACTTTCCAGTACTTCCAGAAGCCCCAAGCTCACAACAAACGTTATTTAATGGCTGAAAGGTGGATTTGGCACGTTATGTCTGCACTAATAATTACTAATAATTAGGTATTTCTACCCGAATGACTGCAGAGAAGGAGAAGAAGCTGCTAGATGGTCAAACACAATAAGTCCAACAATGAACATCCTTCCCAGTGTTGCTTTGGATCATTGAGGGTTCTGCTCAGCTCTCTGAAGGTCCCACCACAACATAACAGACAAAGGAAGTCCTAGGCTTTGACTAGACCATTGCTCGAGGCTTTGACTAGACCATTGTAGCTCCTTGGTTCTCTTTTCTTGCGGTCCTTCTGCTGTAGATCTGGTGCTGGGTTTGGGATTGTGGTTCTGTTGGTGACCCAGTTTGGACAGATTTACAGCTGTCTCAGATGTTCTCCTCTTGTTCTTCTCTCCGGCAGACGTGGCTGAAGAACTACGGCTACCTGCTGCCTCACGATGTTCGGACGTCTGACCTGCGGCAGGAGAAAGCCATGCAGTCCGCCGTGGCAGCCATGCAGCGCTTCTACGGCATCCCTGTGACCGGAATCCTGGACGAGACGACGATAGAGTGAGTTTACATTTTCTAAATCAAATGTTACGTTAATCCGACAAAAAATCTCTGCTGTTTCAACCTGTTTAACTTCCCCATAATGCTTTGTGTCCAGGTGGATGAGAAGGCCTCGCTGTGGCGTTCCTGATCATCCTCACACCAGCCGCCGGCAGAGGAACAAACGCTACGCCCTGACAGGACAGAAGTGGAGAGAGAAGAGGATCACCTACAGGTAATCCATCCTCCAGACTCGGTCTGAACTGGGCCTAATGGAAATTAGCCTGAATGCACCGCCTCCACCCACCTCCCTCCCCCTGCGTGTCGGTGGTGTTTCTCTGGTTGCTGAGCACGTACAGTGAAAGCATCGGGTCGGCGCTGTAGAAACGGCTCTGATGCAGATTAGAAACTCCCAGGAGACGCTGAACACGGTCCGGCTCCGGCTGCAGCTTCTGCCCACATTATCCTCCACCCAGAAGCTGCTGAGTCTCTGCTGAAGTTTAGATTCTGACCCAGAATGTGACAGATTTTAGTTGTCATCGTTAGTTTGGTAATGAATATGAAACCTGTTAATGCAGCAGAACTGGGATGGACTGAGGCGTGTTTAGCAGGTCTGTCCGGTTCCAGCCGTCTGAATTTGATTGAACTGGATTTACTTGGATGAAAAAGTCTTGAACCAATCTGGAATATTGAGTTTGGAATAATATGGATCTGAACTGGATTAAGTTGGACTAAACTGTCTCAGATTAACCGAAACTAAACTGAAAAAACTTTAAATAAGATGATTTAGATGAAAAACAGTCTAATTAAATTGGACAGCATTAATTAGACTCTTATGTGACATGAATGGGAGTTATATTCATATTCATATCCGTGTGTTCAAGGTTTGAATGTTTGGAAGCTGATCTTAACTCGCTGTGTTTGGTACGTGCTGCACAGCGTTCCTGTTTAGTGGCACTGCTGCCTTGCAGCAAGAAGGTCCTGGGTTCAAATCCCAGCCTTTCTGCATGTAGTGTGTGTGCAGTCTCTCTCTGGGTACTCCAGCTTCCTCCCATCATGCTTTTATTAGGAATGTCTCTAAGAAATCTGGACCGTGGACTCCAGCATTTGTACCTGATTTCTCTCAGTTTTCGTCAAAGCTGCTTATTTTTGTGACATTAACGCGACTCTTTAACGAATCTGAGCTCTCATTGGTTGAAAAGGTACCTGACAGGCTGATTAAATCCTGTATTCACCGTAGCGATTCGGTCGTTTAGCAGAGAGGAAACCTGCAGGCGAGTAAAGCTGAGCCCAGTGGGACCGTCGCCGGGCGTTTAACCGGCAGCTTTTAGCGCTGTGAAGCAGGCCGGACCGAGGCTATTAAACGCTCTGCATTGTTTTTAAAAGGCTCCGAGCCAAAGACGTTACCTGTTAAACATACAGGAGTAAAACACACCTGAGCACCAACCACAACACCAATGGATTCATCCCATGTGGTCGATGTCGGGATGAATCGGGTCGCCTCCTCCTGGGCTACATTTCAACAGTAAAAACCAAAAACTATCTTAGATTGGTGTGAGAGTAAAAATCATAAACGCAGCATGAAGACTGCATCACAAGCTTCCTCTGTCCTCCATCCATCCAGCCTCCACCTCTGCCCCCTCCACACCCTCCCACTCAGAGCTTCATGGGGTTAATGTGAATTACAGCCGTCCCACGGGACCCTGAAGGCATCCCGGCGGCGATGCTTCCCACTCTGCAGCATTACATAAAACCCACAGAGTGAGCTCACCCTGCGATCCGGTTACTCTTCATCCAATGTGGGTCTCCTCCTCAGGTTTCGCCTCCTCTCAGCCCAAACAGTCCTGATGGCGGTTCTCTTCCCAGCCCTGCAGGCTGCGATCGTTTTAAACCCGATTGGCCGTCCTGTCAGGCGCCAACGCCCCGTCTCTCACAAACGGCGGGTCATATGAGGCGAAGAGTTTGGAGGAGGCCGGCAGGATCGGGTCGTTTATAATACATGAAGTATTTATTTCCACCTGCTGAGTTTTGTTCCAGTTTCTCTTGTATCCACCGGTTCCTCTGGGAGCGTTGTGGCGGTTGCTCGTCTTTGTGGAGCGGCGTCTGTGAGAGCTCATCCAGTGATGTTCCTGAGCTCCGCTGTCTGAAGATGGAAACATGATAAATCCTCTTCATGTTCTGGAAAGTCAGACGCTCAGCGGCTGAGGAAGCTCAGAGTGCAGCGACTGAAGATGGAGATGGCAGAAGAATAGTTTCCATCTGACGAGCTGCTCTCAGCAGATCCAGAACATGGAGCAGCAAACCTGGTCCGGCTGGTCAGAGATAATTACGGCTAAACTGAACCTAGAATCTGACTTCAGATGCAAACAGACAAACATGCCAACAGAGCGCCGCTCTGCAGCCTTTACAACACAAAGAGCCGTTTCCTCTTTTCTATTTGTAGGTTTTAGAATCAAGACAAACATAAAACTTCACAATAAAAAGGATGGATATGTCTTTTTCTATTGGATGCCGATATTTGCAGAAAATGATGCAAAAACCAGAGAGTTTCCAACCCGACCATGAAGAAGGAAAATTTAAAAAACTATTATTGGTATGATTATTCTGTTGTGGAAATTTAATGCAGTTACTCCATGAACTAAACGAACAGCTGCTAAAAACCTGCATCTAGTCTATATCTATAGTTAAAATCGCCAGTTGGTTCTTAACCGTCATTAGCCAAAGGTGCTAAAAGCCACTGGGAGAGGTCCAAAGAACCTACGGACAACAAAGGAGGCGACGGCCAAAGGCGTCTGATCCACACGGATGATGATGAAGTCATGGCCTGTGAAAGGTTAGATGGCGCTACTTAGAGGCGCAGCTTTCTGCTCTACGGACATTGTTGCTTATTTCCGTGAGGTAGGCTGTGCTTATACGTCACGTCACACTAAGGATTGTGGGATTCCTCGTCAGTGCCGGTAAGGAGAAGGGTCTAGCTGCATCAGCGGACACTACAGGATACACCTTCCTCTGTAACCCTAAAGTCAGCGGCCATGTATTGTAGGACCGGGAGGTGTTTGCAGCGTCTGCAGCTGCAGCTGGATATACCTGCAGGTAAGAGGTTCCTAGGCTAAAGGAGCCAGGAGAGGAAGCATGCAGGCTCCTTTTCCTACCTCCTTCCTTACTGACTGCACTGATCATGGCGACCGCTGACTGCTTCCACTTGGACTCCCAGCCATCACTGAACTCTGCTGGTTGGGAACATGAAGTTTCTCATGCAGCTGCAGTGGAGAATGAAAGGTGGACCGAACCAGAACTTTATGTGAACAGCAACAAGGTGCATAGCTCACCCTGCACTGAACTGCATTACTCACCTGCAGCAACGTCAAGCTGAATGTAAACATCGGTGGTTCTGGAGAGAAATCCAAATCCAGGCGCCTGCAGCATTGACCAGGTCCAAAACGCTTCACAGCAGGAGATGGGCCAGCCCACTGGTACCGTCACGATGTCCTGGTGGGCTTCAGGGTTTAGTTCAAGGCTGCATCCACCCATAGAGACCAGGGGTCCGTTCTTCGTACGTTGCTTAAAACATCCAAGATGATTTCATCCGGCTAATCATGATCCGGCTAATTGGGTTCTTCGAACACACCTGTTGTTTAGGATTAGTATCGCTGGATTGAGTTATCTGAGACAACTGCGCGTTCATGCGTTTGTTTAAAAGGGGAAATGTATCGATAGTAGAAAAATTGATCAGCAACGCTGCTATTGGCTGTTCAGCATGGCCAAAGAACGCCCACAGTTTTTCTCTCAAGCAGAACACGAGCTTTTAATGGAAGGTTATGATGAATTTGAGTCATTAATTAAAACACCTCAAAATCTGTTAAAGCCAGGAGAGAGGGCTGGCAAAAAGCAGTGGACAAATTAATGCGTAAATACTGTCCATGGTAGATGTTTCTATCACTTTCTACAGTATGAATTTTTGCATTTTAATAATCTCATATTTACTTTGTTCTTTTATGTCAGAGCCTCCACAGGACCCATCAGAACATGGGAACAAGTAAAAGTGAAATACAAGAATATTCTACAAAATGGTAGCCTTTAATTATTATACTTTATTTTAAAAAAGCACTTGTTATGTCAAGAGATCCAAATTTCAGTGTCATTCCTTAGACACGGGAAGTAAAGGACATGTGCAAACTGGGATTTTTAACAAAAAAAAATCTTTATCCATAAAAAATGAAAATTTTCCTTTTCCAAGTCATCCACAGTTTACACGGTAAAACTGTATTGCTCCGTGGCTAGATAATCCGTCCATAGTTTTTTTCTAATACAATATACGGCTCGACAGGAAGCCAGCCTTTCAAAGTAAACTAAACAATAAAATGGCCCGAACAAATCTTCTTACTGAATAGGATAAAAATAAAAAGCAAACCATCATACAAATAACTTAAATATTTTAGATTTATGGCTCCAACACCACCTTTTCCTCTTTAAAAGCCACTGTTAAATGATGTGTTTGTCTGTTTATAACAGCCACCAAGAAAATCTCTCTACTGTCGCGCTGCGCTCAAGGATCCTGTCTATTGCGCAATACGCGATTAATTTGAAAAACTCTGAAAATTATTATTGCACCTTCCGCAACAGGTTGCAGTCGTTAAAAATGGACATGGCTACGGCAGACTTCCCTATCTCCTCCGCTTATACAGCCGTGATCTAATCTTGTTTACATGAAGTAAGCCTGCTCTCGAGCAGGCTTAAACTGGCGCACATGTTGCTATGACAACAAGTGCAGGATGTCTTTCGAAGAACCAAACGATCCAAGATCATGCCAAATCGTCAACAATGAAATCCTGCTAACTGAGTTAGCGACGTACGAAGAACGGACCCCAGGAATCAGGGATCTAGTGTTCTGACTGGACTACAGCTGCCCTAAAGGCCCAAAAGGCCACAGCTTTGACCGCCTCTGGTGTGTAAAATCTGTGCTGAACGTCGTGTAACTCATCAACGTTTAGTCAGACATCATCACGGATCATCTGTGAGGGTTTTTACACCCTGCTGTTGATCGTTGCAATCACCACGTTCTGGTGGCGTTACTCCAGAGGAGCTCCTGTTTAAACCCAAATATCAGAGGATATGTGTGTTTTTTACAAGATTCAAACACAAAGGTTTTATCAAACATTTAGTCCATCATACCTGGACCAAACAGGTGGTTCTGTCTGCTCCTGCTGTACACATCTAAATCAGAGACCAATCCGGAGCATCTCAGTCTGGATGTTTTGTCCTTCAGAGGCGTTTCTGTCAGGATCTGGGTTTTTGTTTTGACTGTTTGTTTATTTTGATCTATTAGTTAAACTCTCCAGCCTTTAAAATCAGTTTTGGTTTCGGGTTCTTTCTTGTTTGGTTTCTGTTAGCTTGTGTTCTGTTTAGTGTTAGGTTTAGGTTCTGTTTTGGGTTATGTTCTAGTTTGGATTTTATTGTGGTTTGATTTTGTTTATTATCGCTTCACTTGGCCTGTTCTGTTTAATTCTCTGTATCCAGCCTTTAATCAGTCACTCAGTTCACCTGCCAGCTCACCTCGTAGTCAACACCCTGTCACTCCTCTTCTCCAGTCACCATCCAATCAGTGTCAGTTTTCTTCCTTGTTCCTGATAAGCTCCACCCATGCCAGTAATTAGTCTTCACTCCTGTTCACCTGCTCACTCCCCTATATAGTCCTGTCACAAACCTCTGCAATCGGCCAGATCAATTCGAGCCACTTGGTGAGTCTTATCCAGCGTTGTATTTCTGATAGCCCTGTTGATACCGACCCAATTGCCTTTTTGATTCTGAGCCAGCCTGATCCCTGAACCTGATTTTCTTGCCCTGTATGATTGCTCACCTGTTTCTCTGACCTGAACCTGCCTTGGGATATTCTGAGTTTTGCCTTGTCCTTGTCTATACTTTTGCCTGTATGGACTGCCTTTTTGACCATTGAGCCTTGCCTGTCCCTGTTTATTAATAAATCCTGTTTTTTTTTTTTTTTTGTGTGTTTTTTTTTTGCTTAAAACCTCTCTTGTCTGGCTGAATACTGGGTCCTCTGTCTCTGGTTCGTGACAGTTTAAGAGCTGGAAATGTTCAGCCGATGGCGCTGAAGCTGCAGCATCTCAACACCAAATGCCTCAGGGACAAAGAGCCGAGAAAGGGACCAAAAAATGATGTTTCACTTTAAAACATCGATGTTAGCAGATTGTATTAAAGCTGTGAGACAATCTGGACCCAAAAAAGAAAAATTTTTGATTCCCATCTCCAATAAATTCATCGAGCATGTTGGAAAAATTGAGAATGTTTGATAAAAAGTTACTGAACAAAGTTGGTAAAAACCCTCAGGAGATTATTCTTCAGACTAATGTGATTTATTTGAAAGTTTAAACGGGTCACTGAAAGCTGGACTTTCTCTGACCCAGGTATCATTTAAAACCTTTTTCCACAATCACAGTTTGTATTTGAGGATTCTCAGATTTTCCCTAGAATGATCATCTGAAGAGTGTGACGTTGGTTCTGACCCAGTAAAAGATTTTGGGTTTGAACAGTTTCTCCATCCAACAGGAGAACCTGGGCTGGTATTTCTGTCTCCTTTCATCCAGGACTTCCTGTTTTCTGCCCACTTCTGTAGAACCTGGACCTGAAGGTTCTGGTTAACCCGTCAGATCTTCTACAGGAGACGCTGCAGACCCATAACGATGGACATGTGGGGAATTTACCGTGATTATTAATATTCTGCTTTTGTTTGTTCCTTAAACCATCGAGTACGCTGTAAACGGAACAAAGTGGAGTTTCTTTTAGATTACATTTTCTCTTTCTGCTTAAAGTAATGCTGTAAAATAATTATTAGTCCTGTTTCTTTCACTTCTTCTCTGGAACTTGTCAGGTTCAGATTTATTGGCCGGTTTGTGAACTCAGAGAATGACATCGGTTCCACTTTGCTGTCACCGTCTGGACTTTGTCTGTTCATCTGTTGTTATTTTAGGTTTCTGTGTCTCCTGCTGGTTTTCTGTTAGTCTTAGCTCTGCTTTATTAGAGATAGTCCTCCAGGATTTATCCAGTACCTTCCCTCGGTGTCTCTGCTCCCTGCAGGATGTCCAGCATCCAGCAACACTCCCCAGCAGAAAAGCTCTTGGTTCCGTCAGTCAGGGTCGGGTCCTCTGCTGTTGCCATCAGGCTGTTTTGGTGTTTCCTGGAGTTGATTTACAATTCTAATCAGCTCTGATCATGCAGCTCCAGCCCTCCTCTCTGCATGTGGATCCTCAACATCAGAGTTTGACAGTCTGTGCATGTTGAAGTGATGGACGTGTGTGCTAATAAAGGCAGAACAGCAACGGGCTGCAGGTCATTTAGCATTTACCTGTCTGCATAACACACACACACACACACACACACACACACACACACACACACACAGACAACCAGTGTGGTCCTTTTAATTATACATAAACTGCCTGGAAGGACCTTCTGGCAGAAACGTCTAAAAACATCCCAGAATTTCACAGATATATAAATACTGTGTATCAGACCTAAAGGACGTCTAAAAGTGATGGAATAAGCTGCATCAGGATGGGCTGAAGTAAGGCGGCACGGGTTAGTTTGGTTCTGAGTTCCTGGTTTAGTTCATCAGCTAATGATCCGTCCTCAGAGGACCTTCCTGTCTTCAGGTTTCTGGTCAGTTGTTCTACTTGGAGGTTTCCCTGAACTGAGTGTCCTTCTGGTGGTTGGTCCAGTTTATTTCCTTCTTCATCCATACATACATCCATCCATCCATACATATACTATACGTCTTATTCCACATTGGGTCGCGGGGGGACCGGTCCAGACATCCCTCTTCCCATCAACATTCTCCAGCTCATTCTCTTTGGACCCAAATCCTTCCCAGGCCAGACGGGCTCTAGTCCCTCCAGGAAGTTCTGGTGAAGACCCAGAAAACTGGGGTTTCCAGTCGCTGGACCAGGCTCTGACGTTTTTAATGCCAGGTTTAAAACCTATTTATTCAGTCTGGCTTTTGACATTCAGTAGTAGGTGTCATATTTTGTATTTTATTTTGTACTTGCTTTTTATATTTGTGTTTATATATATATATTTTTTTATTATGTTTCTATAATGCAAATTTTATGGACAGCACTTTGGTCTCTTTGTGTGTTGTAAAAGGCTTCATAAATAAAAGTTGATTGATTGATTGATTCCCGGGGTCTTCTCTCAGTAGGACACACCCAGAAAACCCCCGTGTCTTTGTGCACCAGCAGTTCTTCCTGCAGCCTCCCAGTACGCAGCAATATGTTAGAATTTTAATTTTCCCCTCAGGAGATCAATAGCTTGTTTTTTTTTTTTTTTTCATCCTTGGAGTCTGGATCTGGACCGACACGTCTCATGTTGCTTCTAAACGTGCATCCTTGTTTTTCCAGCTTTGACTCCCAAGTCTTCTTCTTTCCATTTGAACAGCAGATTTGTCATTTATAGATGACTAATCTTTATTTCTAACATTTCTAACATTAACATTGGTTAATTTTACGCTATCTGATAGTTTGAAATGTGATGGCGGTACCAGTGGTGGACGGTGGACCCGTGTGTTGGGTTAGCTCTCTGAGATTGATTTTATTATTTCCAGCCTTGTCTGAATTCAAGACTTCTGTGATTTCTGCCTAGAAATTGATGCCCAATTTAGATGTTAAATTGGGCAGCCCAGACAGACCTTGCTACTGTAACTGTGTGCTGGAACATTTCCTTCCTGCAGAGCTTCGTGTTTTATTCTAATGGGAAGGAGGCTGGTTTTCACCAGATGGGGGTTTATCAATCAGAAGCAAACGGCAGGTTTTATTCTCCATGTCCATCAGAAGCTGTTAAACCCGCTGAAAGAAGCCGCTCAGCTTCTTTAATTAGACTTAAGGTGAACCGTTGTTCTGCTCATCGTCAGTCAGGCTCTTCTCCATCTCAGCCCGCAGCAAACAATCTGCTCCGTGGGTCCAAACATCACCAGATGTTTCTGGACCAGGTCCATTTATTTCTGCTGAACTCTTCAACATCAAGCCGTTATTTCTCTGTTTAATTTTTCTGCGTGTGTGAAAACAAAGGCTGGACGGCAGCGGGAGGAGGCTCGTGAGAAGTGATCTTGTCCTTCCTTCTTCCTTCCCTCCATCCATCTCCACCTCCATCAGTTTCTGAACCTCCTTCTCTGATTGCTCCGGCTTATTCAAAGAGCACCACATGAAAGTGTTTCTGCAGATCTGCAGGTGAGATGAGCGATAAAACGTCCTGAATAGACATAGACGCCACGTCTCCTCTCCTGCAATTACGCCGTAACGACCTTTCTGCCTCATTTATCAGCAGCTGGGCGTGAATCCTGCTGCACATTAACCGAGCTGCTGCTTCAGACGGAAAACATCAGCAAACAGCAGATCAGAAAGACACGATTCAACTCAGAAACACAGACTTTTACACAGTACATCATTTCTTTTATTTTAATATTCTAATTATCTTCTCTGCAACAGTCTTGCATATCAATGTTTATCCAAATGTAGTTTACCTAAATTTTTTCTCTTTTTTCTAGGATTTCATTTTATTTTATTTCAACATTTCTTCTGCACACCAGTAGAAAATTGCAAGTTTGCAGTTTCACAAGTTTTGGGGAATATTAAAAACAAGGTTTTTTAATGTTCTTTTATTTCATAAATATCTCCCCCCCCCCCCCTTTTCCTATTAGGATTTTATTTTATAATATTTCTACATTTATTTAACCCTTTTTTTTTTTTGCATATTACTCGCCAAACATTTTATTCACAAATTGATGTTTGTATTCTTTTCTTAAACATGCAGGATTATTTATTTTTATTTAATTTTAGCTCTTTTTATACGTGTGTTAGAACTAGATCAATGCGGCCCGTTTGTTGCTGCTGCCTCTGCTCTGATTGGTCCATGAGGAGCGTGAGCTGATTCCTCTAATCTGGTTATTTCCTCTTTTCCACAGGATATCAAACTACACCCCCAAAGTGGGAGAGAAGGACACCCACAGAGCGATCCGCCAAGCCTTCAACGTCTGGCAGGCCGTCACTCCGCTCTCCTTCCAGGTCAGAAACCAAACATGCTCACTCATCTTCTCCGGATCACCTGCATTTGATCTGCATCGCTGTCGGTGCTGTGATGCAAACAGAATTATGGTAGAAAGAGGCTTAAAAGCAGAAAAATCACAGGGGGATCCATGCTTTTTATACAAAATATTGTCAAAAGTATCCGCTCCCCCGTCCAAATAATGGAGACCAGGTGTTCCAGTCACTTCATGGCTACAGGCGTATAAAGTCCAGTCCCTAGGGCTACAGACCGTTTCCACAGACTTCTGTGAAAGAACGGGTCGCTCTCAGGAGCTCAGAGAACTCCAGCCTGGTTCTGTGAAGGATGCCACTTGTGCAACAAGTCCGGTTGGAAATTTTCCTAAATGTCGCCTCACCAGCTGTCAGAGGTATTATAACAAAGTGGAAGTGATTGGAAACGACAGCAACTCAGCCATGAAGCAGTAGGCCATGTAAACTGACGTAGTTGAGTCTAAGTTTAAGTCTTAGACTAAGTAGGGGGGGTGACAGAGGTCAACCACTTTCTGCAGAGTCGATGAGACTTCAGAGCTTCATGTGGCCTTCAGCTCAAGAACAGAGCATAGAAAGCCTCATGGGACGGGTTTCTCAGACACGGTGTTGTGTTTTAAAATGTTTATTTAAAATAGTAGTCAAGCTTGGTGCAGGCAGACAGAACCGCAGATCCAAAGAGTTAGGCAAGGTTCGTAGTCCAGAGCCGATGAGGTTTCTGACCAGAGCGAGACCAGAGAGAGAACTCTACCCAGGAAATCCAGAACAAGGTCAGCAACTAGGAAAGGAAATTTACCCACACTTGGCTTCCAATAATCTGGCATCAGGGGGCTGTGGGAGCCCAGCATCTAAAGGCTGAAAAACAGGGGGGGGGGGGGGGGGGCATGCAGACAGACGGGTCAGAACCATAACACATCCAAGCGTCCAGCCAGGTGAGCGAATAATTTCAGCAAAGTTGTTGCAGGGCGACTGTGATGAAAAGTCTGCTGAGTGATAAAAGGAGGCTAAGAAAGCAGATATTTCACAGAGGAAGGAATCCTTTCTCCACGGTTTTCATATCTATATATACACACACATCTCACATAATAAAATTTTTCATTGAAGAATGATGTAAATAAAGGACCCTTCATGGATTTCTGCCTCAGGATTATACGTCCTGCATGCCTGAAGGACTCAGTGCTTTGAGTTTTCCTCCCTCTGATCCCCTCAGGAGGTCCCAAATTCAGACGTGGAGAGTGACGGGAAAGACGCCGACATCATCATCTTCTTCGCCTCCGGCTTCCATGGGGACAGCTCTCCGTTTGACGGGGAGGGGGGCTTCCTGGCCCACGCCTACTTCCCGGGCGCCGGCATCGGAGGAGACACCCACTTCGACTCCGACGAGCCGTGGACGCTTGGAAACGCCAACCATGACGGTGAGGAGAGCCGCTGGGGTGAAAGCAGCTGCAGATCAGAGCGTCTGGTGTGAGGAGCCGTCAGCTCAGCTCCCTGAAGTTTAGCTTCCTCCTCTGTCTCAGCTTGATGAATGATTGTGCCAGGTGGCCTCTGCTTGAATAACTAACGTATCGATACAGAGACAGAGCAGCAGGCAGAGCAATCTGTTTTCAGAGATTAGCTCTGACAGAGAAACTCCCCGACTGCAGCCAGTCTGAGAGATTTCTGCTCCTCAGATCGGCCCAGGAGCCGTTACACCCACCCCATGACTAAAATCCGCTTTAAATGAATTTCCCTTTCTATTATGTCCTGATACACAAGATCCTAGAAGGAAAACCTACATGTCTGAGTCTGCAAGGTGTCCAATACACACAGAGAGCATTCACTCCTATCAGGTGCATTCATTTCTGTCTTTTAATTGTTTACTTTAACCATCGTTTTCCAGACTGAAATCAGTCCACAACCAACGACTGCAGTAATTTCAAGATCCAACAACTGGATGTAAAAATTTAATTTGATGCAGATTTTCTCTCATCTACAGGTTCAACACACATTAACCCCTGGAATACTTGGTGAAATGCCTCTTAGAAAGTTGCCACTCGACCGTAAAGTGTTTGTCTCCTTGTCTTGGCTAAATTGGTTGGCTTTACTTAAATTGGTAGATTTTCTGCCAAATACCCAGCTTGTTAGGCTTTATGTTTGTCTGTTTAAAACTTTTTTATTTCATGATGTGAAATAAAGATTAAAAACGGCTGCTGAAAGCCCACACTATCAGAAATATGGTTGAACGTCTTTACGTTTGTCAGTAGAGAGATGAGATGAGCGGATGGTTGTGTCTGAGGAGCGTGCTGGCTAGACCCAAACCAGTGATGAGTAGCAGTTTGATCTAGTAACACCTGAAGCACTGATTCAGAAAGACGTCAGAGTTATGAAAGGACTGTGGACACAAGCAGGGTGGCAGTGATGGTTCCAGAGGGGAGGGAAGGCTGATGATTCAACGGTAGAGCTCATAATGTCTGAGCAGACACCAGGCGGTCACTGATCTGGCAACTCTGGTCCTATCAGTCCACAAGTCTGGTCCTTCCTCCAGGTGCAGCTCTGCTGACCTCAGTCCTGCTGCCATCTTGGTTCTAGAGAGAAGAGGCTTTCACCTCCAGCCCTTCCAACAGCCAGACTGGTTCAGGGTCATGACCTTTAACCTGCTACCTGCTACCTGAGGCCTGTAGAGTCTGAGGTGGAGCTCCTGGGGTTCTGGTCATTTCTCTGAGCTTCCTGCTCAGATTTCAACCTACTGGATGTCCATCCTGGAAGGTTTGAAGCTACTGAGATGCTCTCCCCCTGGAATCATTATGATGGACCTCAGATGGTTTGAACATGACCTTTGACCCTTCCCAGATTGATGGGCAGCAGTAGTTTCTGCTCTAAGGTCATTGCTGATGTCTTTCTTCCTACCAGGGGAACAAACTGATTAAACTCCTGTTTTTATATGTTCACACTGGTGATCAGTTAATTCATTAATTCAATTCAGTTTATTTATATAGCTCCAATTCACATCACATCATCTCAAGGCTCTTTCCAAAGTCAGACTCCATCAGATCCTCCAGGTTGGTCAGAAAGTTTCCTCTCTAAGGAAACCCAGCAGGTTGCATCAAGTCTCTCCAAGCAGCATTCACTCCTCCTGAAAGAGCGTAGAGCCACAGTGGACAGTCGTCTGCATTGTTGATGGCTTTGCAGCAATCCCTCATACTGAGCATGCATGAAGCGACAGTGGAGAGGAAAACTGCCCTTTAACAGGGAGGAGAACCTCCAGCAGAACCAGAACCAGGCTCAGTGTGAACGCTCATCTGCCTCGACCCACTGGGGCTTAGAGAAGACAGAGCAGAGACACAGAAAGCTCAGAAGCTCACATTGATCCAGGAGTACTTTCTATGGTAGATGGTAATAGTGGATGATCTGCCTCCCCTGATGATGTCACAGCTAACAGAACGCCAGACCAGGTGTACCTTCTATGGAGAGAACAATGACAGAGAACAAGAAGGTAAAAGCTGAAATAACAACAAACAATGCAGATTGGAGAGCAGTAGGAGAACTCAGCAGTGAGAGAAATAGGCCCTGATGTCCTCCAGCAGCCTAAGCCTATAGCAGCATAACTATAAAGGTAGCTCAGGGTAACATGAGCCACTCTAACTGATCAGCAGCGCCCAGTTTTCAGGAGGCGATCATTGAGAAGAAACTAGATTTCTGTAACCACAGCAGTGACCCAGTTCATCTTCATGGTTCTGGAAAAAATTCAGAGGGTTTTACAATCCTAGATGCATACGAATATTGAATTGTTTTCTATGACTTTGGAAACACAAATCTTTTATGGGACCTCTTCATAGAAACTGACACACATAGTGTCCTTTTTTGTAGCAGTTAAACATTTAAATTTGTTCGTGCTCTGAAAACGGTCCAAGAGCTGTTTCTCTGAAAAATACTTTCAGCCTGCAAACGCTCTCTCTCACACACCTAGACACACGCATGGTGTAATTGAAAGATTAGTGAGCAGATAGCGAGGCGTCAGCCTGATTCATGGTATTAGCTTCAGAAGGACGGCTGAGGACAAATGGGACACATTTTTCACTTTGGATTAAAACTTCTTGCTCTCACCTGAGTCTGGTGACGATCTGTTATTAACCTGTTGACTCCTGCGGAACAAAACTGAGGGCGCAGCAGCCCAGGGGAGCTGAAGAAACCAACAGAAGAGACCAAAACTGCTCCTCTGGTTCCTGTTTCTGTAGCTCTCATCATGAAGGAAGAGTCATACCTCCTTTCATCTGTAGGGTCTGGAGATAGAAACGATCCGGTGTGATCCAAACAGTCCAGTTAGTCCGGCCAAGTGGACTCTGTGCCTCTTCAAACACCAAACCTCAGCTTTATTGCAGAAGGCTCCCAAATACTCAAAAATCTTTCCAACAAAGAGGAAGAAGGAAGTGAGGAGGGAGATGTGGAGAGATGCAGTCAGAGTTGAAGAGAGTCAATGCCTCTAAGGTAAAAGGAAAGTTTTAAGATTAGTCTTAAAAGTAGACGGGGTGTCTGCCTCACGGACCAAAACTGGGAGTTGGTTCCACAGGAGAGGAGCCTGATAGCTAAAGGATCTGCCTCCCATTCTACTTTTAGAGACTCTAGGAACCACCAGCAGACCTGCAGTCTGAGAGCGAAGTGCTCTGTTAGGAACATACGGAGTAATCAGAGCTCTGATATATGATGGAGCTTGGTTATTAAGGGCTTTATACGTTAGAAGAAGAATTTTAAATTCTATTCTTGATTTAACAGGAAGCCAATGAAGGGAGGCTAGAATAGGAGAAATTGCTGATTTTCATTACCTACTGACTATCAATGATCGCAAGTTAAGGTCAAGTTAAACAGATTATTTACGTTTAAAAATAAAAGACCTCGGGATATCAGAGCTAGGACACAACATTTTATTCAAATGTATAAGATTTTACATTTTGTGCCCCATAATGACAAGTATTCTGAGAATTTTCTTATGAAGACTTTCCAAAAACCCTCCACATTTTAACAACCCACTCACAGTTACTGTTATCCTGCCCAACGTGGTCAGAAGAAGCCCAATCTGGCAACCGTGTCTGCAGCAGTTCTGGTCGCTCATGTTGAAGTTATCGCCACCTACTGGTATTCCAACTTATTGTGGATTTGTTTGATCCAGTGTGGACAGAAATTTAAGATTTTTTTAAATGATAAATGTCTCAGTCTTGCACAGCGATTTATTAAATCCAAGGACTCCAAAGCAGCAATATGTTCCCATGCAACCGATTCCTTGACGTTTCATCCAGAAACTCTGGGATTGATCTTTTTCACTGTTTGATGTGATTCTGTGACTGGCTGCCCCACCCCACCCCCCACCCCCCAAATGGATTAAAATGCTGTTGGTGGTGATTTTATGCGCTTTGACTGGTCAGTATGACTGGAAAAGCGCTATATACATTCAATCCATTTACCATTTTACCATTAACAGGAAGAGGGGCCCCAAACGGCCATGAGCGACCTTGTGCCCGCCCTGCACTGGAGTCAGACAAACGGCAGCGCTGATGAGTTCAAAGGTCGAAAAAGCCTCAGAGACAAAAGCACAAAGTTAGAAGCGGAGGGGGAGGAGCAGAAGGAGACAGTCTTTTACACCAGAGGCTGTAATCTTCAAACACATCGCCTGCAATAAAGAAGAATAGATAATCGGGTTCTGTAATTAGGTTCAGGCAGAGTCAAACCAATTACAGAGCCCATGAAATGTTATAATCTGGGCTCCGCTTCAGACTGTTGGATTGGATCTGACAGCAGCTCAGAGTCCAGATTATCTAATCCCTCGTGGATTCACGGGCCTCGGTTTTCCTTCAGTGTCGAATTCGTTAAAGAACCAGAAGGACAAGATGTAAAAATGTGGAAAGTTATCCACTTATTAACTTCTCAGCTGTACCAACATAATTTTTTTGGTTAAAAATGGGAATCAGGTCACAAAGAACAAAAGAACGCCTTTTCTCTCTAAAAGCAAGATGGCAGCAGGACTTCAGCAAAGCTGCAAAACATCTGGGACAATGACTCTGGACAGAAGAGACCAGGGTGAAGATGTTGACCATGAAGCAAAGATTCATGTTTAGAGTAACGAAAAAGCACAGCAGCACAAACACCAGAAACCAGGTGCCAAGCATGGTGGTGGAGGGATGATGATGGGGGCTTGTGTTGCAGCAACAGGATCTGGGAACTCTGCAGTCCCTGAGTCGACTGAAATCCTTCATTATTATTATTATTATAACTTGTGTTATTAGTGTTACTATTATTACTATTGTTGCTGTTGTTGGTATTATTATTTTTAATTGTAGAAAAGCAGAAACTATGATTCTTCTAATGTGAAATGCTGCTCAGGCGAGAAGATTTCCATCTCAGATATGAAGATGTTTCTGTTCTCCAGATTCAACATGTTTACCTTTTCATGAGCACATTTCACCACAGCCCTGAATAATTTATTCATTCTCAGATTATATATTTAAAGACTCTCTGTGAGCGCCTGATATTACTTTGAAGAAGTGGACGATAAAAAAACTGATTTTTTCTTTTTTTGTCCTCTCTGGTAGTATAGCAATAAGAATTGTCTTAATGCCAATAACAGCCCAACAGATTTTACTTCCACAAATGGAGCCTTACTGCTCTAGTCATAGAGCTCCGCTTGGTTTATATATGCAAGAAGCTTTATTAAATCTTATTCTGGGACTATTTCATGTTCAATGGACACAGAAACAGGTAGAAGAGGAAAAACGGAGAGAAACAGACAAAATGCTAAAAGGGAGAAAAGGTGAAAGAGAAAGAGGAGAGGAAAGGGAGAGAGTGATATAACATCCTCTGAGTCTGCTTCTACACCTGGAGAGAGAGATAAAGAACAGCAGAACCAGCTGATAAAGTATTACAGGTACAAACAACCAACACCTTGATACCATCACTGAAGAATATACAGGATTAATTAATACGACATGTAGAAAGTGACAGCTGGAGATAATAACAGGGTTTATGGATAGAAGTGAGTCTGTAGCACCTGGATCACCTGTAGGTGTTGGTGAGAGTGAACTTGTGTCTGTGAGCTTCATCCATGAGAAAAATGCTCAGTAGTGGTTGTGAGGAGCCAAAGACCCCCAGAGCACCGAGGCAGACGCTGGGGAACCAGAACCAGAACCCCAGATACCCAGAGGGACCCCCAGAGCAAAGGTGCCCAAGAGGGGCCAACGCAGGGAAAGCTCCCCAACCCCCGCCCCCCCCCCCCCCCTCCCCATCACAGGAAAGAGCAGAGAGGAGCCCCAGGAAACCCCCAACAGCTACAGTGCTGAAGCCCCCAGGAGCATTGGCAGCCAGCTACGCTGGAGCAGATCCGGTCATGGGCCCCAGGGACCTGAGGCCCAGGTGCACCCTGACGGGGCCCTAACAGAGCCGCAGGGCCATCGCCTTGCGAAGCAGCTGCCAGGAGCGAGCCAGCGCCCACCCAAGCACCCGGCCCCGGACACCAAGGACCACTAACACCACCGGGCCAAGGCGCCTGCCAGTGGAGGAGAATGGAGGAAGGGTGGGTGGGGGGACTCATTCTATACTCCCAGGTCCAGGCACTGGCACCCCTGATGGGTATCACAAGACAGCGGAGCTAGGAAATCCTCCCCCGCCCCAGAGATGCCCCCACCCCCCAAGGTCCTACATGTGTGGCAGTGTGATGGAGCAGGCAGAGGGGGCTGTCCTGGGATGGGGCGAAATGACTGGGACGCAACATGCCCTCCCAGGGAGCGAGCTCCCTCGCTGGCTCTAATGGGCACCCCTGTTCTCAGAAAACACACCCAGCAAGGGAGGCTCCACTAGCCGCACCACCGTAGTCTGAGGGTCAGAGGCTAGAGACAAGCGTCGAGGCCCAAGAGCCAACCACAAACTGAAACCAACACCCCCTCCCCCCAAAATAACAGACTTTATTGTAAATTTAGCAGCATCTCAGACCACCTCAGCTCACTGGATCAGTGTTTTTGATCCCATCTTTGGTGGTTTCTGTGTTTCTGCTGAAAAAGCTTCGCTCTGTCTCCAGCAACAGGAAGATGACTTGGGTTTGTCAGTAAGATGTGATTTTATAAAGATGAACAAAAACCATAATAGCCTCAGTGAAGCAGTTTCCTCTTCTTTGATTTATCTGCTTTTATTTCTGTCCAGGTAATGATTTGTTCCTGGTGGCGGTCCATGAGTTGGGTCACGCCTTGGGTTTGGAGCACTCCAATGATCCCAGTGCCATCATGGCTCCTTTCTACCAGTACATGGACACACACAACTTCAAGCTGCCTCTGGACGACCTGCAGGGCATTCAGAAAATTTACGGTGAGGAATCAAAACAAAAGAAAATAGCAAAAATAGATATTTACTGAAAGAACAACTCAAAGGCTTGACGAATAAGGTTGAAACTGATAGATATTGTGGACCCTTTGAGGTGTCAGGTGAAGCGCCTGAACACAAGATTTCACTCTAAATCTAAAAGCAAAAACTTGCAAAAGTAAAAACAGCAAACTGTTTGCATGAATTATTGATGCTGAAGCCCCAAGAGCCGCTGAATTATGGAGAATGTTCAGCGTCCAGCAGCCGAGCTGTTTGAGGGATGAAAACGGATCAGATTCTGCCTGGAAAAAGAAAAATTACAGAGAACAAAACGCACAGCTTTTCCTCCAAGTTTACAACAGAGACTCTTTGTTGCAGAAAGACAAAGATGGCTCCCATTTTAATCAGCTCTGATTCTGAAGCAAACAAAGCGCTGATGGGGTTTCTGTCTGCGATGAGGAATAATCACCACGGCTTCAGTGGAAATGTGGTGTAACATTTATCTGTGATGCAAAGACACAAGGAGAGGAGAGAGAAAGCATCTGTAGGGTCAGAGATAAGCTTCAATCGAAGAATGTTTCCATCCACATAATCTGTTATGTTGTTCACTGAGATCCAGCATCTGTGGCGTTTATTCAGTTGGTTCATATCTTTTTCACTTTAATCATCAAAGCTGGAAGATTTCCCTCCTCTTTCAGGAAACAGAAGGAAAATATTGTTTCAACGGCATCTTTCCACTGGCCCTCTGTGTTCTGGGCAGATACCTGAGCAAGTTCATCAGGTAGCTCTAAAAGGTGGAAACATCACCACTAGCTGTTTATTTCACAGCTGCAGGAGTCAAAGAGCCATGTGTCGGTTATTTTCCTTTGGAGATCAGACAGTCAATATTTATGCCAAGAATATGCATAATCTCTAAAATAACAGACACCGCATTTCTGCACAGCTCAACCACACAAAGATGCAACAGGACTGCATAAAATAACTGAAATAAACAAACTAAAGGAAAACTAAAACAACCACTGATGCTAAAAAAACATTATCTACAGAAACAGAAGTGAATGTTTAAAGTAGCCAATGACAAACATACAGAAAACACACAATAAACCAGAAAAACACAAAAAAGTAACAAGATACAAAACTGCTGCAAAGTCAGTTGATGAGAAAATGGAAGAATGGATGGATGGATGGATGGATGGATGGATGGATGGATGGATGGATGGATGGACGGACGGATGGATGGATGGATGGATGAACTGATGAATGGATGGATGGACGGATGGACGGGTGGATGGACGGGTGGATGGACGGATGGACGGATGGATGGATGGGTGGGTGGATGGATGGACGGATGGATGGATGGATGGACGGATGGATGGATGAATAGATGAATGAATGGATGAACTGATGTGGTCTGGGTCACAGTAACGTGAGCCCGTGTGTCTGGGTTCTGCTCCTGCAGGGATCCCCACCCCCATGCTGGAACCCACACGGCCGTTACCGACGCTTCCTTCCCGACGGACTCACTCCACCTCAGAGTGCAATCACGACCGGCACTCCCGCCCGGGTCGTCCCCCCGCAGACAGACCGGCTCTGCCCGGGAACGGCAAGCCCAACATCTGCGACGGGAACTTCAACACTGTGGCCTTCTTCAGAAAGGAGCTGTTTGTCTTCAAGGTGAGTCGAGACGGGCTGCAGGAACGGACGGTGGCCCCTGTGGCCAATCCAGAGAAAAATGTCCCAACCTCAGACAGCTGAAGAGCTGCTGGTGTGTGTGTAATTATTGGGTGGCATCGCCCACAGATGGTGAGTCACACAGTGCTTTAAAGAGACAGGATGAAACAGACGAAAGGTTAATTAGGCGGAAAAAAGGAAGGAGGAATTGACTCTTTCCTGGAGAACGCAGAAGCTGACATTTCCACTAATGACATATAACCAATCTGTTATGAGGGGCTGCTCGGTACAGCAGTGAGTAGCACCGCTGCCTTGCTGCAATAAGATCCTGGGTTAAAATACCGATGCAGGGTCTTCCTGCATGGAGTCTGCATGATCTCCATGTGAAGGTTCTGGTTCTCTCCAGGTACTCCAGGTTCCTCCAGGTCTTAAAACATGACTGTTAATTGTTCTCTCTAATATGCCCTTAGTGTGAGTGTGTGTGAGCTGTAATGAACTGCTGATTCCCTCTACTCGTGTCTGTAAAGACAGACGGATGGATGATCTGTTATGATGTTGGATTGTTATGCTGGTACTGATATCTGTCATGCAGCCGTGTTGTTGAACACGCAGCAGGTTTTTACATCTCCATGATGATCACATGCAGCCAATCTGCTGTTTTTGCTTTAGCGTGTTGAGTCTCCGACACAGCAGGGAGCGGCTGATCTTCATCAAGAAGCAAACCCAAAACCAGCCAGCTGCTGACGGAGCTGAAGCTAACTGACCTACTTTTCATTTTCACTCTAAAACATTAATGAGATCCTCCAACATCTCAGCAGCTGACTGTGTCTCACCAGAGGAGCAAGGCAGCAGCTGAGCTACATCAAAACTACAATTAGGAAGTTCATATTATTCATATTCGTATTAGGGCAAGTTTATTTGTAAAGCACATTTCAGTAACAAGAGAATTCAAAGTGCTGTACAAAGAAAAACAATACAGAGCAAACAGCAAACGGGCTTAAATACATCGGAGGCAACCGCACTTGCACTCAGTTCCTTCGGGAACAAAAGGAAAGAATTTACAGAGGAAAGCACATGGCAGTGGAATAATAGCAGCAGGTCACCATCAATGCAACTAACGATAAACGCATGGATTAGTTTTTCCAGATCCTGCTGAGACATCAGTCCTTTAATCCTGGAAATGTTCTTCAGGTGATAGAAAGCCGACCTTGTAATTGTCTTTAGATGCTTTTGGAGGTTCAGGTCTGAGTCCATCACTACTCCCAGATTTCAGGCCTGATCAGTGGTTTTTAACTGAAGCAGCTGGAGCTGTGAGCTAACTCTTGATCTCTCCTCTATTGGTCCAAAGATTATTACTTCAGTTTTGTTTTTATTCAACTATAGAACTAATGCTCTAATGGGTTCATAGTCACCTGGTGACATGGTGATGTAGAGCTGTGTGTCGTCTGCATAGTGATGGTAGCTGATATTGTTATTTTTATGATCTGAGCTAGAGGAGCATGTAGATATTGAATAGGAGGGAACATCCTATGTTCTTATTATTTTAGTTGTTCTGTTAGATCCATATTTTATGCTTGTCTTTCTTTTGTTCAGTTCTTGCTCAGCATTATGTTTGAGAGATTCTTATGATTAGATTTAACTCTTGTTTTAGTTTTCTTCTGTTATTAGTCTTTTATCTGTTAGGTCGGTTCCTTATTAGTTTAGTTAAGTTTCCTCCATGTCAGGCCATTCTCTGTTCCCAGTTAGGTTCTGTTAATTCCCTGCTCCTGCCAGTTCATTACCCCTCATTTCCTTCAGCCTGATTGTCTCCCTCAGTTCACTAATTACCATTCTATTGCTTCTCTCCATCTCTTCTCCTTTAAGTTCAGCTCACATTGTCAGGTCCTCCGTCTTCATCCGTGTTTCTCCTCCGCTCTGGTCTCATTGCCGTGTTCCTGATTCCTTGTCACTTGTAAGCCTTGTTTTGTTATTTAAAAAAATGCCACAATTCAACATGCAACTCCCAAGCTCTTGTCTGCAGTTCGGTTCAGCTCTATCAAAAATCAACCTGACACCCTTGGGGAACCCCACATGTGATTTTTGTCATCTCTGATGTAAAGTTACCTACTGACACTAAAAGTCCTTTAAGTAGGATTTAAACCAGTGGAGAGCTGTACCAGAGAGGCCGACCCAGTTCTCAAGGCGCTCTAACAGGATGGAGTGATCGACAGTATCAATGCTGCACTGAGGTCCAACAGAACCAGCACTGAGGTTCTGAGGTCCAACAGAACCAGCACGGTGGTTCTTCCACAGTCTGTATTTATATGGATGTCATTAAACACCTTGATAAGGGCGGTCTCTGTACTGTGGTGAGGAAACCAGACTGGAAAACATCAAAGCAGCTGGTCGTTGTTAAGAAGGTGTTTAATTGTTGAAACTCAGCTTTTTCAATAATCTTACTGATAAAGGAGGTTTGAGATGGGCCTGTAGTTCTGGAGTAGTAGTTTGTCTAAATTGTTCTTTTTCAGCAGTGGTTTGATAATTGCTGTTTTTAGGGACTGGGGGAAAACACCTGACAGAAGGGACGTGTTTATTATCTGAGTCAAATCAGACGCTATGACAGGCAGAACGTTCTTAAAGAAAGCTGTGGGGAGAACATCAAGGCAGCAGGAGGAGGAACTTAGCTGCTGAATGATCTGCTCTAAACTTTTGTGATTTATTTGGCTGAATTGGGACATTTTGTCAAGAGGAATTCTAGTTGGAGACAGCTTTGGTTCTGATATTGATATGGATGTACAAACTGATCCTCTTTTGGATTATCTCAGTAACGGAGTTAGCAAATTTGTTGCAGGCCCTGGTGGAGTTCAGAAGTAACAGACACAGGAGGGTTTGTTAACCTGTTGACCGAGGCAAATAACAAGGTAGCCAGGCATGAGAAGAACGCTGGACAACTAACAAAGGCTAACCTGCCGCTGATCTGCAGCGAGCTTAAAAAGAGCAGAACAGGCAGGCTGGTAGGTGCGATGCATGAGCCTAATTATTACGAAGCAGGGAGGCGTGCCAGACAGCAAACAGTCACAGCATCATGACACTTTAATACATCTGCAAATAAATACCAAATGTTTTCATTAATAGTTTTGAGCAATTATCCGTACTTGATATCAGATCCTTTTCAAGTTGTGGTGCAGATGTTCCTGTACATGTCTTCTCATGTGGCAGCAGTACGAGACTGAAATAAGTTCAGGTTTTTTCCATTAAATAAGGTCTTTTAAAATGTACTTTTATTGTAAATTTGTATTATGATCAGTAAATAAATTGAAAATAAATGCTGACCCAGCAGTAAACACATTTTCCCAATTGTGGAGTCTGGAAACCAGAAAACACATTATGTCCACATTTAATGCAGCAGATAAAGTTTTTCATTCCTGTTGACAGAATGTCAGTTTGAGCTTCAGAGGGTTAAAATCCATTCAGATGTTCTAAACTGAATTTTAGAAAAGGTCACGGACTGATCAAGCCCTGCGTCTGTATTCAGCATCAGCCGTGACTGAAAATCTTCATGTTTCCTGGCAGCTCACCTGTCTGTCTCTGACCTGCATCCATCTTTTCCTCAGTCTGTCTGACTTTATTCCTCTCAGCTTGTCTCTCTGTGACATGATGAGGCAGGTTTATGCATCAAAATGTTCAGGCTAGAAAAAGGATGCGAGTTAAATGTTTCATTGTAATCAGACTTTATCCAAGTGATCTTAAAAATGTAATCTGATCCTCATTGGTTAATAATTTTAGGCAAATTCAGCCGCAGAGGAAACAAAAACACATAAGATCTTCCACCATAAATTTGTGTTGCTGCTCTGGAGCATCCAGGTATGATTATTGAAGAAATATACTGTCGTTACGATCAGACTTTTTTAGCCATTGAATTTATAAAGTTGAACTTTTTTTCTTTTAAATTTCACCTACGAAAAGTCAGCTGTGGAAAATCACCCGTAGATGTGTTGAACCTCTACAGGTTCGGGTTGTGTTCTGCTGTTTATATGATCGTGTGAATGTTGTGAACAAATCTACCCACAGGTATTAATAAAGCAATCCTGAACCTCCAGAGAAGTAATTAGAGAGAGACTAACCAGAAACTTTACCTAAAGGAATAATGGACAATTTTTCGGTAAATGCTGGTAAGAAACGCCCAAATCACTGAATAACCATTTTACCTGCTCTTCCGCTCTTCAGGGAGATCACATGAAAAAAATCTCCCAAGTCCTCTCTGGTCTTATTTCTTTCTACTGAGGCCTTCCTCTTCTTCTCATAAACAGGAACGCGGTTCACTTCTTGTGAGAGCAGCGGAGCTACAATGAACGGCTAACGCCGAAGCTATCCACTAAGCTAACCGCTAAGCTAACCACATAAATAAACACTAGAAATGTGCAGCCAGCAAGCGGAACCCATGAAGGAACGAGCATGCACACGGGCGTTACGTGAACGTGTCAGAATGATTGACATGTGGAACAACCAATAGATAAGATTATTCCCCTGGAACTCGAAGCTGAAAGAAGATTTTCCACTATACCTTTAAGTAGATACTTGAAAATCATATTACTCAGGTAGAATCACAACATACTGTGCAGTAATACTCCTAGAACAGGGGTTTGCAAACGTTTCCAACCCCAACAGCCATTTTTACCTTTGGTCCAGGAAAACAACATTTGTATAGAGCCACAAAATTAGCATAACTGCTCAAAACACAATAACTTAAATAATATGGGGTATCTGTTTAGATTTTTGAATTAGAGAAAATTTTATTTTTGTTTGTTTTTCGGTTTGATACATTCTCCTTAATGGACATTCAGTTTTTATAGAAAATTCCAAGACGGTGTTATTCAAACAAATTACAGCAGAATTACAATTGAACTTATGAAATTGTTTCATGCATAAATTATATGAAAATATTATTTTATAATAATTTATGACTACCAAATAAGCTGCTGCTTTTCCTGACTCAGGAATTGCTCAAATATTTATAATTTGCATGTAAAATGCAATATTTTGAGTCTTTCTAAGAATTATCTTCTCCTTTACATTGCATTTGAGATAACTTCAACCAAAAGCATAAACTGTGTCAAGATGTGACAGTTTATGGTTATTTTGTGTTGTGGTTCGCGCAGCAGACAGCAAAACGCTCTGCAGATAGTTTGCATGTTTAATGATGCTGCTGCAGGTCATACCGGGGCAATGAGCACTGAAGTTTGTTTGTTGTGCTTCAGGACCGGTGGTTGTGGCGTCTGAGGAACAACAAGGTCCTGGAGGGTTACCCCATAGAGATCGACCAGTTCTGGAAGGGCCTGCCTCCTCGCATTGATGCTGCTTACGAAAGGTCCGACGGAAAGTTTGTCTTTTTCAAAGGTAAGAAATTTTACACAAAAGACAGTAGTATACAGATCTGCCTGACACTTATAAATAAAAAAAGTAATTTCCCTCTGGGATTATTAAAGTATGTCTGATTCTGATATAACATATTTTTTGGACCACAAGGCGACTGGAGACCTCCTGCTTGGAGCAGCTCAATGTATCAAGCTCGGTGTCACATATAAAACAGTTTCATGTAAAGACTTCTTGCCTCCAAGAAGTTTATAGTGTGACACATACCTGAATGTGCAGAGTCCACCTTGAGTACGCGTAGACCTCCATGGAGTGAAGTATGGCCGAGTATGTGGGGGCCCTTACATGAATGCACTTCTAGTTTAGACATTACAGTCAGGCAGTCTTGTAGACAGCTCAGGGGTCCTATCAGGTAGTGACACAGTGTACCGTAATGCTCCGAACATCTGTTGAGCGGAGCGGCTTTCTTGCTAATCAAAGTCGTACTTACACATTTTAACAGATTTTTGAGCGCATTGTACCACATAAAATAAGTCTGTAAACACAACGGTGATCATAGATAAGGTGCACCATCAATTTTTGAGAAAATGTAAGGATTTTAAGTTTGACTTATAGTCCAAAAAATGCAGTACAATATAAAGCCACCAACAAATGTAGCATCTATTGTCTATATTCAAAGAATTTTGTAATGGTTCCATGTTGTTTTTACACTCTCAATAAGAGCAAGCAGGGACGATAATAAGGCATAATTGATATGTGTTACTTTGTCCCGTTTCTCGATTGAAATCATGTCAAGATGTCCAACAGTTCTCATCTTTGGAGACAAATGTCATGTTTCTAAATTCTTCAACTTTCTCTTTGAGGGCTTTGGTGAATGTTGTCCTTAACCTCTGTTGTCATATAGTTTATGACACAGTTTGAAGTTGCACAAATCAGACGATGTCAAACAGTGTGAATCAGTGTAATACTAAAAAATATGTTCCTTACCAGAGAGCAATCTAAAATACTTCCAGAAAGCCTGGATAACTTTTTCATGGATCAATTCATCTGTTAATCAATCATTATTTACAGAGCACAACTTCAGAGGAGAAAAAGCAGATTTAAAGCCACTACAACCAAAAGAATGCCACATATCAGAAAGGACTGATCTGGACAAAAACATTTAAGTTACTCCCATCTATTTTTCCCAGGTGATAAGTTCTGGGTGTTTAAGGAGGTCAGGGCCGAGCCCGGTTACCCTCAGAACCTCATGGAGCTGGGCAGCTTCCTCCCCAAAGACGGCATCGACGCAGCGGTCCGCTGGGAGGTTGTTGGGAAAACCTACTTCTTCAAAGGAAACCAGTACTGGCGCTACAACGAGGAAAAGCGAACCGTGGACCCAGGGTACCCCAAACCCATCAGTGTGTGGGATGGGGTCCCTGACTCTCCACAGGGAGCCTTCACCAGCAGAGAGGGATGTGAGTGGTACCAATATATCACTAAGTTTCACTGTGTTTCCTTTGCAATCTGTCGGTGGAAGTTAGCTGAGCACCAACTGTATGCTCCATCATGATGAAAGATCCTGGAGAACAGAGCTTTGTGAAAAATAAGCAACTTTGTGCTTATAATATGTGAACACACTATAAATGCCATTTTATATAAGCTAAATGTAATTTCATTTTTATACATGAAATTACAAATAAAGGTTGACTTATATTGTTCATTTATTGAACAGAAAAGATTCACATCGATCCTTCAATGAGCCAGCAAGGACAACCAATGTAACGTGTGCAATTCCAGTATTTTTACTGGACGATCCGAGCTTGGGGCCGTAGGATTTTTGCCTCACAGCTGTCACAGCCTGTGATTTCAAATGCCCTAATACCAAGGTGCCTCAGGAGGATTTAGCCTACTCAGCTTGTCATTATTCTGGCAGACTTAGATATAGAGAAACAAATGTTTATAACAGAATTTTATTGGTAAGGGAATCTGTCTTTTTTTACATTATTACTCTATAAAGATTAATCATGTCCCACTGATTGTTGTGAACATAGAGCTCCATAGCGACATCTGGTGGGACCTGGCCCCACTGGCCCCAATTGCAGAGATGCCAGAAGATTGACAAATGTTTAGCAGAGAACTGACCCTAACTATAAAAAGTTCATTATAAGTTGAAGGTCTTTGTCTTGCAGGAGTGAGGCAAGTCTGGCGGATCACTGACCCTAATAAAAATATATATACATACAAAATTTGAAGTCCAAAATGTGTAAACATCATCAATTCAATTCAATTTAATATATATAGCACCAATTCACAACAGATGTCAAATTCAACCAAATCCTCCAGACAGATTGGTCAAAATGTTTCCTATCCAAGGAAACCCAGCAGGTTGCATCAAGTCTCTCCAAGCAGCATTCACTCCTCCTGAAAGAGCGTAGAGCCACAGTGGACAGTAATCTGCATCATAAGATTGTTGTTTAACCCTAATATTTTTTTAAGTCCTAAAACAATAAGAAAGAGTTTAAACACACTAAAATGTGTTAGAAATTATTTTCAACATCATTGTGTAATGGGGCACGATAAGTTTTAGGGTCATTTTTGCAGTGTAATTTTGTTAAACATGCCACGAACTCAGTGATAAAATGTCACCAGATGCTTTCAAAGTTTTCCTTTGTGATTAGTTCTTGGGAATGGCTCCACCTTTTACCAATGTTACCTTTTGGTTTTGATTGCAGGAAGTCTCCATTCCTTTCATTTGCTGGATCACTGAAGAACTGAATTTGTGCCTTTTCTTGGGCCTGTTTACTGTTTGTAGGTTTAAGATTCTAAGCTTGCTTTAATCCTGACTGTCTGGGTCAAAAAGTTCTATGTCCTGAGCATGGGACTCAAGTTGGCGAATACAGAGGCCATATTCATAACGTGGGCCTGGGCCACCTGGAAAGTGAAGCTGGTTATGTTTATGAACTGACGGAGGCATTTTAACTAACTTGTGATACAAGGAAGAAAGTTCCTAATCTAAGTGAGAGTTTTCCAAGGTGTATATTCTGACATGTGGTGGTTGGTTAGGTTGGTGTGGACCACCTGTGTGACTCTTTTGGCCCTTAGGGGGCAGCACAGAGTCAGGAAAGGTGGTGGTATGAGTCAGGTGTGATGGCTGCTCCTCCCTCCAATCTGAGCCACTTGCATCTGCAGAGTTATTTACCTGATGCTCTTTGTGGCTGTCCACTGCAGCTGGCTTGTGCAGTGCTCCAGTGTGGACAGTATGACTTCAAACCCCTCCTGTGGGGTCTGTAGAAGTAATTTCTGTAAACTCAAAATTTAGAGGCTCTGTTCTAAATTTTGGAAAGACTGGCTCTGTTTTAAGTGCTGTGTTAGAAACTGCAGAGCTGCTCTCTGAATCCAGCTAATGCAACAAGTCAACCTGCTGAGTTTGATCATTTGAGGGTTTCGCCTTAGAGGTGGGAGGCTCACTTCCATGGATGGATTCAGGCTCGCTGATATTGTGACTTTTGAGCTCCTCGGTCTAAGCTTCAGCTTCTCCCGTCCTCACCTGAGTCGAGTTGCCAAATTGGAGAGCTCCAATTTGGCAACACTCACTCTGTGCTGGGTCCTCTGATGAGTCTGCCTGTAACTGAGAATATTGTTCATCTTCTAGTTGTGACTTACATTGATATAACAATGGGAGCTTTCCCACAACATCTTGAATCCGAGTCCTTTTAATTGGATTCCCAATGAAGTTAATTAATTCCTGAATCTTTCTGAGATCAGCAACAACAACCTTCTGCCTCTCTATGTCTGCAAAGTCAACCACCGGTGTAGCTTCAGATGCCTGATGTTGAGACTCCATCTTTGCTGACACAAAAACAACAACACAAGATATGAAAAGTTTTAAAAATAACACAGTATCCAGTCTGTGCATGCCAAGCTATGCATGTATGTTTAAATACAAATTTTACAAATACTTATTTGAGTGTGCAGAAACATGTGCAAGTTGACAGCTCAACAGGCGGCTTAAGACAACACTATTCTTTCAGTGTTAAGATGCTAAACCTTTAGGAATTACTAACGTTTTGCGCAAGGCTTGAACTTTTTTTTGGAATTACTTGCCTTTTAGGCTTATGCTTCTGACCTTTCTTTTAGGAGAAATTGGCAAAATTTAGGGGAATCCCCCCCTCCCTCACTGCACAAGCAGAGTGGCACCTCAGATCAACCAGGAGTTAATTCTGAATACAAATCTGTTCTACACAATACAATAAAAGGATCTTAGGTTATCTAAAAATGTCACAGGTGATATTCTCTTATATGTGCAGTGCAAGCTGTATTTACAAATACCCACCCAGGGACGCCATTATGTGTTGTACTTTATGCATATTTAGTTATTTAATTTTTATTAAACACTTGGTCTATTAGGTATAGTCCAGTGAATAACAACCCAAACAGCTGACATTAGGATAATAATTGTAAAGGTGATTCAAGCACTGGAATTCTTTTAACAGCAAACTCTGTACACATATGGAATAAAGGAGTGAGAACTTCTCTTCAAGCATAAGAATTAACAGAAATGAATGAAAATCCAGAAAACACCACTATATAATGTTGTTTATCTGAATGAACACTATACTTCAATCAGCAAATCCTCTCTACTAACTAAACTACTTAGTGTCATGATTTGTCTTGGATGAACCCAGAACACAGCACACACACACACACACAGCTAGTTTCCAGAGTTTATTGAAGCAGCAAGAAGTGGATGATGAAAGCCAGAGTCATTTACCAGACAGAGGTTGCAGGGGTACAGGAACTGGCAGACAGGAACAGACAGGACCAGGACACGAGCAGGAACAGGACAGGCATGATGTACAGAGGATTGGAGACGAACCGGTGATCAGGGAGAGACTAAGGTGAGTCTATATAGTAGTGTGAGCAGGTGGAATAAGTCCAAGGTGATTGCAGCCTGCCAGGTGTTCCTAGTCAGGGCTGCAAAGGGGAAGGAGCCAGAAATGTTCAGAATGCAGCCTACAGGCTGCATCATGACATTACCCCCCCATGAGCGCAGGACCCTCTGTAAGCGCAGAACCCTTGAGAGCGTCGGAACCTTTGAGAGCGCCGGAACTAGACAAACCAGAGGCGGGCGTCGCAACAGCGACCCCGGGGAGACGAACCAGGGACGAGGCGTCTTAGTACAGCGACCCAGGCGAGACGAACCAGAGGCGGGCGTCGCAACAGCGACCCCGGGGAGACGAATCAGAGGTGGGGCATCGCGAACAGCGATCCCGGTGAGACGAACCAGAGGCGAGGCGTCTTAGCACAGCGACCCAGGCGAGATGAACCAGAGTCCTGCCTGCTCCTGCAACAAGCTCTGTGTGTGACTGAGTTCATCCTTTGACCGGTTCGTTCTGTCATGACTTGTCTTGGATGAACCCAGAACACAGCACACACACACACACACACAGAGCTAGTTTCCAGAGTTTATTGAAGCAGCAAGAAGTGGATGATGAAAGCCAGAGTCATTTACCAGGCGGAGGTTGCAGGGGTACAGGAACTGGCAGACAGGAACAGACAGGAACAGGACCAGGACACGAGCAGGAACAGGACAGGCATGATGTTCAGAGGACTGGAGACGAACCGGGGACCAGGGAGAGACTAAGGTGAGTCTATATAGTAGTGTGAGCAGGTGGAATAAGTCCAAGGTGATTGCAGCCTGCCAGGTGTTCCTAATCAGGGCTGCACAGGGGAAGGAGCCAGAAATGTTCAGAATGCAGCCTACAGGCTGCATCATGACACTTAGTAAAATTAAGATTAAAGAAACCAAGGAACTATATACACACAAAAGAACAAAAGGACAAATAAAGATAGTTGAAAACCATCATCAGAATGATTCAGTGAATCTTGGGTTCACTACAGACGAACCAGAGTTCATCTTAAAAAATATGGAATTAGCATAACTAATTTACAACGACATTTGGTATGTGTTCAACCCATTCATAATGCAACTCCAAGTAAGATAAAACATTATTTGAGGAAATAACATTTTTAAGATTTATTTGCTTAATAGAAATCAATAACCTTTAGGACACTTGATTTTGATTAATGTAATTATTTTCCAAGGAAATAATTAACCCTCTAATTGGTAACTTAAGAATCTAGAGGGTGCTGTACGCACATCCAGGGCACATGACCCTTAGCCCGTTCGAGCGCTTTAACCACACTGCTGAATATGCTGGGGACACTTGAAACCAAACAGAAATCTAAATGGCAAGAGTTTGTGAAGCCTCTGGTACCTGCATACAACTGTACAAAGAATGAAGTAACAGGGTCCATGCCATATGAGCTGTTGTTTGGTCGATCTCCACGACTCCCAGTCGACCTGGCTTTTGGTTTACCGATTCGAGAAGCTTCATTACCCTCACATTCAGAGTATGTCAAGAACCTCTGTTCACGGCTTGAAGAGAGCTACAAACTAGCTTCTGAGAATTCTCTCAAATCGGGTCAGAAGAACAAGAGCCATTTCGATCAACGTATAACACCCGCCAGTTTGGAGGCACGCTCTTCTTTGCTGTCACATGCTGGGGCAGCGGGCTGTGGGTCGCCGACAACAACAGACTAAACAAAGTGATCAGGAGGGCGGGGGATGTTGTGGGGGAGGAGCTGGAAACTCTGACGGCAGTGGCAGAGAGGAGGATGCTGTCCAGGCTACAGTCCATCTTAGACAATGTCTCACACCCTCTCCATGACACACTGACCCAGCAGAGGAGCTCCTTCAGCAGAAGACTCCTCTTACCCAGATGCACCACTGAGCGCCACAGGAAATCATTCCTGCCTGTGGCTATCAATCTCTACAACGCCTCCCTCAGTTATCCTAACACCCCCCCCCCCCCTCTGTAACTGTCATTTATGCATTCACTGCACTGTTCTTGCACAAGTCACCATCACTTCACTGGGATTCCCAAGGTGAAGTGATAAGACTATTGTGATATGGTAATACCTTGGATGGAATTGTAAATATATATATAACAATGTGTGTATTCTGGAGCATGTAACGAAAGTAATTTCCCCCTGGGATCATTAAAGTATGTCTGAGTCTGAGTCTGAGGGTTGGAGACCGGGTGCTTGTCTGCAATACCCGTCTGCGAGGGACATATAAGTTGGAGGACAAATAGGAGCTAGGAGTTTATGTGGTCATTAAGCAAGCGGGTGAAAGCCCTGTTTACACTGTCAAACCTGAAGCCACAGAAGGACCAACCCACACGCTACATTGAGACCTGCTGCTTCCCTGTGGTTTCCTACCTGCCAGTACAGTTGAAGATCATCCTGTAGCTACACCCATTCACAGGCCGAAAACTCGCAGCCAGTACAAAATCACCCTAATTTTGCAGTTTGCCTTGAGAAGAGGACACTGATTCTATAATGTCATATTGTCCTGTTTCGCTTCTTGTCCAGCCTCCGATCAAATTCAGGGTGGAGAGATTTAGCGACACAAACCTGATTATCGTGAGACTTCAGCAGCTCCAAGCATCACCATTTACTACCGCTCCTACAGTAAGGATACCACCTGAGAGTCGCTTAACTGAATTTGAGGAGTCCTTACTGCTGCCTGAGGGAGAAGCTCCGTCAGCATCCAGCGACGAGTTGGGTAAAACTGGAGAAGTGCCTAAAGTGGAAGAGGTTGCAGGAGTTTACCTACCTGTGGAACTACCTGAGGAAGAAGATATACCTACCAATGTGCCTGCTGAAGCCTGAGATTGAAGATTCCATGCCAGAGCAGACTGAGTCATCAGTCCTGGCTCTATTGCACCCATTAGAAGTTGAAGCATACCTCTGTCGTTCGTTGGGTCATTACCGTTGTCAGGAACCGGGTGTACCATTGTCGTTACCCTGGTAACCACCTAGCCGGATAAAATATTCGGTATTGGGAAAGCCACTGATTTCGGTAGTCCAGACATTGTTTCAAGGCTTGTCTAATGCATACAGATGTTTTTAGTCACGCCCCTGCAGCAGACATTTCTAGTTGTAAGACCTGTAGTTCCCATGCAACGGGGACATGCATGAACTAAGGGTGGAGGGATCTAAGTTACAGACTGTGATGATCCTGCCACTGGGGTTGGTTTTTCCTTCACTCAATACACCTATTTCTGCTCCACCCCACCTGCAATCACCCTTCACCGGCTTCACCTGGTTCCACCTCCTTATAAACCACCGTCAAATAAACCACCAGTGCCAGATCGTTTCAAGCCAACAACCTGAGTACCTTCCAGCGTTTTCTGATTGCCTGTTCTGTTACCCAACCTTGACCCGTTTTTGGATGATTTGTTTTCTCACCTGAATCTGAGTTACCAAGCTTACCTGACCCTTTTGTACCTCCAAGCCCGCACGTTAACGAACCCTGGATTGGACCTGGACCTGCCTTTGGATTTCCCCTTTTGAAACGCTGTGCGGACCCCGTGTTACGGAGATTATCCCCGGACCATCTCTGGATCACACCAGGAGAGTCCCAAGCGGATCACCAGCCCGGCTTACGCCCCGCGGACCCAGTCCACAGCCGGACCTCCAGCTCTCAACAGATTAGTGATTCAGCTTCACTCCTTCTCGACCACTCCCTTCTTTATACTGATCACTAACCTGTTGTCTCTATCACAGGAGGTTACCGGCTTCTGAGTGAGCTGCGCGTCACCAGCAGCACACTCAGTGGCTATTGGAAAATTGTGTTTGGAAGGTTATTTATTAGTGCATGTTAAGGGTCCTGGTTGAACATGCACCTATTTAATGCTATGCATCATTCTCTTCCTCAAGGGCGGCTTCCATTCCCAGTGAGGAGAGTTTAGTGAACGTTTTGATCTGCTTCACATGAACCCATTTGTACTTTGGACTCTGTCTGGGCTTTGAGATTCTTATTTGGTAAACTAACGGGGAGAGTTTTCCAATGATTTTGAACGTAACTGTCCAGCTTGAAAGAAATTTCTTGGACCAACCGGATGGCTGGGTGTATCGGAAATAGAAAACCTTGTCTCCTATCTCATACTCCATATGGGCTGTTTTCCGAACGTAGTAGCCTTTGGCCCCTTGTACGCTGGCTTCTAAATTCTTTTGAACCCACCCGAAAGTCGTTTGCAGATGGTCTTTTAAGTCAGTGACATACTGATGTGCTGTGTAGGTGGATGTCACTGACATCTGGTAGATGAGATGCAGGGGAAGGGTCATTTGTCCACCTGTCATCATCTCAAAGGGTGGTGTCCCTGTAGAGCATTGTGGAGTAGAGCGGATGGCCAATAGAACCAGGGGAAACTTTATATCCTAGTCTCTGCCATGGCTGTTAACATATTTCTTTAAGATGCTGACCACGGTGCGGTTCAATCGCTTCTCAACTTCTACACCCAACATGTCAAAGAGCGCTGTCATAACGTTTGACGTGAAATGTGCTCCTCTGTCCGAGTCTATGGACAGAGGAAGGCCCAAACCGTCTTGCTTACATTTCTGTCTTACTACAGAGCTCAGGCACTGTGAGGAAAAACTGGCTTCCAGATAAAACTCTTCAAGCTTCTGCTTCAAGACCTGGAAAGCTTGTTCTTCAGACTCCTCTCAGTACAAAATGCCGTAGACGTTTGGTGAGTGGCCCACCCATGACTGCGTAGTCCTCAATGAACTGCCATTAGTAGTTGCAGACCCCTAAGAAGCTTTGGAGCTCAGAGACATTTACCGGGGCGGTTATGTCTTGGCAATTCTGGTCCACCATCCGGTGTCTCAGGAGGGGGGAGCAGTGCAGTACCAACACTGTTTACAGTGGGGGTGGTGTGCTGCTGACCTCGACACGGGACGTCGTGTGTCGGTGGGCGGAATACTTCGAAGACCTCCTTAATCCCACCAACACGTCTTCCATTGCGGAAGCAGAGCCTGAGTACTCTGGGTTGGGTTCTTCCATCTCTGGTGCTGAGGTCGCCGAGGTGGTTAAAAAGCTCCTCGGTGGGAAGGCCTCGGGGGTGGATGAGATTCGCCCTGAGTACCTTAAGGCTCTGGATGTTGTGGGGCTGTGTTGGTTAACGCGGCTCTGCAGCATCGCGTGGACATCGGGGGCAGTTCCCCTGGATTGGCAGACTGGGGTGGTGGTCCCCCTATTTAAAAAGGGGGACCAGAGGGTGTGTTCCAACTACAGAGGAATAACACTCTTAAGCCTCCCTGGTAAGGTCTATTCAGGGGTTCTGGAAAGGAGGGTCCGCCGGATAGTTGAATCTCGGATTCAGGAAGAGCAGTGTGGTTTTCGTCCTGGCCGTGGAACACTGGATCAGCTCTACACCCTCAGCAGGATCCTGGAGGGGACATGGGAGTTTGCCCAACCAGTCTACATGTGTTTTGTAGATCTGGAGAAGGCATTCGACCGTGTCCCTCGAGGGATCCTGTGGGCGGTACTACGGGAGTATGGAGTACCGGGTCCTTTAATAAGGGCTGTCAGGTCTCTGTATGACCGGTGTCAGAGTCTGGTCCGCATTGCCGGCAGTAAGTCGAACTCGTTTCCGGTGAGAGTTGGACTCCGCCAAGGTTGCCCTTTGTCACCGATTCTGTTCATAACTTTTATGGACAGAATTTCGAGGCGCAGCCAAGGTGTTGAGGGGATCCGTTTTGGTTGCCTTAGGATTGCGTCTCTGCTATTCGCGGATGACGTGGTCTTATTGGCTTCATCAGGGCGTGATCTACAGCTCTCACTGGAGCGGTTCGCAGCCGATTGCGAAGCGGCCGGGATGAAAATCAGTGCCTCCAAATCCGAGACCATGGTCTAGAACCGGAAAAGGGTAGAGTGCCTCCTCCGGGTTGGGGAGGATGTGCTGCCCCTAGCTGATTGTTTCTCAGCGCTAAATGACTGCAGCATTTAGAATGGATCATTATATAGAGTTATCACAGGTTATGTTATTATCTGGCTCAGAAAAAATAAAATCTGTTAATCAATGAGTTTTATAGCAGCTCAAAGGCTGAATTCTGGACTTTGGACTCAGACACACCTCAGCTGGACCAGAACTAAAGCAGGAAGCAGTTTGTGATCGTTGTTCCCTGCAGAGAGACTCCCAGACGATCCGATTCACCTTCAGACCAAACCAACAGCTTCCTCTGAGTCCAGGAGAGAAAAGAGGAAACCTCCAACCCTGAAGGTGAGTTGGACCCAGAACATTAATCAGTCACTTTGTGGGACGTTAGTAGAGGAGGGAGGAGAACCATGACTGACTGGACCTTCTGTGTTTCCAGCTTCACTCAGAGACTAAATGGCTTCCAGATCAGAGGAGGATCTCTGCTGTCCGGTCTGCAAGGACATCTTTATGGATCCGGTTGTTCTGGCATGTAGCCACAGCTTCTGTAAGGAGTGTCTGAAGAACTGGTGGAGAGAGAAACCAACACAAGAGTGTCCAGTTTGTAAGAGAAGATCCTTCACCAAAGATCCACCCTGTAACCGGGTTCTAAAGAACCTGTGTGAGACCTTCCTACAGCAGAGAGACCAGAGAGCTTCAGAGGATCTCTGCAGTCTGCACTCTGAGAAACTCAAACTCTTCTGTCTGGACCATCAGCAGCCAGTGTGTCTTGTCTGCAGAGATTCAGAGAAACACACCAAGCACAGATTCAGACCCATGGATGAAGCTGCTCAGCAACACAAGAAGAACCTTCAGGAAACTCTGGAACCTTTAAAGGAGAACCTGGAGGTCAGGAAGAAAGTTCTAGAGGAGTTTGATCAGACAGCAGAACACATGAAGGTCCAGGCCCGACACACAGAGAGGCTGATTAAGGAGCAGTTTAAGAAGCTTCATCAGTTTCTAGCAGAGGAAGAGGAGGCCAGGCTGGCTGCACTGAGGGAGGAAGAGGAGCAGAAGAGTGGGATGATGAAGGAGAAGATGGAGGCTCTGAGCAGAGAGATAGCAGCTCTTTCACACACAGTCAGAGCCACAGAGGAGGAGCTGAGAGCTGAAGACGTCTCATTCCTGCACAACTACAAGGCTGCAGTGGAAAGAGTCCAGCGCTGCCCCCTGCTGGAGGATCCACAGCTGCCCTCAGGAGCTCTGATAGACCAGGCCAAACATCTGGGCAACCTGGCCTTCAACATCTGGAGCAACATGGAGAACATGGTCTCCTACACTCCTCTCATCCTGGACCCAAACACTGCTGGTTCAGAACTCATCCTGTCTGAAGATCTGACCAGTTTGACTTTCGGACAGAAACAGCAGCTTCCTGATAATCCAGAGAGGTTTAGATCACGGTATTCTGTCCTGAGTTCTGAAGGCTTCAACTCAGGGAACCACAGCTGGGATGTTGATGTTGGAGACAGTGAAGTCTGGAAGCTTGGTGTGTTAGCAGAGTCTGTCCAGAGGAAGGGAGTCATGGAGTCTGGATTGTTGGTTTTACAGTTCTCTGAAGGTAAATACAAAGCACGGTCTCCTCCATCTCCTTCCAAGGTTCTCTCAGTCCAGAAGAAGCTCCAGAGGATCAGAGTGAATCTGGACTGGGACAGAGGAAAGCTGTCCTTCTCTGATCTGGACACTAACTCACAGATACGCACCTTCAGACACACCTTCACTGACAAGATGTTTCCATACTTCTTCACTCTGGATAAAGTGAAAATGCTACCGATGAAGATCTCAGTGAGCAAACAGCAGCTCTGATGTTCTCAGCATGAAGAACACAAAGTCCAGATGAAACCTTGATGATCTAATTGAAACTCAGTGATGTTTTAGATGTCCCCTCTGGCAGTGTAGCACTTGTCTTAATGCCAAAGAGAGCCCAACAGATTTACTTTCACATGTGGAGCATTATTGCTTTTGCTATAGTGTTCTGTTTGATATACCTATACATATACACTACCGTTCAAAAGTTTGGGGTCACCCAAACAATTTTGTGTTTTCCATGAAAAGTCACACTTATTCACCACCATATGTTGTGAAATGAATAGAAAATAGAGTCAAGACATTGACAAGGTTAGAAATAATGATTTGTATTTGAAATAAGATTTTTTTTACATCAAACTTTTCTTTCGTCAAAGAATCCTCCATTTGCAGCAATTACCGCATTGCAGACCTTTGGCATTCTAGCTGTTAATTTGTTGACGTAATCTGGAGAAATTGCACCCCACGCTTCCAGAAGCAGCTCCCACAAGTTGGATTGGTTGGATGGGCACTTCTTGCGTACCATGTGGTCAAGCTGCTCCCACAACAGCTCAATGGGGTTCAGATGTGGTGACTGCGCTGGCCACTCCATTACCGATAGAATACCAGCTGCCTGCTTCTGCTCTAAATAGTTCTTGCACAATTTGGAGGTGTGTTTAGGGTCATTGTCCTGTTGTAGGATGAAATTGGCTCCAATCAAGCGCTGTCCACTGGGTATGGCATGGTGTTGCAAAATGGAGTGATAGCCTTCCTTATTCAGAATCCCTTTTACCCTGTACAAATCTCCCACCTTACCAGCACCAAAGCAACCCCAGACCATCACATTACCTCCACCATGCTTAACAGATGGCGTCAGGCATTCTTCCAGCATCTTTCCATTTGTTCTGCGTTTCACAAGCGTTCTTCTTTGTGATCCAAACACCTCAAACTTGGATTCATCCGTCCACAACACTTTTTTCCAGTCTTCCTCTGTCCAATGTCTGTGTTCTTTTGCCCATCTTAATCTTTTTCTTTTATTGGCTAGTGTCAGATATGGCTTTTTCTTTGCCACTCTGCCATGAAGCCCAGAATCCCGCAGCCGCCTCTTCACTGTAGATGTTGACACTGGTGTTTTGCGGGTACTATTTAATGAAGATGCCAGTTGGGGACCTGTGGCTGTGAGGCGTCTGTTTCTCAAACTAGAGACTCTAATGTACTTATCTTCTTGCTCAGTTGTGCAACGCGGCCTCCCACTTCTTTTTCTACTCTGGTTAGAGCCTGTTTGTGCTGTCCTCTGAAGGGAGTAGTACACACCGTTGTAGGAAATCTTCAATTTCTTAGCAATTTCTCGCATGGAATAGCCTTCATTTCTAAGAACAAGAATAGACTGTCGAGTTTCAGATGAAAGTTCTCTTTTTCTGGCCATTTTGAGCGTTTAATTGACCCCACAAATGTGATGCTCCAGAAACTCAATCTGCTCAAAGGAAGGTCAGTTTTGTAGCTTCTGTAACGAGCTAAACTGTTTTCAGATGTGTGAACATGATTGCACAAGGGTTTTCTAATCATCAATTAGCCTTCTGAGCCAATGAGCAAACACATTGTACCATTAGAACACTGGAGTGATAGTTGCTGGAAATGGGCCTCTATACACCTATGTAGATATTGCACCAAAAACCAGACATTTACCACATTAGCAATGTATAGAGTGTATTTCTTTAAAGTTAAGACTAGTTTAAAGTTATCTTCATTGAAAAGTACAGTGCTTTTCCTTCAAAAATAAGGACATTTCAATGTGACCCCAAACTTTTGAATGGTAGTGTATATATATATATATATATATATATATATATATATATATATATATATATATATATATATATATATATGGGTTGCGTATCCGTCTCGCAGTCGGAAGGTTGTGAGTTCAATTCCAGCTTCCTTTGTCACGTGATGATGTGCCCCTGGTCAAGGCACTTAACCCTTAGCTGTGTGTTGGTGTATAAATGTGTGTGCATTAGTGAGAGCAATTGGGTGAATGTGGCTCTTGTGTACAGTGCTTTGAGTGGTCAGTATGACTGGAAAAGCGCTTTATAACTTCAGTCCATTTACCATATATGCAAAAACCTTCATTAGATATTATTTTGGGATTATCTCAAATTCAATGGACACAGAAACAGAAAGGTAAAAAGAAAGAAAGGAACAGAAAAGGTGATTTTAAACAGGAACCTGGAGATGATCTGACTGATCATCTGGTTGTTTTCAGGTCCGTTTCAGATCTGCTTGATAATCTGTCCAGGTTGTGGAGCTTAGTTTGGTTCTGACAGCAGGTCCAGGTGTGCTGATCGTGAACAGGTAACAGGTGAGGTTAGAGGAGACATGAGGACCCAAGTTAGAGCTCTGCTGAGGGAACAAACCTGAGGCCCAAACATCCAGCCTGAAGAACGCTGCAGCAGAAATCTCAGAGGTTTTCATGTTTAGTTCAGGAACAACTCAGCAGATTTAATCTCAACAAAGGGAAGCAGGGTTTTTATATTAGAATTTTTGAAATAAACACATTCTATGTGTCTGAGATTGTGGAATATATATCTGATGCTTGTGCAATAACAGGTTCATGTGTTGTTAGGGTAGAGTCTGTAGAAGGTTCTGATGCAGATCCGTTAAAGGCATCGATTACTTGAACAAATTCAAGGAACGTCTCTGGAGCTGAAGATTGGGACTCTTTAAAGCATCGTTTTTAAGCACTTTCAACAATTGCTGACTAGATATCTGCCTCTGCTCAGCTCTGTGAAGGTCCCAGCAAAGCATTTCCTTTAGGTTGAGGCTGGACTTTGGCTGAGCCAATAAAACACCTCGGTTCTTTTCACTCAATGAAACATTGTGCAGAACTTCTGTCATTTCATGGAGGATTTATCTTGGTTTGCATGAAGCCTGGAAGATTGAATTCTCCACCTGAGACTCTTTTTCTAGCAGACTGTCGGATGCTTTAATAGGTGCCTGATGGCACAACATCTGCCATCCGGTGCCTTCTTGCAAATCAAACCATTTACACTCTTATCACTGGTCTGTACGTAGACCCACGTTAGATAATTTGTGACAGTGGCAAATTTATTACAGTGCTGTATATTTGAAAATTTGTTAAATGTTAAATTAAGTGTATTTTCTTTCCTCAATAAAAATTATTAACAATTAAAATGTTTTTTTGTAATATTTATAAGGTCCACGGGACACTGTTTAATCACGAGCTGATATATAATTTTACACTTTTGTCTTTGGACAGTTTGATTGAAGCTGGTATTTGAAGCCATCATCAGTTGGAAATTCTCAACATGTTCAAATCCTTCAAACTTTTAGGTCTTTGTGTACTTCCCAGATCGCTGTCGTCATTCTCTGAGGTTTGACAATCCGACGAGACGAATCAGTGGTTCCTTGTAATGTTCTGCTTAAGGAGAACCACGTTGTTCCACCTAGAAGGAAATGGCTTTCTGAAAATATCCTGGAAGCTGTGAAATTAAAACATTAAAATTAGATGAAACTCTAGATCTGCTGAATTCAACAGAATGTTTGTAGCTGGAATAACCCAGGTTTCGGGAGACGTTGAAGTTTAGATGTGTCTGCTTGCTGCTGAATGCATCCTGACTGGAACTGATTTTTCGATTGCAATGCAAATTGTAATTGACAAATAAAATTTGATTGATTGATTGATTGATTGATTGACTATAATCCTTCCTCTGATACACATGAAGAATAGTTCATGAGGTTAAGTCAATTACAATCAATTCAATTTTATTTATCTAGCGGCAATTCACAACCCATGTCATCTCAAGGCTCTTTCCAAAGTCAAATTCAATCAAATCCTACATTCTAAGCTGTTCCTGAAAGCCAGAAGAACTGAGGTTAAAAGGGGCATTTAATGTCTCACAACATAATCTGTGGTCTCTCTTAGAGGTTTTTTACAGTTTACTACTGGAAACGCCCTCTAAGCTAAGATAAGATAAGATAGGCTTTATTGATCTCACATTGGAGAAATTCACGTCACATCGGCTCAGTAATCAGTAGTCATAGGAACGAGGGGTCAAGTAGGACGAGGTGCATCAAATATATACAGTGTGTCCTCGTTATACCATGGGTCAAAAGGAGTAGGTAAGAAAAATCAAAAAAAGAAAAATACAAAAGGAAATAAGGCAGAGGATGTCTTCAACTTCACAGTTTAGCTTAACCATTTATTCTAATACAGCAGAGCAATGACCACAATGTTACAGCGCTGGACTCTTTCAGCAAAACAACACAGGTGACGTCCCAAAGTTCAAGAGCCCCTACGTTATACAAACATGGCTTTTTCTACATTTAGTCACACCCCTCAAAGGCGATGGTATCCTCATGATATCTGAATAATGTGTCATCATGGAGAAATTATCATGAATGCATGAATCCTAAATCACAAGGAAAGCTGTTCCATTAAGAACTCCACACATTAGATTAGACTAGCTTTAACTTTTAGCAAAAGAAGTGTTGAGGTTTTCTTTCTGGTGGAGTTTCTCACTGGAGCAGTCCTCCCTGTGTGGAGGATCATCCTCCCTTGATATGCTGGTTATTTTAAATTATGCATTTACATTATTCTAAATAATTCTAAATCTATGTGTGCTTAGAAGACTCCATCTAGCTGCAAAATAAATCCACCCCATCGGATTGCCATGTCTCCAGTAGTTTCTGGTGTAGTGCGACTAAATTGGAAATATATCTAAGATTTAATACTATATCTGTAATATAATTGAACTAACTAAACTAAGACATCCTAAGCACCACAGAAATACAGTCTAACATCATGGGTATAAATGATTGTAGACCCTACGCCTATCCTTTTTTAGGAAATTTAATCTTTCACCCATTTGCAGATGATACTCAGATTTATAATCAGTTTAAGCACATCTTTTCTCACTTAAACCACCGTTTGACTGCCTTACTGAGGCGAAAGCTTGGATGGTGTGATAGCTGCATGTACAGCCACACAGATTTGGTAACAAATACCATTTATTTAATTTAGTTTCTTTGTCATATAGGGTTTCAATTACAGAGCCATTTCATTATTTGGAATTTATTCATCACCATAACACTGTTTTTCAAAATTAGTGTGCACAGCCAAAGGGCTGTGCTGATTTGGACCATACCACATCGGTCTATGAGGGGAAATGGGGTTTTGCTTCATTTGGTTTAGTTAGGTTTGTGTATGTTTTGCCCCATGTGTTCCTTTAGAGGACTGATAAGCCACTATTTATGTTCCTCTTTGTCCCATCAAGGCAGGTCAGTTTGTTTGAGTTAGTTCTGTTACTAGTTATTTTGAGTAGTTTTGTTCCTTTGACCTCTTTTCTGGATCCATTTTTGTACTTGTTACATTTTATCCTTTTTGGGTTAAATAAAAGAACCCTGTTTTTTGAAAATACTCCTGTGCCTGACTGTCGTTACTGCTCGGTCCATCACAGATGGCTTCAAATTTCTGAACTTCAATGAAAATAAAACTGCATCCTCCAGCAGTTCATAAAATCTCATGTGAAAAATCTTGGAGTAATTCTTGATTATAGCCTTAATCTTGAGAAACAGATTAGTTGTGTTGTAAAAAGATATTTATTTTAGAAACTGAGACCAAAGTGAAATAATTTTTATCTTTTACTGACTTTGAACGTGTGATTCATGCTTTTATTAGCTCCCAACTCGATTATTGTAATTATGTTGGTGTAAGCCAGGCCAGCCGTTCACAACTGAAGTTGGTTCAGAACGCTGCAGCTCGCCTCTTAATATGAACAAAAAAGCGTGAGCATATTTCACCTGTGTTTGCTTCCCTTCACAGGCTCCCTATTCGTTTTAGAGTTGATTTTAAAGTTTTATTGTTGACTGATGACCCCCTAAGTGGGCTGGCACCTGCCCTCTAGAACCCTTAGATCTAATGTCCATTTGTGTTTAGTTGTCCAGGCTTGTCCACAGAGGTGATCAGACTTTTTCTGTTTTAGCTCCTAAACTGTGGAACCAGTTGCCCCTTCATATTAGACAGGCCTCAACTGTTGGTGTTTTTAAATCTCTTCTTAAAACACAATTATATTCACTGGCTTTTAACACAGTGTGAGAGTTTTTCTCTATTTTCTCTTTATTTGTACAGCGTTTTTTTTCCCCCAATTATCATTGATTGTTTTTCTTTTTATGTGCAGCACCTTGGCCAAGGGCGGTTGTTCTTAAATGTTCTATATAAATTTTTTTTTTTTTATCCTATTTCCATCCATCAAATAACTTCTTCTTCAGAGTCTTTAGGTAACCTGAGCACAGCTCCCAGGTTACCTGGTGTATCCTCTACATCTCCATAAAAACAGGGATCTAACTCCACCGTAAAATATATTTGGTGGGCATGTTGTGCCTCCGTCTTTTGGCAACCAACAACCCACAGTTTTATTAATACACTTGAAGATGAGAAATTTAACAGAGCACACAACATTCACAAAATAGCAAACATAGCAATAATAATGTACTGCGTGCACCCCCAGTAGCACCTGAACATGGTCTCTCCCCATTGGTCCGTTTAACTCCTCCAAACAGCTTATAAACACTATATACACTGTAAACACCCTGTAAGAATGACTCAACTTCAGTGTTCCGCTTAACTATTTATTCTAATACAGCAGAGAAATAATCACAAGGTTACAGCGCTGGACTCTTACAACAAAACAACATTGGCAATGTCCCAAAGTCAAAGAGCCCCGATCTCATATAAACTTGGCTTTTTCTGATTTCTGAAGAAAGAATGTGTTGTCATGGGGATGTTATCTATTTAACACTACCCCATGTTAAAACTCCTCCTACATAAGCAGAATGTAGTGAAAAGACTTTAACATATGATGTTTCCTTCTTTCTAAACATCTAACTTGGGACAAAATGTGGTCCTTGAACAGAGATCAGCATGAAGATGTCTGTTCATGTTTAAATGGGGCTGGAAAGGTTATCAGGGTTGATCAAATCTGATAATCCAGTCTGACTTTCCATTTATGTGTCTCAGAAATATTTGGACGGATCACACGGGCTGAAAGCTCCAGTCTTCAATGGATTTTTCTGGGCTAATTCAGAACGAGTGGCTGAGCTGAAGCAGATATATCAGATTAGTTTATGAGCGACCAGCGTTTGGAGGAATACTAGCTTCAAAACGATAACCATTAATCTACCTTCTGTTTGTTTCCTCCATCACCCTCCACCCCCATCCTCCTCAGACCACACCTACTTCTACAAGGGGAAGGAGTATTGGAGGTTCGACAACCAGAAGCTGACGGTGGAGCCTGGATATCCAAAGTCTATTTTACAAGACTGGATGGGCTGCTACCAGTCCGAGATGGAGCACTCTGGCAGTAACCGTGGAGACCGCCAGCTGCCCCTGGACGACGTGGACGTCATTGTGACCATCAACGACGTCCCCTCCACAGTCAACGCCATCGCTGTGGTGATCCCCTGCATCCTGTCGCTGTGCATCCTGGTGCTGATCTACACCATTTTCCAGTTTAAGAGCAAAGGAGCACAGCAGAACACGATGATGCAGCACTATTACAAATACCCGGTGCAGGAGTGGGTATGACGATGGACCAGAGCCCTAAAGCCGACAGGGTCGAGCTGCTGTCGTTTTTAGGCTGGTTCACAGTCTCCAACAAACACTGGCAGAGGACCAGCTGAAAGACGCTGCTGGAGGGGGAAGGTGACAGGTTAAAAAACTCAGAAAGAGTAGATCCAGAGTTAGTCAAAGTGTTTATGAGAAACGTCCAGATTTAAGGATGTAAAAACCACACCGGCTGAAAGTGAAATAAAGTCCAGGGTGATGTGGAAATTAAACAAGTTTGTCTACATCTCTTGTTGGACATTTGAAGTTCTTGCTGGACCTACAACAGTTTGTTCTCAGAGAAAATAAGAGGATTTGAAGCAGAATATGTCTGCTTGGTCGGACACTACCTTCAACTTTGTTCTTAAGACAACTTTATATGTGAGCTGCTTCAGTTGTGAAGTTTGTTCAAAGTTACCTGAAGAATAAAAAAAGAAAATATCATTTAAAATGAAACTTGAAAATGAAATATAGGTAGAAAGGCCATAACAAAAGAAAACCAAGGATGTCTCTGTGGATCACAGAGCTCTGATTTCAGTTATACTAAGACAGAAACCTGTCAGAGGAGCTTTTCTCTCTTTTTTACATAACTTACACTCACCACAGTTCATGTTGTTGACATAAAACTTTTATTGAATTAGTCCCAGAGTAACAGAACAACTGATCTACGCTGATCACACAGATGGATTTTTAGAGAAGTAGAAAAATTAGTCGTCTGCATATAAAGACAGATCTAAGGCCTTAGGTTTATAATAATCATTCTGATAAATCTCATAATGGGGACCCAAGTGGCAGATAAAAATCAGTCCTTAACAGAACAGTATTTGCTCTTCAAAATATTATGAATCGTAAATGAGTATTCCAAAATATATATTGACTGTAGTGGTGAAACAGGTGAGCACATACCTACCGGTGTGATTGTATTGATTGTAGAAACTGTATCTGGTCATGGCGTGGCGCAAACCAGGATAAATCGGGATTTTATCTGGCTTTTGCATTTTACCCTGACATGAGTTTGTTTTCTAGTAAAGGCTCCAGGTTACTTCACCCCAAACTTCATACCAAAGTATTACAATCTTATCAGACAGACTCATTTCATGCCTGTGTTCCTACCATTAGGTGTGTGCTTCATAACAATGAAGTAAGAATTGGAAATAAACATTTACAAAAGCAATCACAAATCTGACATAGTAAAACATAAATATATTTTAATGAACTGATTAAAATGTTTTGAAGATTTGGCTTTACAACCATCCCTGTTTAGACCGGATGGCTAAATAATATAAATCAGTCTCCAAATTATGCCGATGCTCCACTGGCATCAGCATGCTGGATGCTTGAATGTGAAAGTTGCTGTATAAATAAACTTGCCTTGTCTTATGTCCTGAAAAATTAAGGTAATCATTTCTGACTACTTGGGACACTCAGAGACTCTATCTAAAATGTGATCCCTAAATATAGAAAATACAGGGAAGCAGCTGGACCACTGTTACCTTTAACCGGGAAACATCCTGACAGACGGTTTAATCTAAATCAAAGGCTATTAAAGTGTGTAAGGACATCTGCAGGAGTGCATATCAATAGCAAACCTGCCTATAAAAAGTGACATGTGGCAGAAAAACAAAGAAATAAAAACTGCAGATGTATGAAGTGGAGAAGGACTGAAGTAACCTGCACCTTTTGGCATGTAGCAGTGGTACAGCACAAAAAGACAGTATTTATTTATCTATTTATTTATTTATTCTTCTGATGGATTTTTACAACATCAGGTAATCTTCTTGCTGTAGAAGTTAAACATTTGTTCGCTGCTTCTGGAGATTTTAACACATTTCTGCATGATACCTTGTCACCTTACAAAGCGGTTTATTTCTAAAGAGAGAGGAGCGTTCGCCACATCTTACAAGTCTTACATCCTCCTGACTGACTGCTGGACACAGAGTTTACTGTTCATTACCGGGTTTATTATGTAGGATATTTAGACGGGTTACTCTCATTGAAAGCTTTTTAAGTGTCATTAGAGACGTCTGGGTCAGGAAGGCACAGCAACACATTTATTCACATGCTGTTCGTTTATTTATCCTCCTCTTTTTGCTCAAGGTGCAGCTCATGTTGATAAAAACCCAGATCTGGACAAAACTTGGAAACTTCAAAGAAAAGTTTCACGTTTGGACAAAAGGAACCGTTCTATAATACCTATATAATATATTATACCAGAGCTATGACCCCATTAACAGGAAGCCAACCGCTCACTGCCGATATAACATCTACCGCCAAGTTTAAAAGGTTATATACACAGAACCAATAATATAAAAATAACTATTGTAGATATAATGTAGTTTGAAGTTCAGCACTAAACTAACCTAAAAACAAATCATCCTTTTATCAGAAATATATTTATTTTGAAGTTTAACTAAACAATAAGATCGTTTTTACATCAATCCTCATAGGTTTAGCACTTTTTTTCTGATAAATGAGGTTATTAATACAAATCCAGTTGATAACATTTGTGCCGTTGTCCTGTACGTCTGGTAATGTTGGCTGTGATGTGTGAACCTGACCAGATGATCACAAAACATCCACCAGAGGAGGGTTTAAGGCAGGATTTGAGAACGTCTCAGCAGTTTTTATGCTGCTTAGATGCTTGATGCAGCTCGGCCTGATGGTGTCTGTGTTAGTATGCTTGGTGCAGCCCGGTGATACGGACTCAGTTCACAGAGCTCTCCACTCGTCCTCCACGTCCCTGCTGTCGTTCCTCTCCGTCCATCTGGCCTCGCGGCTCTCCGTCCAGATAATCGTTTGCCCCCCTGACCTCCATCTGTCCTGCTACCCCGCTCAGCTCACCTTTTGTTACATCTTTGTTGCCTCCTCCATCTGCATCCTTCAGCAAACCTCCTACATTATAGTTCACTTCCTGCTTTTACAGTTTAGCGTCAAACTTTTCTTCAAACTGTCAAAAGTGCCAGATCTCTCCTGCCGTGGCTCAGATTTGTCCCTTGAGAAGAATTTTAATCCAAACTTGAGATATTTTCTTTGTGTTATACATTTTAAATGCATTTTTAGTCATTTATTTCAGTGCCAATTTTTTAGCTTTTCAATTTAAACATTTTCCCCTTTTTTTTCAGCTGAGCTCCAGTTTTTGATCGTTCCCCTTTGTGCGACCACCGGGTGTTTCTGATGGGTTCTGCCCTGAAAGCAGCCGTTCTCAGGATGCTCCGGTGTTCTCTAACTGGTCTTACAGAGGCAGTAAAAGAAAGGCAGATTTAAGGTATTATGCAACACCACAGCAACACTGCAGCCTGAACTATAAAACATGCTTTATTTAAGGCGTTCATGTAAACGGTGTTAACCCTCTGAGGTGACGCAGACGGCGGCTAATTGGTCTCCCAGAGAGATTTTAAGAGTCCTCAGTTCACTGATTCTCGTTTTTGGCCTGAAATCGCTAAGAGCCTCCAAACCGAGTCACAGTCCAGTACAAAGGCCCGTTTGTTCGGGTCATAAAGAGTTACCCAGGAAAACAATCTGGTGGGTCTCCCTTCATGACAGACTGTTAATGATCCATTCATGAGGACAGACAGAGGTTCTCTTCATCCTCCCAGCTCTGCTCTGATGTCATGTTCTCCAGCTGCAGTTCAGCCTCCTTTGCCTCAGATCTGGGATGTTCAGAGTCCTGCAGAACCGTTTGGACCCAGCAAGAGAAAGAAAAACATGTTTTTAAGTGGTGAAACTTAGAGTTTGCTGAGTTTTTTAAAACTCTGATCAGCTTGTGTGCTCGGTTTTTATTCTGAGCTCAGTTAAAGTTTTACAGAATAAAGTAGTAGCAACTTCCCAAAAACAAAGATCCAGAAATAAAATAAATCCAATATTGATTATCATGAATAATTTATCTCTTGGTTGAATTTCAGAACCTGACTAAATGTTTCTGAAGCCAGAATGTTTTATAGAAATCAAAATATATATTATATTTAAGAAAATTAGACAAATTGTTGTGATAATAAATTATTAAAGTAAAACTGCTAAATAACTTTATGATCGCATAATAATTATAAATTCAGGTTCTTTTGGAAATTGTTTTACTGTAGATTTCTGAATGTTTACTCCTTGTAGCGATTAAAAGTTACTGCTAAAGATTTTATATTTTTTTCTAAAACATAAGCTTTTTATCTTTATGCTTCTGTATTCAGTGTTTTAACTATCGTAGGTTTTTAATAATATGTGATTCTTATTTTGTCCACAGTGGTGTTAAAAATACCAGAAGCACATTTATTTTTGGTTTTGTATTAATTTCTTCACCATTATTACAACGACAGAATCAATGTAATAAATGGGATTAATTGCGTTATTTAGAGGTTATAAACCTATTTTCTGCTTTTGGATCGCCAGATAAAACTCTGATAACGTTTCTTTGAGGGAACCTGAATGTGAATTAACATAACATCTTCCACAGAGCTAGACTCGTCAGCTCTAAGCCTACTTACTTTTCCAGACGATGTTTAGAGATTTTTAAATATTTTTGGCTACAAATGTATCTAAACCACCAGACAATTTGCCAAAAATCACTAAATTTGGCCTTAAAAGTGAAAACTTGGCACATATTACATCAAACTTTAGACCTCTGATTGTCTTTTGGTCATTTAGAAAAATAAATGATTAAAAGACTCATCATTTGTGGATTATGCGCCTATCTTCTGAACTTTATGTTTTATCAAGCTGCAGAAATACAGAGATTTCTCCACTTTGTCCCGTTAAAACCACCAACCTTAATGGATTTTATGGGACAGATCATCACAAAGTGCTATAGAACTGTAAAGTAGAAGAAAGATTAATTCTCGGTTTTAAAAAAAAAAATTCAATAGATAAAAATCTGAAAAGTGCGGCCTACAACTGTATTTAGCGATCACCTTTTTGCTGCAGTTCCAGCTTTAACAGGGAGGAAAGGTTGTGCTTAAAGTTGTAGCTACAACAAAAAACCGAGGAGAAGAAGAGATGTTCAGACCATAAATCAAGGATACTTGGTTTCTAGTCAGGGCTGGACGATAATTCAATAACAATATATATCGATCGATAGACGTGTGGTTCAATAGAAAAAAGGGGTCAATAAAAAGTTCAATAGAATAACAGTTTTCCTTCCTTTTGCATTCTAGCCAATCATGTAGGTTAATATTAGTCATTAAATCCTCCCAACCAATCACAACACAGACCCAGGAACGCTCTGTCACCAAGCTCCGCCCCCTTCAAAGAGTTTAGAGACCATGTGTTTTTTTGGGGGTTTTTTTAAGACTTACAGTTTTGGTAAAAAAGTTTGTTGAATAAAGGTTTGAATTCAACGTTCTTTATCTAAAAATAGGTCATTAAGCAACAGCATAAAATGGCCAAGGCTGCAATTAAAATATATGTTTTGAATTTTTTTTCTAATTATCGATATTGATTAATATGATTTCTATTTTATGGATATGCTTTTTTTCTGTATGGACCAGCCGTATTTCAGGTTAAATCCTAGTGGTGTCCTGCTGCTTGTGAAGAGCAGGTATATTGGAGGTAAACTGAGGACAACTTAACGTAGATCTGTGTCTGGAGGTCTTTTTTTAACCTCCACTTCTTCTGGATTTTTTCTCTCGTTAAAGTTGATAAGAGTCGGACTCTGGTTCTGACCAGCTCTCCATCTGGTATCGTTCAGTTCAGTTTTCATGGTGTTGCTGGGGATCTTCGTCATGAATCATCCTCATCGCTGGTTGTGCTGAAAGACCTTTTTTATGCGTTTAAGCTAAATAAAGGGTCAACTGTAGAAAGATTAACTTTTTTCTGTCGTGGCTGAGAAAAAGAAAGCGTTGGTCCACATGAACGCCACCTGATCCACATTTTTATCGTTAGAAGTTTGTACATATTTACTGAGATTTACAGCAGTTTACTGTGTATTTCAGCAAATGTCTGTTTGTGGAAAAGAAAGAAAAGTACTTGAAGAAAACATACTGTAGTGTTTGCATTGTTCATATTACCGACATAACAGATAAAAATGTGTATGTGAGATTTATTTCTAAGTAGTAGACGGAGTCTGAAGGTTATTTATTCAGTTTTTATCCCAGAAGGAACGAGCTCCTCTGGAAATCCGCCTCCTTTATGGTTTTGTAAAGCAGATCTGGACTAAAGTGGCACCAAACTGCTGCTGCTGTTGGATTTATTTATCTATTGTAATTTATTTTTGTCCCAAAGTTCTTCTACTTTTACCAAACCCGTGCCGGGCAGATCTGTTCAGCGGTACTCCACGTTACCTGTAACCCAGCAGTCAGCGTAACAGCTCACAATTAAAGATAAATCTGCAGAGCAGAGAGTAAAAGATGAAGTTAAGGCTTTTACCAACATGTAGAGGAGCTGGAAGTTACTGGATGAGCAACTGATTATTTTCTGTCAGAAAATCAGCTGCAAAGACAGAAAAGATGGATTATAAACCAGCATCAGATCCATATCTGTAAAAAGTGAAGGCAGCATGTTTGCATTATTAAATTTTATTGTTTGCAGCTTATTGATTTGTCCTCGTGGCCCACTGAGCAGATTTTAAATGAAACTCTCATCCTGCATCTTTTAATCTACGTCTGATTTAAGGGCCGGCTGACTGAGAATCAGAAAACCTTCGGTCACAAATCCATCACTCAACTGAATAAAAACACAAAAATCAAGGAATTTCAAGATGCCAAACACGTTTAAAATAATTAAGAAAAACTATTTCTTTCATTTGTTTTTCAGATTTCTGAGCAAATATGTTAATATACTGTATGCTTCAGTAAAAAGTGATTTTTAATAGAAATAATGTAAATTAGCTAAACTCATCTTAGACAAAAATATATAATCTGATTGCTTTAAAATATGCAGATCTTTAGTAAAGCATCACAGTTTTCAACGTTGAATGATCCTCAGCTTATTTTAGATATATTCAAATATTTATACTTGAACATCTTAAACTGTAATTTTTCAGCGCCTTTCAGGAGAGTTAAGCTTTGTTTTAATTTGTCATTTCTAGGAAATTCATTGAAAAGACGTGAACACATAAGGCAGGGAAAACATTTAAAAGTAGCAAAGACATTAACGATAAAAGAGATCCGCAAACTTCAAAATAAAATTAATATAATGTAAAAGAAGTTAAAAAAAACAAAGATTCATGCTTCGTTTAATTATTTTGAGTTAGTTTTCCTGCTGGAGCCATGTTGATCAGAACTTGGAGAACCTGAAGAACCTGGAGAAAACAGAGAACAGTTTCCTCTGTCGTTAACTTTCCTGTCGTTTTTAGTTTCTGTTCTCGTCTTTTATTACCGAGATGTTGAAGAACAACATCATGTCGGGTCAGTGTATCTTTTGGTCATTGGATTTTCGTTTCAGAAGCAGGAATTGAAAAAACAAAAACAAATGGCCATTTGATTTTTGTTTTAAAATACAAAAAAGAAAATCGAAATACAAAGCGTTTGTCTTTTTCATTGTCCATAAGCGAAAAGTGAAATTTGAAAAATTATTTGAAATTAATTTTCCATTTCGGGTAAGAAAAAACAAAAATGGTTTAAAACGTAAACGAAAAAGAGGCTCGTTTGTTCATATTCCGAGACCGGAAGTGGTCACTTCTGCGTTGCAAAAGCACCACATTTTTCAGAATAAAATGTCTTAAGAACCTTACGCAGATTTGATTTTAGACACGACAAAACAAGGCTTGTCATCCATACAAATCTCAGCGCAGATATCCCAGGTGAGAGGGGGAGTAAGACGATATTTTCTAAGAAAAGTGAGGCGATTTTCCAATGAACATAAATGAGTTTACTGCGGTCAAGCCAGCCGCCACTGTGGACATGGCAGTCATGCCAGCCCTCCCTTGATTTTGAAGGTCATGGGAACACCATGCATTACGGTAGCAATGCCTGAGACTACTTTCCAAAATAAAAGCAATGTGTTTGACGTGTATCAACCTATTCTATTCTTTGTTTTGTTACACATGTGGACTTCAGTTAGTTGAAATAATTTCTCACAGCTTTATGTAATACTTCTTTATTATTCAAGCCTGCTGGTGAATATGGAAATATATATTTTGGTCATAGTCACTGTTTAGCCTGAATAATTACTAAAAAAAATAGCCAACAGCCTTAAACAGGCTTGCTGTTGCAATGACTCAGATAAGTGAGAATTTGCACAGGGATATTAAAACAATTGGTTTTTCTAAGTGACTACTTTCACTTACAGATGACAGATTAGGATCTTGACATGTTACGCATCAAAATCCATATACATGATGTGGAATTTCTAAATTAAATCCTCCAAAATCTCTACATTAAGTTAATTTCACATAAGTTTCTGGCAATGTTGCTACTAAACGGTACATTTTCAGGGGATACTGTCACTTCAGCCTGACAGTAGAACACCTCCAGATGTTGCGCAACAAATTTCATCCACATCTGATGTGGAATTTCAAAGTGAAAGCCCTTCAAAATCTCGCTATATATTCACTTTTACCTAAGTTACTGATAATGTTGCTACTAACCCTTACGTTTTAAGTGAAAATTTTTGATTCAGAGTGACAGTAGAACATCTCCAGATGCTGCTCAACAAAGCTCATTAAGATTTGATATGATGTTCCAAAATAACTATATACACTATATTGCAAAAGTATTCGCTCCGCCATCCAAATTATTAGAATCAGGTGTTCCAATCACTTCCATGGTCACAGGTGTATAAAAACTACGCATGCAGACTGTTTTCACAAACATTTGTGAAAGAATGGGTTGCTCTCAGGAGCTCAGTGAATTCCAGCATGAAGCTGTGATAGGATGCCAGCTGGCAAAAAATCCAGTTGTCAACTTTCCTCGCTCCTAAATATTCTTGAGTCAACTGCTGTATCATGAGAAAAAGGAAATGTTTGGGAACGACAGCAACTCAGCCACGAAGTGTTAGTCCACGTAAACTGTCGGAGCGGGTTCAGTGGATACTGAAGTGCATAGAGCGTAGAGGTTGCCAACTTTCTGCAAAGTCCATCACTACATGATTCCAAACTTCATGTGGCCTTAAGATAAGCTCAAGAACAGTGCAGAGAGCTTCATGGAATGGGTTTCCATGGCTGATCTGCTGCATCCAAGCCATACATCACCAAGTGCAATGCAAGGCATTGGAGACACGTTCTTCTGAGTGACAAATCACGCTTCTTCATCTGCAAATCTGATGGACGAGTCTGGGTTTGGCGGTTGCCAGGAGAACGGTGCTTGGCTGACTTCATTGTGCCAAGTGTAAAGTTTGGCAGAGGGGGGATTATGGTGTGGGGTTGTTTTTCAGGAGCTGGGCTTGGCCCCTTAGTTCCAGTGAACGGAGCTCTGAGTGTTTCCACAGACTAGACATCTTGGACAATTCCATTTTCTCAACTTTGTGGGAACAGTTTGGAGCTGGCCCCTGCCTCCTCCAACATGACTGAGCACCAGAGCACAAAGCAAGGTCCATAAGGACATGGATGGAAGAGTTTGATGTGGATGAACTTCACTGGCCTATACAGAGCCTGGCCTCAACCCAATAGAACACCTTTGAGATTAAATATAGTGGAGACTGAGAGCCGTGTCTTGTTGTACACCATCAGTATGTGACCTCACAAATGCATTTCTGGAAGAATGGTCAAAAATTCCCATAAACACACTCCTAAACCTTGTGGACAGCCTTCCCAGAAGAGTCAAAGGCAGGTGAGTGAATACTTATACAATACAATATAGTTTATATTAGGTTTCTCAATGTATTGGAAACTAAATATTTTTTGTCATACACAGATAAAAATAATCATTAATATGAACTAAAAAAAATTACTAGTCAGTCTAAGAAGAAAGCACACAGAACATTTTTGTTGTGATCTTTCTATAATTTGGACAAAAGAGACTCTTAGTGGAACTTTGTCTTATTTGTTATTGGCTGAATGAATGTATCGCATAAAGCCTTGTTTTTCCGGGAAAGAAGGATGTCCAAGAATCAGCGAAAGTAAGTAGGCCTATGACTCTAAGATACAACAGTTAGATTCTGTCTCTTATTTTCAATATGAGAAGCCATATCACAAAGGATGACCAAAGTTTTATGAATATCGGGCTTGTTGAACTACAACATAAGAGCATCGTCCAGCTTTTTTGGACACACACACACATAATTTTGATAAACTTTACGGTTGTTTTATGTTTTTAATCCACTTTCACATTTTTAAAAGTAACAAATCTGTTATCAAAAGAAAAGTATTAATTGAACCTGAATGTTAAGGTGTGTTTTACATTGATCACATTCTTGTTCAACAATAGCTGCATGCTACCCTTTCAGAATATTAACAGTGACAACATCAGATGTGGATGCAATATGTTGAGCAACATCTGGAGGTGTTCTACTGTCATGTTGAAGTGACAGTATACACTAAAAACCATTCAATATTGACAGCAACTTAGGTCAAACTGACTTAACATGGAGATTTTGGAGGGCTTTTATTTTGAAATTTCACATCATGTAGATGGATTTCGATGAGTAACATCTTGAGATCTTAATCTGTCATCTGTAAGTGAAAGTAGTTACTTGGGCAAACCAATTGTTTTAATATCCCTGTGCAAATTTTCAGTTATCTGAGTCATTGCAACAGCAAGCCTGTTTAAGCTTGTATGCTATTGTTTTAGTAGTTATTTAGGCTAAACAGTGACTATGACCAGAACATATATTTCCATATTCATCAGCAGACCTCAATAATAAGGAATATTACATAAAACTGAAATAAATTATGTAAACTAACTGTAGTCGACATGTGTAAAAAATAATAATAATAAAATACCCTGATGCACGTCAAACATATTGCTTTTATTTTGGAAAGTAGTCTCAGGCAGTAGGAACCACATCCGGTTTCCGGAGTATGAACAAACGAGCCGTTTTTCCGTTTCTGTTTAAAAGCTTTTTTGTTTTTTGTTACCCAAAATAGAAAATTAAATTCAAATAATTTTTCAAATTTTACTTTTCCCCTTTTGACAGTGAAAAAGATAAACGCTTTGTATTTCGATTTTCTTTTTTGTATTTTACAACAAAAATCAAATGGCCATTTGTTTTTGTTTTTTCAATTCCTGTTTCTGAAACGAAAATCCAATGACCAAAAGATACACTGACCATGTCGGACGTTCTGGGCCCACTTTCTACTGACTGAATAACTGCTGACTCATCAGAAAGCTTTAACATTGATCTCAGTTGGATTTTCTTATCAAACAAACAGATTTTTCTGTAAATAACTGTAGATTTATGTTTGGTTTTGGGTTTTTGAATAAATGGGTTGATTATAAAATTAAAACGAACAAAAAAATATCAGATCTTGGTTTTGAAAAACAGAATAATGGGCCGTATTTTTAAACCTGTGGTCATTTGGCGGGTCAGATGTCGGCTCATGTTGTAAATAGAAAAACCAACGATCGCTTTAAAGCGTTTTTATCGTTTCTCTTGTTTGCAACATTTTCAGGAAAGATCTCATTAAGAAAAGGCATGTTTCTGTTTTTTATTCCAGGTTTGTTTTGAAAGGTTTTATTCTGGAAAATGTTTTATTCTGTTTTTCTCTCTTTGGGTTTGTGCGACTGTCCGGCACAGGTTCTGTACCATCAGCACCATGTTCTAAGAAATGTCAATAAAAGTGCAGAATTCATCATTTTATTGACTTGTATGTTGATGACTGGATTTAAATGTCTCTGAAATAAAACAGTTGCACAATTTGGACTCCTGCTGACCGATAACATGCTGTTTGCACATAAATGCTCCATAGAACCACTGTGGTTTTAACCTTTTATTTTATCAAATATTTTATGAAATTCTGAAATTTCAATTCAATTTTCAATTTTATTTATATAGCGCCAATTCATGAAACATGTCATCTCGAGGCACTTTACAAAGTCAAAATCAATCATATTATACAGATTGGGTCAGATTATACAGATTGGTCAAAAATGTCCTATATAAGGAAACCAGTTGATTGCATCAAAGTCCCGACAAGCAGCATTCACTCCTGGAGAAGCGTAGAGCTACAGGGAGAGTCGTCTGCATTGTCCATGGCTTTGCTGCAATCCCTCATACTGAGCAAGCATGAAGCAACAGTGGAAAGAAAAAACACCCGTTAGCGGGAAGGAAAAACCTCTAGCAGAACCGGGCTCAGTATGAACGGTCATCTGCCTCGACCGACTGGGGTTACAGAAGACAGAGCAGAGACACAACAAGAGAGACAAACAGCACAGAAGCACACATTGATCTAGTAATCTGTTCTACATTAGATGGTAACAGCGGTGATCTGTCCTCCCTGGATGATTTCACAGTTAACAGAACGCCAGACCAGGTGTACCTACTATGAAGAAAAAAGAGAGAGAACAGAAAGGTATAAGCAGAAATGATGACAAACAATGCTTAATTGAAGAACAGTAGAACTCTATAGAGTGAGAAAAATAGGCCCTGATGTCCTCCAGCAGCCTAAGCCTATAGCAGCATAACTATAAAGGTAGCTCAGGGTAACATGAGCCACTCTAGTTATAAGCTTTGTCAAAAAGGAAAGTTTTAAGATTAGTCTTAAAAGTAGACGGGGTGTCTGCCTCACGGACCAAAACTGGGAGTTGGTTCCACAGGAGAGGAGCCTGATAGCTAAAGGATCTGCCTCCCATTCTACTTTTGGAGACTCTAGGAACCACCAGCAGACCTGCAGTCTGAGAGCGAAGTGCTCTGTTAGGAACATACGGGGTAATCAGAGCTCTGATATATGATGGAGCTTGATTATTAAGGGCTTTATACATTAGAAGAAGAATTTTAAATTCTATTCTTGATTTAACAGGAAGCCAATGAAGGGAAGCTAAAATTGGAGAAATATGATCCCTCTTGTTGATTTTCATCAGAACTCTTGCTGCAGCATTTTGGATCAGCTGAAGACTTCAAACTGCATTTTGTGGACTTCCTGATAGTAAAGAATTACAATAGTCCAGCCTTGAAGTAACAAATGCATGGACTAGTTTTTCAGCATCACTCCTGGACAGAATGTTTCTAATTCTGGCGATATTCCTGAGGTGAAAAAAGGAAACTCTGGAAACCTGTTTAATATGGGATTTAAATGACATGTCTTGGTCAATAATAACACCAAGATTTTTTACTTTATTACCAGAGGCCAAGTTAATGTCATCCAGATTAAGTGATTGGTTAAGAAGTTTATTTTTTGAGGACTCTGGTCCAAAGATTACAACTTCTGTCTTGTCAGAATTTAAGTGCAGGAAATTTAAAGTCATCCAGCTTTTGATGTCATCAAGACATGACTGCAGTCGAAGTAATTGATTGGATTCATCAGGAAATATTAAACATAAACGCTGTAAAATCAGAATATTACTAACTTTAAAGTCAAAGTAAATAAATTACTGTAAATAAGAAACTTTGTATAATAAATATGTTTTACTAAGATGGTTCAACCTGATTAATAAATTGGCTCATTTTAAATTAAATTTAACTGGATTCAATCAACTAATAAAAAAATAGCTGGTTCCTTATGATTAAAAGAGTTATTAAAATGAGCTTTAGATGCTGGAGGCAGACAGACGGATATGAAACACATCGCAGGGTTTGAAAACTGAGGTACAGACATCAGAACCCTGGAATGGTTTGAATATGGACCTCGTTAGGAAATTAGTGGATCAGGCTGATTAAAGCTAACACCTGAATCACGGTGGAGGTCCTGTCATGCTGCGGGGCTGCTTTGGTGTCTCTCTCAGGTCCTGAAAATATAAAAACATTCACTAAATCAGATTTTTTCAGTGAAATATGTTCTAAGCACGTCTGAAAAGTTCTGATTACTGCTGCCACCTGATTGTCCCTGACGGGCAATTAAGGACATTTCTATTGTGGAACAGCTGACACAGGAGAAAAAGGGAAAGATTTGTAGCGGCTGACCTTTGACCTAAGACTAAATATAGTGAACTGCAGCTCCCTCCAGCTATGTTAAATTCAACTGTGCTAAATATATAAATATTCTAATTTGCAAATAACCATTTAAGGTTGATATCCTTTAAAACCTCTGCTAGTTTATCTGTATTTTGGTCTTTTTCCCTCACAACCTTTTGCTGCTTTTTATTGTTTTTAACAGATAATTGCTTTGATTTTATCTCATATTGTTGTTTGCATTGGGACATATTTGGTACTTTACCCTCTTGGTGCTTAGATTTGATGAATTTCTACAGGTTTCTGACGTGTTCTGGAACATCGGCAACATAATCAGCCACAGAATCAGTCAGATAAGTGTAATAAATCTACCTGTTGGTCCATCAAACATGTTTCATCTGCTGGGTTAAAAGCTGATGTGTCCAGAATCCACAGTTTTATTATTAATGTTCTGTTTGTGGCCAACAGGAAGTTCTGAAGAACGTTGCTGAGTTACTGTCGGTGTCCTGCAGCCTTTAGATGTGTTCCAGGTCCAACAGACCCAAACCTCAGCATCCATGATGGTCCTGGTTCTGGTTCAGCACGGTGCAGAACAGTGTTCCTCGAGGACTGGAGCTCATCATGACTGAAATAAACGTTCCACATCCCAGCGCAGCGTCTCCACCTCAGAGTCCACAGTCCAGAGAGTTTTACGTCAAAATGAGCTGAGAAAACATCTCCAGCTTCTCCTTCCAAAGAAAACCAAATGTTAACCTTTGTAGTGGAAACACAATAATGTTGATAGTCTTAAATAATTACCTTCTTGTGTTTGTGAAAATTAACAGAATGGAAAAGACGGCTGTAGGGACCGGTTTAGGCAGGCCAGAGAAAACCAGGGACCTCCACTGACTTCGCCCTCCTGACAGCAGCTTCTCACCTGGTCGTCCCAACAGCTGCACCACACCTGCCGACAGGTAAACAACAGGACTGTTTCTCTCTGTAAATTCAGTGATAAAAGGCTGTGATCCCACAGCATGATGAACCCTCCACTGTGTTCTGTTGGCCTGTTTCTCATTAACTGTAATCCTCCTGATTAACTGTATTCCCAAAAGCTCCACAGTCTTTATCTACTGATGTTTTCCCCTTTTAAACCCTGATCAGCGTTCTATGACGTCTGAGCCAGAACTCTGTCTGGTTCTGGATCAGCTCAGAGTCGGGATTAATCTAAAATCCTAGAGAACGGGAATGTTCAGTGGTTCTCCCTGGTCAGAACCGCTCAGCTGTGGAAGATAGAAAATAAAAGATTACTAAGTCTTTAAAGGTCGCCAGCGATGGCGTCGTGAATAATTGATACGGTCTCCATGGTGATACATCGTGGGTAATTTTAAACGGTACCGGTGGGGAAATCCTGACACTCCAGCAGCAACACCAGCAGGCAAGGCGCTAAATGCTACTGGGTTGGATCTGTGGACCTGAGGAGGAGACGGTCCAGATTACAGGGAAACGTTGGTTCTGGACATCTCAGTGTGGAGCCCATCCCCCCCGTCCTGCTCTCCTCCGTTGGCTGGTACCTTGACCCACTGGTGTGTTGCTGGTCCTCGGTGTTCCGGGATGGGTGCTCGGGTGGACGCTGGCTCGCTCCTGGTGGCTGCTTTGCAGGGTTTCCTGGGGCTCCTCTCTGCTCTTTCCTGTGATGGGGGGGGGGGGGGGGCGGGGGTAGGGGAGCTTTCCCCGTGTTGGCCCCTCTTGGGCACCTTTGCTCTGGGGTCCCTTCGGGCATCTGGGGTTCTGGTTCTGGTTCCCCAGCGTCTGCCTCGGTGCTCTGGGGGTCTTTGGCTCCTCACAGCCACTACTGAGCATTTTTCTCATGGATGAACCTCACAGACACAAGTTCACTCTCACCAACACCTACAGGTGATCCAGGTGCTACAGACTCACTTCTATCCATAAACTCCTGTTATTATCTCCAGCTGTCACTTTCTACATGTCGTATTAATTAATCCTGGATATTCTTCAGTGATGGTATCAAGGTGTTGGTTGTTTGTTCCTGTAACACTTTATCAGCTGGTTCTGCTGTTCTTTATATCTCTCTTTGCAAGTGTAGAAGCAGACTCAGAGGATGTTATATCACTCTCTCCCTTTCTTCTCCTCTTTCTCTTTCACCTTTTCTCCCTTTTAGCATTTTGTCTGTTTCTCTCCTTTTTTCCTCTTCTACCTGTTTCTGTGTCCATTGAACATGAAATAGTCCCAGAATAAAATCTAATAAAGCTTTTTGCAGATATAAATCAAGTGCAGCTCTATAGAGAAAGCAGTAAGGCTCCACTGGTGAAAATAAAACCTGTTTTTGGCATTAAGACAATAATTCTTATTGCTACACTGACAGACAGGACACAGAAAAACAAAAATAAGGAAATCCACATGAATCAGAACATCCTGCTCCACTTTATGCAGCTCAGACAGGATGAAGTTCTGTTAATGAGAGGAAACAATCAGCGTCTTCTGATGGATAATTAGACAGAAATTATCTTCACCTTGATTGTAATGACAGGTACATAATTACACGTTTTTATTAATTATTTCCAGCCCAGTTACGCCTAAGGACCGCCTCTCAGGTTCTCTTCCTGAGATTTTTGTGTAAAGCCGTCTTGTTTTATTTGTCCTCAGCCTGATTCCTGGTTTCTTTCTGCTTTTCTCCCCTTCACACCTGGTCCAGGTTTGTTAACCCGTCCTACAGATAATAATCCCTTAGAGATGTTTCCTCTCCAGTTGCTCCGGATCTACATCCTATCTTCTAATTGACCGTATATGAACCATAATTTTAACCTGGAAACTTCCCAGAATCCAATGTGACAGTTCGCCCTGTGGATGGTCTGTGAAAGGTTGGTGCAGAGAAGGTCAGACAACACAAACTAAAGCAAAATGTTTTTTAACAAGTTTTATAAATAGACATCTGAAGAGTGTGGAGTGCTTCTCATGCCCTGCCGAGCCGCCGTCAGCTTCAGGTTTTCTACGGTTTTTATCCACCACTTCTCTCTACAGACTGGAATATTTGACCCTTCTCCCTGGATGGAGAACATCTCTGAACATCAGCTTTCAAGTGTTGCAGACTTTCAGTTTGATTCAGGTCTAGACTTTGACTAGGCCATTCTAACCCAGGAATCTTCTCTGATCTGAACCATCCCATATCATCTATGGCTGCAGGTTCAGGCTGGTTCTCCTGCTGGAAGGAGAACCTCCACCTCAGTCTCAGGTTCTCCTGCAGCCTCCAACAGGTTGATGGTCCTGATTCACCTCCATCATCTCTGACCTGCTTCCCACAGCATGATGATGCCTCCACCGTGTTCTGATATAGGAACCATGAGTTCAGGGTGATTATCAGTTAGTTTTTCATGTAGGCCAAACAGCTCGTTGTCGGGTTCCTTGGTCTTCATGATGCTGGTTGTTCTCTAAAGAACCTCTGAGGCCAGAACCAAAACATCTGCAGTTAGACTCAGAGAACAGCCGACCTCTGGTTACTAACAGGTGACTTCTGATGGGAACTGCTTACCGTTCAGGTTCTTTCAGGTTTTATCTCACAAGAGTTGTAGAAATATTTGTTTTTTTTAAAGATATCAAAAACAGGTTAACAACAAGGTAGATAGAGGATGTTAAATTACTACCTTTGTATCTGCTGCAGCGGGATTTTCAAAAAGTAACTTTTCTCCTTCTCTGCACAAATCTTAGTTAAAAACCGATACATTTATTTTACTATTTATATATTTCTATAAAACGTTTCTTGCTAAAAAAAAAAAAATTACCTGATGTGGATCACACTCTGAAAAACATCAGGAATCCTTTATTTTGTAATTTCATCTTTATTTTGCATCAGACCAACAGATAAATCACCTTCACACCAGTTTACTCAGCAGCTGATTTTACTGAGCAGGAAGTTGCATCATTTCTGTCAAAGCTGTGGAAAAACTGAAGCGTTTCAGTAGAAAGATGGAAAACTCAACAGCAGCATGTTTCCTCCAAATGTTCCTGAACCAGGAACGCTTACTGTCCCAAAATGTTAAAGCAGAACCCTGAAACCTTCAGTCTTCAGAGCTTTGTTACTAATTTATAAAACTAATCTGTAATTTCAGTTTCTGGCCTCAGTTTGCAGCCGTGTGCAGCGATTTTAGTTCCAGTTTGATGAGCCTTTGTAGGACGGGTGACTCCATGAATTCTCGTCCATCATCTGATCCAGACTCTCCGCTGAAACGCTACAAGGTCTGGACTTCATCATTCAGCCTCACCGCAGCAGCTCCTCAGCTTTTCCTTCGGTAGACCAACAGATCTGCATCGATAAGCGACGGCTGGCTGTTACTCTCCTGCAGATTTAGGATCAAACCTGCCTGCAAACCGCTGGCCAACCTTCCTGCAGGTCCGTTTCTGGGACGTTCGGCTGAATCTGAGCAGAAATAAACCCTCAACACCAAAGCAGCAGCAGGTTAGTGCAGCGGGTTTGACGGAAGCAAAGCTAGAACGCAGCATCCTCAGCAGTCCCAGTCCTCATCCGTTCAATACCAGTTGGTGCAGGAGATCATGAAGCACATGTCGTCCACCTTCCTGCTTCCCATCCTGCACTGGGGCAGCTCGCCTGGCGTCTCTGAGGAGGAGAAGCACGTTTATAGCTGGAGCAACAAGCAGAAAGGTGTTCAGATGATGTTCTGTGAAGGAAAACGGCCGAATCATCATTTCTCTGGAATGAGCCGTTGCTGGATCGCAGCGGCCAGTTTAATACTTTTATATAAATGTATTAATAATACCTTCAGAGGCTTGACCTTTAGACTCGTTAGACTCCTGATGTTCTTCAGCTGCTCCTCTTCCCTCCTCAGCCTCCTTCTCGTGACTCTGACCTCCTCCCATCATCGGTTTTCAGACCTGAGCAGGAAAACCAGTTAACAGTTTGAAAATAGCAGATTGCTGCCGACTACAGCAGCCATTCAATCATTTATTTGCATATCCACAATATCACAAAAGCCCACAGGGAGATAAAACATAGAAAACAGGTTAGCAACAAGGTAGAGAGAGCCAGAAGGGCCACCACAGTTTTAGGTATTAAAAAACTGCTTGAATAAAAGTCTTGAGCTCTATTTTAAAAAGGCAAAGTTCAGCTACAGGTGGAAGAGCCGGAGGATCTGCAGGTGTTTCCAGAGCCGAGACGCAGCCACAGAAAAAGCTCTGTCGCCTCAATCGTTGGACTTTATGTGTGGAAGTAAACTTTATGTTTACTTCAAGGACCTGGTCTGAGAAAAGCTCAATAACTCAGATAAATGAGGGGATCAAGGTTGTTAAAAGCTCGAAGAACAAATAATAAAAGTTTAAAATCGACCCTAAAACAGACGAGAAGCCGATGTAGTGAAAATAAAACGGGGCGTGTGACAGAACAAGAGCAAGGAGAACGGGAAGAAGAAACACACTGAGCCGTTCTCAGTTTCCTTCAGTGCCTTCAGCTCTGTTGGCTGTGATTGTAAAGAATCCTGGTTAGTCTGGTTTGTCCCGTCCTCATGGGTGTGGTCTCAATCTCCACCTGCACCGTCTGTACAGCTCCCACAACCAGTCATTCATTCAAACTGTGTTATTCTGAGGGCTGCACGGTGGAGCAGTCTGTCCTGGCTTTGACCCGCTGGCCTGTGGACTTCCTGCATGGAGTCTGCATGTCTCCCTGTGCATGACTGGGTTATCTCTGGGTACTCCAGCTTCCCCCCATGGTCCAAAAACATGAATGTTGGGTTAATTGGTCTCTCCAAACTGCCTTTAGGGGTCAGTGAGTGGTTGGCGACCTGTCCAGAGTTTACCCCGCGTCTCGCCCAATGGAAATAGACAACTCCCCGCCTGCATGGATGGATGGGTGGATGTAATTCACACTTTATCTGGACTTTGTCGTTTGAATTGTTGATCCATGCAGCACCACAATGACAGAGAAGTAAGACAGAGGGAAATAAAATACGTTCAAGCATGAGAAACCAGTGTGTGTGTGTGTAACGAGGAAGGACAGAGATGGACGGAGCGCGATAGAGAGCAGGAGGACGAGACGCCACAGCCTCTCCTGCTTATCAGCTCGGACGTCTCTAATCTCGTCCCGGACACAAATCCAATCAAACACGATCGGCTCAGAGGACGCAGCTGATGGGATCACCGTCCTCTGCTCGACACCGTCACAGTGGGAGCACTCGTGGTGGGAGGAAATGCATGCTGGGAAATTAAAAGACGGGTCAGTTTTTCCAAGTCTAAACCACAGACTAACCCTCCAGCTGATCTGCAAATTTTCATTGTGTGTATGTGTAATTAAAACCTGTTAATATTGAATTTCTGTGGTTTTGTCTTAGTCATGACTGAATAAACAGCTGCTGCTTTTCATATTGTCCACATAAATTACCACATTATGGATGAGACAAAGTGGAGGAAGTAAATAAATGTGTGTTAAAATTCTGAATGAATGGAACAGGAAGTGCTTTTATTTTGATACTCTCAACAGGAAGTACTTCTTTAACGTAACAGCTAGCTTAGCAATGAGAGCCAAGTTACGTTTATTTTGTATTGAAATGATCCAAAGTCGTTTTATTCAGCGTTCAGTTATTATGCAGCTACAGCTAACATGAACAGGTAGTTATGAGCCAATAATAATAATAATAATAATCCACCTACATCACCGGCTAATTATCATTCTCATCCTTTCACAGTAAAGGCAGCAGCAGCCTGAAGCTCACTGGTCGGCTTCCTTTAGCTCTTCATTACACAAGTTAAAAACTGGAACTAAGTCTTCAGTCTTTAGTCTTATTTTTGTGACTTAAAAGTCAGCGTCTCAAACTTTTTGCCATCTCTGATCCAAGCCCAGACCCTGATCCAACCTCCTAGCATCAGATGCTGACTCCAGGCTGGGCGCTTCTTCTCCACCAACATCTGTAGAACGGATCCATCTGATCCTCACAGAGCCGGACCTACCAAATGCTTTTATCATCGGGTGTTAATGTTAATAGCATTGCTTCACATTAGAATGTATTTAACTCACTTTAAGATGAGTATTGAAGGTGAAATTTTTCATGATTCCTGGCGCCCCCTGGAGGCCATGGGGCCCCAGGATTCTGCCTTAATTGCCTAATGGGCCGACAGACTCTGGATCCTTGTTCCCACTGAGTGAAGGTCCATCCCAGGGAAAAGTCAACTCCTCCTCTGGACCAGGTTGGCGTCAGGTGGAACCAGACAAAGGTCTCCTCTGTCCGTACGGTTCTGTCAGCGGGTGACGGTTCTTGATCCGGACCCGTCTGAGGGATCAGAGATCACCACTGTCCAGCTGAAGCCTCTCCCTGAAATTTCTCTAGATTCAATGAATGGTTTCATGATATTCTGCGCCGAGCTGCACAAATGATCCAGTTTCTGTTTGGGTTTTAATTTCGGGTCACAAAAACATTCAAACGATGAAAACTATGGGAGCTGCAGGACCGCCTGGGAACCACACGCTGCAGAATGTTCTCACACTCGGCCTCCCTGGGATGAAACCGGTCCACGGTCCCAGATGGACACCCTGACGGTGTCGGTGTTCTGGTGGACGGAGCAGAAACCGTGGTGCTGCTCAGCAGAAGAGAACATCCTCACTAACCTGAGGGCGTTCTGGCTGAGACGGAGCGCCGCAGCAACAAACGCTTCATTCATGAACCTCAGCAATCAGCGGAGACGCCTCCCTCTCCTCGCCGGCTGTCTGATTGGACCAGAACGCAGCGGGACGGCGGATCGGGCTAAAAATAGCTCCGTCCTCTCAGACCCGGTTGGCTGTTGTGACATCTGTCTCCTTATCTGCTCTGCTGTCCTCATCTGTCCCAGGCGAGCCAAACCTTAACGTGTCTGAGCCACAGAGACTTCCGCTGTGTTCCTGCCAAGGGGCGACAGCTCGACAACAGGAACAGAGGCACTAAATAACCCACCAGAACCAGGACCGACCCAAACAGCCGCCTCACAGCCAGTCAGTCCAAACCCGGGAGCTAATTTTAGTTCCTCTCCTCCGTTAATGAAGGAGCTGAGTCCACCCTGCAGGAAATAATTAAGATAAATAATCTGCGAGCAGCAGGTTAATTACAGCATATCTGCATTAGAGCTTCTATTAAAGTCGGTCTGCGTCTAAAACTGATGGAGATCGCTTCATCAGAGCAGCAGGAACTCTGCGCATTACTGTGGGAAATGATAAACCTCCTTATTCCATAATTTCTTTAAAATGAATATTCTGATGCAGTTTTTACTCATTTAGAAGTTTAAAAACTTTGAATACAACAGGAATGACGCAGAAGTTGCTTCATAGAAAATAAACATTTCCTTAAAATACTGTGGTGGTCCGGTTTGGACCTCCATATCATCGCTTCCATCAGAACTAGTGTTGCGCTGATGCCATTTTTTGGCCTCGACACCGATACCCGATATCTGGCTGTGCAGTGTTGGCCGATACCGATACCATCTGTTTGAAATTGATGTGTGTGTGTATATGAAGAACTGCATACTACTTAGGGTAGTAGAACTTTGTATTGCCTACGTGGAATGGGTGACAATAGTTGAATAAACTTTTGGCTCTCAAATACCAAAATAGTGCAACTTTCATGAACTTATATAACATGTTTAATAGTAGTCGGGAGAGAAAAGGCTGCATTCAGTGACATGCAAACATCAAAATGGTATCGGTGCCTATTTGTTGGTACTCGCCGATACTGATACCACCATTTTGGTGCTGGATCGGAGCCCCGTCCCATACTGGTATCGGTATCGGTGCAACACTAGTCAGAACCATCATTCAAAGTTTAACCAGGTCACAGGCAGCTGGACTCAGTTATCATTTTCATTCCTTTTCCAGGTTTTCTACAACCAAACGATTTTTCTGCTTTTCACCCAGAATGTGGCGCGTAGAGTGTGACGATGGTTCTGACCCAGTAAAATATTCAGAACCGTTTGGATTTTAACTGTTTCTCCACCCTGTCGTAGCCATTTTCAGTCCCTGCTAGAGGACTTCCTGCCTTCTGTCCAATCAGAGCCCAGAGTCTAGAGACACGCCCACTCCCAGCAGATTTCACCTCTGAATGGTTCCGCAGAAACTGGGCCTGAAGGTTCTGGTTAAGCTGTTGGATCTCCTACAGGAAACACTGCAGACCCATAAAGATGAGAGCCCTGCCGCC